>CM051262.1:61403888-61476056 GCA_027921565.1 Artemia sinica
TAAATTTTTACATATATTCGCAATAAAACTATTGCTTCGGTACTAAGGCTAGGGGGAGGGGTACATAGGGCAAGTCTTTATCTCCAATTCATTTTCCAGATTTGCTTTTGTCAGACTGTGGTATTTCATCATTTTTTCGAACCAAAGTTGGATGGAAAGTCCCACGTCCGTTGCAAAAGTTCTATTGCAGATATTCAGAGAAATCCCAGATTTAAAAAACAACAACTCATTCATAATAAGATTAAATAAATAGAAGTTTTTTCAACTGAAAGTAAGGAGTAATATTAAAACAAAACGAACAAAAATTATTCTTTATATGAGGGGGAATACCCTCCCCCCTCAACCTCTAACTCGTTAAGGTTAGGTTTTTCAGGGCTTTGGAAAAATTTCTTATCCCAATTCATGGCCTTTGTGTTTCAGCAGTCGTTCTTACCAATTGGAACAAAAAGTCAAACTTTAACATAAGGAGCGAGAAGTTGAGGAGAGGGTAGCCCTCCTCATAGACGGAATAATTTTTGTTCGTCTTAAGTTTCTATATTGCTCTTTACTTTCAGTTCAAAAAATGTTTTTATTTAACTTCTGATCGTTCTTCAAATCATGCCCGGACCAAACAAAGGTATGATGTGGGGTACCAACTTCATAAACCCGTGATTTCTTGCTGATAAATTGAAAATATCAATAACTGTAAATTGATTGGTGGTTTACAATTTTTTCATTTTTTTTCTGCTTAAGAATTAAAATGTTATATTGCAACTAAAATCTTGAACAAAATATGAATATTTAGTCAAAATTTTGATGAACAGTTGTTTGGTTTAATTAGTCATTAATAAAATTTTAACTATAAAATCTTGGGTGGACTGAAAGGGGTATTAATGTTTGTACGAACGGAAATTATACGCTTTTGTTTATCTTCAATGCAGATAATACCATCACTACCTCTACAATAGGTTCTCCGATGTTTAAATACGACACTTTTTATACATATATTTAAATGCATTGAAACATTAAACATGAATACGAAAAGAGAAATTTTACCGTTTAAAACCGCTGAAAACCAAAGTTCCCGTAGCACCCTCCCGCCCCAACAAATTAATCGGAGAGGCTCATGATGTCCCACCTTGACTATACCACCTCCGTGCCGGTAGGCAGGTAAATGTGATATCTTATGTTACATAGAAAAAGATTTATATAGAGGTAATCGGAGAAGCACTATTACCCCCCCCCCTATCAGCAATAATAAAGGCGTAGAACCAAAAAAAAAATCTCCGCAATCAAGGGCAATCAGATGTCTATTTCTACCACCACCTCTCCTCCCCCAAAATTAATTCTATATTTATCTGAAAGGTCAATGAGAGTTACGATAGTTAGACATTGAAATGCACTCTTTTAGACATCTACCGCCCCTGCCTACGAACTGACACCCCTCTTAATAATAATTGATGCGCACTTAAAAATCACTGTGTATGGTTTTATGAAATACGAAGCAGATCAGTTTAGTTAAATGAAGCCTTAAAATAAATGTCTGAAATGTTTTTTTTTCGCAATATTAGGACAGGTATCATCCTGCAGCATTCTTATTCAGGCTTAGTCTAAATCAATGGTTCCCAACTGATTTCGGGCCGCGCCCAACCGAGGAATTTCTAAAATCTCTGTGTCCCCTCCCCCCGTGATACTTAAATTTTTTATTCAAAATCGTTCATGTATTTTCGTGAGGGAAGTTTAAATGGGCCATTAGCTTGGGTTTTTTTTCGGGTCGTCCTATAGACATATTTTATGTTAAAGAACATATTGTCTTTATAAAACACCTTTTATACAATGCATAACGTTATTCTAATGCTACCATTATTTTTTTGCTCTTTAAATGCGTGTAAGTGTGACTTCATTCACATGAATAATATATATTTTTTTTGTTTAAGCAAGGCTCTACAGTACAGTCAGGCAAAGGGTGCACGTCCTGCCCATTACCCACCAAAATATTGCCATGTCCCACCGATGGAGCCTGCACCCGACGTTACAAATCACGTATTTACCAAAAGGAAGATGAGAGAATAACTCCTATAATTTGGGCATTGAAATGCAGTTTCTTAGACATCTGTCCCATCTCCTGGCCCCATCTATCATATTAGCTGATGCTCAATTACTCATCGCTAAACATAATTTCATGAAAAATCTAGTGAATCACATCAAGCAGCAAGATCAATATCTATATTAACCATTTACCTTGTGTGAACTAGGGGGGTCGGAGTTGAACCAGACGTGGGTTGAACCGGCGCCGTGGGTTGAAGTTCTGTGAAAATTAGTGCCATCAAAAAGAGTGTCTTCTAACCTTCATGTCTGAAGGAAGAATTCGTACTTTGGCTGATTAAACCTTTCAAAAAGTTAATTACAAAACTTGATTTATGCAAGCCACCTTAAATCTGGCCCTCTGATTATTTTTGTGTTAAGCCCTAAGTACAATACCGGAAAGTCTTTGCTTGTTACTCAAAATTCTTTTGTTAATCTAGAATCAAGAGAGAACAGTTTTCTACCTGATCTTTAATGCTCTTGCCCAGATGGCATTCTCTTTCGGATAATTATGGGATAGGAGTTGACCCACACATTTTTGGGGGTGAACCGAATGGTTTCTAGTTCAATCCTACATGGTTAATACTAGAAAGTTAATTTATTTCTTTGGTTACGACCTTATTTTCTTAGAATTACCCAGAAAGTACACACGAAAGATGCTTGGTGACCGTGGTCCATACCAGGATATTCTGAGAGAACATAGCCCGAGCACATTTAATAGGGAGGAAGTCCACCAGAAATACTTCAGCACTTCAAAATTAAGAAAATTTTCTGTATGATTATCTGGAAAAGGCAAAAGAACATACAAATTGTAGTGGAGATCAGCCGACAGTTGATATTGATACGGCAATCAGAAAAGTTGAGAAGTGTCTAGAGCACAATCGGTAGAACTTTTCTATCAAACAGGAAAGGGACATATTCGACTGTCTTTGCATTTCATAATAGTCTGGGAGTCACTAAAGCGTATCTCGTTTATTTCTGAGTTGAGGTGGTCAGAAAGACACAGTCAGTTTGACAATAGTTTCCGACTATATCGACCACGCTAAATCCGAATATGGGTTGGTGCAAAGTTGGAGATCACGGCTTGACCTTGTAAAAGCAAAAAAATCCTTTTTAGGCCTATAAAACGTGTACAGACTGTTTATTTTTTTCTAAGCTCGTATCGCTCCGATTTAGTGGTGCGGCATCTCAATTTGGGCCTAACATGGTTTTCTCATAGAATATGTTAAATTTTTTCTGATATCTTGTATAGCCCAGGAGCTATAGGCTAATACTTATTAATTTTCCCCGAAAATCTCAAAATTCAAAGATTCATTTTCCGCTAAAACCACGTATCTCGGACCTTTCTATATACTTTGTGTTTTTCATGCTTTCCAGAATTTACCTTTCGTATTTAGCTTCACATTGCCGTAAAGTTCAAAGCTTAAACTGTTCGGTGAAGCCATGTGGAATTTTTTGAAAAAGTAAAGGCCAAAAAATATATGCAAAAATTCATTTTTCCAAAATGATGATGTGACACATCTTTTACGCAAGCATTTAACGCCCAATCCGAATATGAACTTTACTTTTTACCAAATATCAACTTTTTTTTTTTTTTTCTTAATTCAAAATGTATTTACAGTGCTGACTGATTTTCAGTTTATCTCCTGATAAGAATGGTACAGTGACAGTCTCCCTATAAATCCTAAGCCAAGAACCTGCCCGGGTCATCTTCAAAGATTGCCCTCTATTAAGCCAATCTTTCAATATAGTTGTGAAAGATTATGTGATTGTGAGTGTTTTAAAACATTGTTTATGTCACCTGTGCAGTGGGCAACAGCCCGGAAGCACTATCAACAACAACAACAATTTTGTGAACTCTGTTGCTGATTAAACTTGAGGTTGGTAGCGTGATTGAGAAGCTGTACTGTTAGTGGTTAGAGCTAAGAATAGGATCTGAACGACGCCTAATGGCTGCCTTATGTAACTATGTAATGTCATGGACAGGTAGGCTAAATAACTATCAGAATGCTGGAAATGAGTAATAGGCTTCAAGATGAAAACTCGAGACCAGGTTGGAATTAAGAATGAGTTTTTAATCTCAAACTGTCTGATGAACATATTGTGACACTTCTATGTAGACTTGGCCTATACTGTAATTAGGCTAAGTTAGATCAGGGATTTTTTAGGGTTTGTTAGTCTTGATGTTACTGAGACCACCTTAAGCCAATCTACTACAAATCTGTTATTTTGGATACCCTATATCAAATGCTGGGTATATCTAACATTTGGCATAGCCTACCCTAGCCTACAGTTAGGGATATTACTTGTCTTATGTACTACCATCAACCTAATGTATTACTTCACCCTGCAGTAGTACACCATGGGATCTGTACCTCAGAATTTGAGTACTACACCCCACCATCAGTACTAAACTAAACATGGCTTAGGTCCTACTATGCTATACATGGAGTAGTACACTTGGTTAGGCATAGGTCTCAAATTTGGATCAAATTTGGAAACTATGAATTGCGATAGAAAACAGGCGAAATGTTCAACGACCAAGACCAGTAGCACCGTTTATGTTGAATTGGAAGCTATTAAAGGATTTTGGTTACTGTTGGCACTAGTCAAGGATCTACGCTTGAGATGCTAAGTAAGATCATGCCACACGAACTTTTGTCCTACGTCCCAGTAATATTTGAAGCAGTAGCTAGTGAACGTATTAAACTTCGATCGGGTACGAACTCAAGTTTTCTCGAGTTAATTCGCACCTCTGCAAGATTAGAAAGATGGCCTATCGAAGTACCGATTAACACGGTCACGGAAAACTGGTGTGGTGGTAGGTTTCATGCCGTTAATCCGGTCACAAGTGCCAGACAAAACCGAAACCGTTGAGGCATTTTCGAAACGAATCCTTGCAAGGCTCTTAAATCGACTCCCAAAATCTACAACCGAGCTGCATATTGTAGCTGATCGGTATGACGGAGTGTTCGGCCTTGTAAGCATTTTCGGGAATCCTATTGTTCTAAAAGACAGTAGTGGATGTCATGAGAGGAGAGGAAATACAGTGACGAAGAGTTTTATCGTTACGAAGAGCATGGAACTAGAAAACTGGGATATTTTGCTTATGCAGTCAGAGAGTAAGGCAAGACTTATCGAATGTATTTTTGAATTGTGGAGCCATGTCTGTCTTTCTGAATTAGGATTTATCATTTACCTCTCTGGTGGATTCAGTGATAGAATGAAGGTGCAAAAACTGGTCCCATCCAAAATGACTTTGGATCCCAACCCGGACTACGAAGCGAACTTGTGCAGCACACATGAAGAAGCAGACATGCGTGTTGCTCTCCCTGTTGCCGAATGCTACTGGGTGTTCCCAAGTAATTGTTGAAGCAAATGACACAGACATTGTTGTTATTTTATTACAGAACTATCGCGAAATATTCTTCTGCAGGTTTGACCCAGGCTATGAACCCGAGCTCTTCGTTCAGTTCCGCGACAAAGTCTTTCCGATCCATAAGATTGTGTATACAACACCGTGGGCTGTTTTAGAGTCAATAGGGCTGCTACATTGCACTTGTGGATGTGATACGGTAAGTTTTCTCTTCTCGAAGGGCAAAAAAACATTTGCTACATCTGCTGTTTAATCACAGCTCATTCAAGAAATTGCTGATCTTACACAGAAAGTGAGGAGTGAAATCAAAAACATCATTATGTACGAGCCCAAAATATTGCGTATCTGTACGAAATTGGCTGTATCGGTATGTAGATAAAAACAATTCGAATTTGATTCTCTCAATGACCTCCGAATTCATTTAATTCCCATACTTCAGTGGAGCATTATTCTTCAGGCTGTGGTTCCTAAGCCCTAAATCTTCGACCCACTTGAGTTTGGCTGGACCCATCACGACATTTTAGGAGTCAGTCCAGTGACTTCAGCGCTGACCCCCTGGCCTCCATCTGTCAACAAGGCTTCAACCTTTTGTTACTGTAAAACTGTGTGTGGTAAAAAGTGCCCTTGTTTGGGGATAAAGCCATGCGACATTCTTTGCGCATGGGGTGGGCGATGTGGTGCCGACAGCGACGATTTGGACGAGGATTAGCGGGATTCTTTTTGTATGTTTGAGGAAAACCGTTGAGATGTGCGGGAATTGTATTTTGACAGGCTTTACCTGTAGCTTTACTTACAGTACTTAAAATAATAAATACTCTTTAATCATGTTACAGGTTTAAGCTTTCAGCTTCTGTCGAGCATGGTTCTTCTGTGTCCGCTTACTACCTGGCAAAGCTTCGTAGGTTGATTATAATCTGGATTTACAACTATATTTGTAAGAAAATCGGAGTTTATAGCAAATTAAATAGCATATAGCAATTAAAGTTGAAACACGATGACCAAGTTAACACTACCGTTGGACTCGGCGTCAAAATTTGGCATAAAAACATGTCCTGCAATACCATTAATAAAAAAGAATATTTTAGGCCTAAAAATAAGTAATTAGCCTATAACAAACGAAGGTAAGATTGGGCTGTGAAGGTAAGTTCATATTCTGATTTGGCGTTAAATTCTAGCATAAAAGATGTGTCACATCATCATTTTGGACAAATGTATTTTTGCATATATTTTTAGGCCTTTACTTTTTCAAAAAATTCTAGACAGCTTCACTAAACAGTTTAAGCTTTGAAATTTACGGCAATGTGAAGATAAATACGAAAGGTACATTCTGGGAAAGAATGAACAACAAAAAATTACTAGAAAGGTCTTAGATACGTGGTTTAGTTGAAAATGAACCTTTGAATTTTGAGATTTTTGGGGAAAATTAATAAATATTAGGCTATAGCTCCTGGGCTATACAAGATATTGGAAAAAATTTAACATATTCTATGAGAAGACCATATTAGGACCAAATTGAGATGTTGCACCACAAAATCGGAGAGGAACAAACTTTAGAAAAAAAACAGTCTGTACACGTTTTATAGGCCTAAAAAGGGTGTTTTTTTGCTTTTACAAGGTCAAGCCGTGATCTCTAACTTTGCCCCCACCCATATTCGGATTCAGCGTGGTTGATATAGTCGGAAACAATTGTCAAACTGACTGTGTCTTTCTGACCACCTAGTTTTCACATTATAGTGGTCTGGCTCCCGGACTATAAAGGATAAATTAAGGTCTTATATCAAATGGTTTTAAAAAGCTGGCCTTTAGTGTTGCGCATGAAATTTAAATGGCAGGCTTCAACTAACAGCTGAGCTTATATGGTAGATCCTTGAGACTGGCATTCTTATGGTTCTGAAACTACCAAGAGTAGTGGCAACAACAGGATTTTAGCAGGTATAAAAACCACCTTTCTGAGCGTGGAGAAAATACCACATTGGTTTGGTTCATCAATGGTTTTGGCGGAAAGATCTTGCAAGTTTTTTTTTTTTTTTCCACAAAAAAAATTCCGGCTTGAGATGATACGAAAAGGTAATCCTGGCTCTCTAGGACTCGTCAACTGTGGGGCTGGGTGAGCGGTGGTAATTTCTGTTGGCTCCACAATACTTGTGAAATCATTGTCGGTGTTCAAAGGGCAATTCTCATCTCCTGTTGCTTGATAACCATGATAGTCCCCTTGATCCGAGGTGAATTTCTTTCTGCAAAGAAAACGGCATTGTTCTTCCAGCTTTTCCACTACATTATTCCAACCGACTTCAACCCTTAGATGTTGGTGTTTTTGGTCCTTTCCAGAGAGGTCCCAAGCTTAATTTGAATGGATGGGTCCAGTCTATTCTTCAAGTGACTGAAATTTACCTTACGCCCTACCTAGAAAAGTTTTGTTCGTCAAATATCACTTCCTCTTTCAAAAAGGCTGGAATCTGGCCTTTCAACAGAAATGTTTTCAGGGAGTTGGATATAGGTAAATTAAACAGGTATCTAATAATAGACAGGTATCTAAAAATGTAATAGGTAAATTATGTAAATTACGTTTGAAAGTTGAAAACAGCCAAACTTATCCGAGTATGCCCAATATACAGTATTGGCGCTGCAGTCGTGTGTAATTTTTTTTATCTGCATGCATGACTGTAGTGCGGCTCAGGCTATAGAATGAAGAAATAAGAACGTGCTGTGAAAAAAAGTTCCTGGCGGGTATGTGTAAGACTATTCTGAAAAATGAAGATAAAAAGGCTGAAAAATTGAATAGAAATCAATGAAAGGAATGTTGAGGAAGGATAAAACATGAATGAAATATGACTATTTAGAAAAATTGATTGAAAAAAAAACAACAACTAAACAGATAGCACAAAAGGCGGAGAAAGGAATAAATAACATTTTGAATACAATTATGAGAAAACAAAATACTTAAAATACTACCGCTAGTTCTGGGGGAAAAATTAAATCTTGCGAAGAGTCATATGGAATGAAATCCGGACTTGCCACCAAACCAGTAGCTTTTACTATCTTTCCTTCCGACTTGCAACATGATCCATTTTGAACGTTTCCACAGCATCCTTGAAATTCTTTTGAAAAAGTTTTAAACCCTTCAAGGATTGGGCGGTAGCCTGTACAGCGACAAAGATTACCTGAAAAAAATCACATACCTGCTATTCCCGTGGATAAAATTTATTTTTTTCTCATTCGGTCTCTTTCACTTCAGTCCTTCAACAATATCTCAAATGCAATAGCCTATGGTCATAAAGGGGACACAATAGGGAAAAATTAACTTGTCATGGCAATTAAGTTGCTGATTTTACCGATTTAAAACGATTCAGCTTTTACAAGACACTGAGCAATTTTAGGGTATTTTTTTGGCACAACAGCAATGGTCATGAAAATTATTGCTTAGAATTCTTCTGACAAGCATCAACTATCATGAAAGAGACTTGTCATGAAGGTTTGTAAAGCGAAAGAGATTATTTGAAAAGAAAATATATATTTTTTTATATTCTTACAAAGTCAGGATTTTATCTCTCGCTGTTCTTAGTCTGTTCAAAATAAATATCCCAAACATAATTAATTTAGCTTCACACTTCAAAACTGCCAAAATATGAAAATTTTAAGTTACATCAATGAACAATTTTGGTCACTGTTGCACTAACATAGCATTGTCTCTTTAATGACTATTGATGGTGTTAAAAATAAAAAGAAACGATAATTTGCATGTTTCTACTTATCAAATTGGACAACAGAACAAATAGGATTGCTATATGGACAACTAAATGACCACGTCAAGCGATTTTCGCCCCAATGTTAACATGTAGCCTCTAGTTTCACACAGATGGGTGAGGATCAATAGTCACTTGTCACGGCAATTTATTTAGCCTAGAGAACCCCTTCAATTATTTATGCTAACGCAATTTATTTCAATGCAAAATAGTAAAAAATTTTAGTTAACATTCTTGAAACATATTAGAAACGCCGATTTTCAGTACAATGTCAATCACTTTCCTCAAACTGTGGAGGCCAATTGAGGATAGATACTTTCAGGGTGTAGGAATTAGACTTCCACCCTCCCCCTGAATAAGATCAGCATATATAACTATCCATTTTTGTAACGATAGGAAAATTTTAGTTTTGCAGGCAAAACACTTTTTTGATTTTGTCCAAAAGACTCGTGATACATTCTTTACAGTCTCAGCCCCCCTCCCTCGGAAAGAATTTGGCAGGTACTAAAGGTGGTGACAAATGGTCAACTGATCTCTTTCAAATGGTGTCTCTAATACCCATGAAAAGACAAACATTTCCTATCAAGGCAAAAGACTAATAAACACACATTTTTTTTAACAAAACCCTGATCATCCAAAATCAAAATATAATACGTGCACCATTTTGCAAAAGTTCAAATAAGGACATAAGTAAATTAACAAAATAATCTTCAAAGCATGGAAATCGTTGCTGACTACTTCAAAATAAAAAGTCGTTGATGAAAAAAAAACTGACGAAACGAGGATGAAGGGCCAAATACCGAGTGAAGTGAATACAGAGCAAAGTTCACAAAAGAGGCAAGAGAAGGCCTGCAAAGCAAGATTTTTGCTGGTTAAATGCCAGTAAAGCGAGCATTATTTTTTCCCAAACTCCGATTGTCTATATAGGAAATACAGGCGAAAATAAAGAATGATTTTACTACCATAGGTCATATACAATCAAGGTTACTTCTCTACATAATGATCTTTATGACTGAGGCATTTGTAATATCTGTAAAAAAGTTTTGGATTGTTTTTTCATGAAATTATGCCACCAGTGATTTGAAATAGGTTATAAGGGTGTCCTTGAGATTTTCATCAGTTTAGAAGTACTGCCCTCTAAGTCACTTCTGTCATTGAATTAAAATCACAGGCTATTATAAAAGGACTCAATATGACATGTCCATAACGAAACGACAATCTAAATGCATACTTATTTCTCAAACAAACTCAGACATTCAAACATACATTCAACAACCAAAAATTACTGCAATTGTTTTTTGGGGGGCTACAAAGGTTTTGGGCTATTGCTTGTGGAGGTGATGCTGTACGTAACCCCAAAAACTGCAAATTATTACTGCGGAGCTGGGCAATTCCTGTGGAGAGCAAGTCAAAACAGAAGAAGAGGAATACTAACTTTTGGAATTGTTTTGATTCGTGACAACAGTCAAAATCACAGTTTTCGTGCAATCCAATTGATCCTTGATCAACTTAAACGAGGCATTTTCGAACACCCAAAACATAGTCTTGGCTTAGCTCCATGTAACTTGATTCTACTGGCGTTTTTGTTTTCTGTGGTAAATATGTGAATAGATCTGTGGGCATGGTCCTCTAACACATCAAGTCAAGACACATCACATCAAGTGATCCTCTAACAAGTCAAGTTGGGGAGGGGAGGAGATTTACCATGATGAGGGATTGTCCAAATGTCTGAAGGTAATGACAAGAAAGAATTTACTAATAAAGTACATAAATAACATTAAAAAAATTCTATCTTCCCCCCCCCCCACCCTAAAAATGACACATTTCCATGAAAACGTAGAGGAAATAAACCACTGAGAGAAAAAAGAAAAAAAAAGAACTTTGCCTCCGACACGACTTATACCACAACAATAATCACTAAATGTATCGAATCAAAAATAAATATTTCACCTCCGGAAACTACACAAAATCATGATTACCCATAAAAACTGTAAATAAAAATTTATATGCTTCCAAAACAGTTTCTTAATAGTGCTTCTAAATAAATGTGAATCATTAATAATCTTAAAATCAGTTTATAAACTATTGCATTTTTGGGTAGCTTTGTGCTAAATGTGAAATCAAACGGGAAGAAATTGTTCTAGGTGCACGGATATCAATACCGCCCCTTGTATCGTCTAGATGAATATTAAAGCCAACATCCAATAAACCATTGAAACAATGAGTCAATAAATCTAATAATCGTAAGAACAATATTTTTTTAGTTTGATAATAATGCGTTCTAAATTTTTTTACGATGTCTATGATGATATTTTTACACCCTCTCTCCTCCGTGTATCCATAGCTAGTCAAATCTCAAATACTACTAGGGCATAGCTATGACCATATATACTGACTCCGAAAAGATGGAATTAGAAAAATATTGTTCAACGTGGAAGGTTTAAGAATGAACGAAATTGGTGTTTATTAACATTAAATAAAAAAAAAAACATTTTTTAATGAAAGTAAGGAGCAGCAATGAAAATTAAAAATGCAGAAATTATTCCGTATATTTTGGGGGTCGCCCCTCTCTCTTTGCACTTAAATTTTTAGTGCTTTAAAAAAGATTTTTATTCCAATTCAACGGCCCTTTTATTTCAGCAGTCATTTTCAAAAGATTGGGACACAAAGTCAAACTTTATTGTAAAGACTGAGGTGTTCAGGAGGGGGCAGGCCCCTTCATGTACGAAATAATTTCCGTTTGTTTCAAGTTTTAATTTTGCTCATTACGTTAAGTAGAATAAACTTTTTTTATTTAATTCCTGATCACCCTTTAAGTCATTTCCAGAACTAAGCCAGATATGATGTGGGCCACCGACCTCTTAAAACCCTGGTTTCTTATATTTTGTTTATTTGACCTCCCAGCCCCCGTAGTATTTTTCATACATAGTTTGTTGACTAAAAGATTCGTCATGATAACTACAACAACCCATTGTAGCATTGTATTCGTCATGAAACAAAAACCCACTGTAGCATCAAGCCAGCTGAAGGCATCACAGCTATGTACGCTACTCCTCTAGTCAAACCTATTCAAAACAACTCTATTTACACCCTCCCAAGACGTTCTAATTTTCGTCAAAGACTTGCCTATGACCTCCTCATATCGCAGTCGGGGATGATCTGCTTTTCCTTTGGCCGTAGATGGCTGGTCGGAAAAGGACGATCTTTTGCCATCTGTCCAACTTCATCCACAGAAAGGGTCCAAGGCATCTCAACCTTTTTGTCATTATAGTCATAGGAAGTGGAAAAGAACCACATTTTTCGTACAGCTTACTACTTAAACCACGGTTAGTCTGACGGACACTCAAAAGAATCCGTTGACAATTCCTCTGGAAAACATCTAGCAAATCGTCCTCCATCTTTGGCCCACTTTTCAGAATGATACTTGACCCCTGTCATCACTGTTGCTTCTAATATTCCCAAACTTGTTTCGAATGTTAAAAACACCCTTCATGGGCTGAATAGCAAAAGCAGTAGGCTACTACAACATTGTAGAGAAAGGTTTAATGACTAATGTGACAGCGCTTGATACCATCTATTTGTTATATGTAAGTTTCTCGCGATAGCTTCATGTATAAGTGCCACAAGGCACCAAAATTGCCAGTTGTTGGTGCAATTTCTGAAGTAGAAATGCTGGGAAGCATTAAACGGGTACCAATATATCTACATGGTAAGAAATTAATAACAAGAGGTATACAATAGCTCCTTTTAGTGCTACCCTTCTCAGCCCTTTCAGCAACCTAGTAAAGAAAAACCTGAAACCTATATTAACTGGGAGTTTAAAAGCGTATTTTGGAAAAAAACTGTCAAATGAGAAAACTGACAGTTGAAGCTGGTTAAAAGTTGTAATAATTAATTCGATTAGTCTTAATAGCAAAAGCTTATTACGAAAAGAAATTTGTAGAAATTTCAAAAAACTGCCTGAAACCCCTCAAAATTTTTTTTACACTTGTGGGCTAACGATTGTCTCTTCTTCACTGTCTGTAGTTCAACGAAACCATAGTATAGGGTAGAAATTTGAATTGAATTGATAGCGGAAAGGTAATAGTTTTATAACTTCTTTGGACCCAACTTTCCCACACGTAAATAAATACTTAACGTTGTAGCATGCAATTATCAAATCTTGACTTTCTTCCTCGATAAATAGAAATTTATTGTATTATATACATTTTTTGCCAAATAATTTAGGAGTTCTCCTAGAATATTGAAGACAAAGAAATAAAAATAACCAAAGTATACTTTCTTAAAAGAAGCTCTAAATTTTTGCAGCAATGCAGCAGAAAAAGAAAATGGTAATGACATGAATTTTCGTGAATTAAATTAACTACACAAAAAAAATTCGTTTAATGTCCTTGAATCTCGGACTCTTTGTTTGAAAAATTTTTAGACTTATGAGGGGAAAGTTTAAGAGGGATGTGGAGGAAAACCTAAATTTATATAATTCCCAATTTTAACAAAAACTTATGCTACTTCTTTAAATTCATTGCCTCGAAACAAAAATTCTTCTTCGTGGTTGATTGTGTGTTTTTTTTTTCAAAACCTTAAAACAAACAAAACTGACTAAAAAAAACAAAGTTTTTCTGATGAAATTGAAGAGCAAAGATGAAACCTAAAACAAACAGAAATGATGCCTTTGCATTTTATGTCAGTTTATACTTGAGATCTTGAGAAAACTAATGTTTCATACTAAAATTTACTGATTTCATAGCCAGTGAAAGACTATCGAGAGCCTTATAAATCAGCCTTTTTATATCCGACAGGAACTTTAAAACTTGTTCTGCTCCTAATCGTGTTATGTTGTGTGAATTTGTGCGTTTTTAGTGAAGCGCTAGTTTTTTCTGAATTCTATAAATTTAGGGAAATTAGATTCAGCTTATTTAAACCAATATTGCAGACACATGTTGAATAAACTACAAAGCAACAATTTTGTTCGTTCTGCATTTCATCTTTGCTATTTACTTCCACCAAAAAAAAACTACAATAAGAAAATAGTAATAATAAAAACTCGTCGGCTACAACGAGGAAAGCAAAATACCTTGGAGACAGGTTTCAATTTCTTCCATAGAAGGCAACGGCTTCGTTCGAAGGAGAGCATAAACAGACATTATAAAGCCAGGTGTACAAAATCCACATTGCGACCCATGTGCAGAAGCTAACCGCTCCTGTACAGCATGTAACTTTGTTTTTACAGATCCAAGGCCCTCAACGGTAGTAACTGCGGTTCCATGTAGCGAGCATACTGGAGTGAGGCAAGCATTCACAGCCAAATGTCTAGAAAAGAAAAAATATTCTTTAATTTGGGAGAATAAATGGTGGCTATTAGACAAATTATAGTGGTTTATTCTTGGTCCATTAGACCTTTCATACCAATTTATAACCATTCACACTATTTAGGTATAAGGTTTTTTGGTATCCTTTGAAGAAACAACTTTAGATTTTGTGTTATTTTTCTTATTTACTTCTTTTTATTCAGCAAAGATAAAATATCAGCCTGAGAATTACGAACCCATTCCCCTTGATTGACAAAGGTGTGTTTGAAGTGTTGGCTAAACAAATTAAATGATTGCTTATGCAATCCCTATTGCAAAAGCCTATAATTATGTAATACGAATTTTTAACGGTTCATAGATTCAAGTACTTCTTAGAAGTACTTAAATATTAATGAGGATAAAATTCCATAGGAACAAATGTCATGGCGAACCTTATGCAGATAGGTTTGCCTTCTGAAACAGACTTCCCCAAAAATAGCGCCGACGAACTAAAAGTTCCCAGTAAAACTAAAGGTGAGTTTTTGGTACCCCAGTCGGGACTATTTGGATCAAAAGTCAGGGCAGCAGCTATGCTCATTTTGGTACCCAATAAACTTAACAGAATCTAAAATTGGGCACATTGATTGCTAATCTCGGTGTTTAGGAAAATCAATGAAGCAGTGTAAATAACAGGATAGTGCCTCCATGTATACAGAGTACCATTGGAATCATTATTGCTAAGAATATTAAGCTAGGAAAACAGAAGTTAATAGTAAATATAGAAAGGAGTAGGGAACAAGTCTTGGTTAATGTATTGCCTCCACGCCCAGTGTTGTGGAAGTAATTTATTAAAAGCATTTAAATACGCACTTAATTACTTTTCAACGCATTTAAATACGTATTTAATTACAAATTAGATCAAGTAATTTAAACACATATCTATTTTTTCTGTATTTAAATCCAAATTAACTTTTTCCAATATATCTAAATACTTTTGACCATCAAACACAGTTTTCGAGAGTATTCGCTGTTTTTCCAGACTATATTTTGTATAGTTACGTTTTTAAGATTAGGTGATAAGCACAAAAATGATTAACTTTATAATATCTGATTGCAAGTAGACTTGTAAATGTCTACTTGCCAAATCGTTTCACTACTGGTTGTGACTCTTTTTATAACAAGTTTTTTTTCTCCTAAATCTTAAAGGTCAATTAAGCAATTTTAATATTGTTCCTTCAACATTAAAAACAATGTTTCAGAAGAAAAATAAGTTTTATTTCAGATAATAATAATTTATGGATCTTTTGAATGCAGTATGCAACAGGATCACTTAAGAAGACACTGAATAAAGCGTGGATGCTCAAACTATAAAGAAATCCAGGCTGAGTCTTATATTAAAAGTTGTCCCAAATCTTTGTTTATGTTTTAAGTTCAGATGTGTCAGTGCATTTAAGCCTGCAGAAGAGGTTTTTGGACATCTAATTCCCTGCCACTAAACTACTTTGCCTTATTTTATAACAGAAAAATCTCAATATTTGACAAATGGTGAATAAAAAACGTGTAAGTGCTCACGTGTGCTTTATTTCTGTCTACATATTTTGAACAATATAAAAGAAATTGTTGCTAAACTTTGTACCACTTGTATCTTGCTCTGATGAGGTTGTTTGCTTTTATTTTTTCAATTACTTAATTCTTTAGCTGGTGAGTGATGAGACCTAGATTTGTATCCCACAAAAAGAACATGTTTAGCAAAAATTATGTAAAAAAGAAATGTCTGTTTACAATTTATTGCTTTGTCCGGTAGTGCAGGTGTCTGAAAATGTTTCATTTTCTCGCGTGTTCATCCATTACTGGCTAATGATTTATTTAAGTACATTAAGATCCAGGAGAAAATAACATAAGAAAATGCGTGTTTCCACAGGAACTCTTGATCATAATGCGTCAGAGACGTCAGAGTCAGGACAGGGTGTCAAGCCTCCAAGCCATCCCGATGATTGCATCAGTTTGGACTCTTAAGCCATGACAGAACAGCCACCAAGAAAAAGAGCTCCAAGCAGAGTTTTCTTTGAGAAAAAGCCAAGTAAACTTTCTCGGAGGCTTGGTTGCTGTGAAACGGATAAGACAACGCTCATGTCTAAACTGAGGGGGATTCTGGAGGGGACGTATCTCTGGATGGATGCTAACCGACTTGTTATTAATGTTGAGAAATTTTGCGTTCTATTTTTTTCCCGGGTTGGAAGTGTCCATCCGGAGATATGTGGTATCCGGACATCCAGAGGTGTGATTAGTCGGCCAGAAAAGTATTTTGCAAAATACCTAGGAATCCTCCTCGATGAGAACCTATCATTCGTGCATCTTATTCAAGCAATAGAGTCGAAGCTATCCCGGAATTTTGGAATAATAAAAAAACTGAAAAGCGCTTTGCCGCAGAAAACGCTGGTCCTCCTGTACAATGCTCTTATAAAACCCCATTTATAGTATTGTGCAATGATCTGGCAATCAACTTTTAAATCCCACCTGGGAAAACTGAATTCGATTCATCAACGATGCCTGATATTAATTGGAAAAAATGAAGAGTACTTGTCATTAGGGTCCCTGCATCAATTATCATGCTTGACCTTTGTGTTTAAGTTTTTAGCTGGAGAGCTGCCATCTGCGTTTAAAAGATTATTTCGACCTATTTCAGACCAGCATAATTTGCATACCCGATCATCATCAAACCTGCAAATACCCCTCACCCCGACCGTGCGATAAGATTTCGCTCCTAACGTAGCTTGTGCAAAGATATGGAACCTGATCCCAGAAGAGCTGAGAGGTAGGAGCTCCCTCGCATCATTTAAAAAAAGAGTAAAAAATCATTTAATAGCATTACAAATGAATAGTTAAAAAAAAAAAAAAAAAAAAAAAAAAAACAAAAAAAAAAAAAAAAAAAAAAAAAACAGAACTAAATGTAAGTAGTAAATTTAAATTACAAATGTATGATTTTTAAATATGACGGGGTGGTTTCCCCTGAGGGTAAGGAACGGGAAGGTAATAGTTTTAGTTATTTGGTAAATGAGGGGTATGGTTGTGTCTGAGATTAGGAGCGGGGACCATTCTGCGTATTATGTTAAATTCTAATGATTTTGGTTCTCGGCGTCCAGGAATGGACTAAGTATTTTGATTATGTGCGATTTATTATTTTCATTTGTTAATAAGCCCATTGAACTTGAACATAGTGAACTACATAATTGAAGAAATGCGGCCTCATTTGACTGTGGAGAAAAAGGCTTTTAAAAAACCTTGTGCAAGGCGTGTCTCATTGGAATTCTCGACAAGATGCTATGAAAAGGGTTGTTGAAGAGCGAGACCAGATTGGACAGGTTTAGACCAAACTTAACCTGCCAAAGTTGAAAGTAATGGAGATTAATTTCTTGAGGAGTTTGCCAAGGTAATTGAGCCTGTCGCCAGGGCACTTGACATGCTACAGGGAGACAAGAATTGACTTCTGGAACGCTGTTGCCTACCTTGATTGCACTAAGAAATAAAATAATTGACATGAAACGAAAACGCTCTATCAAGCACGCACAAGCTCTCGTGGAAGCGACCTTGGACGGTTTTTAGAACCGGTTTGCACACGCTTTTACAATGCAGCAAAGTGAGCCTAGTTTTAAGAAGCTCGCAATAGCTAGTGGAAGCCACCCTGGTTTTAAGGGAAGGTGTATACTGGGATATATCCGTGACCAAATCATTGATGTGATTTGTGACGAAATGAAAAATATTTTGATAACCCAAGCTGATGATCAGTTGACTGATTGTGATGCCGAGCACAGCAAAGTGACGTTGATGAAAGCACGCAAAAGCTCTTATTGAAGAAACCTTGAATAGTTTAGAGAACCGGCTTGCACACTCTTTTACAATATAGCTAAGTGAACCTATTTTTAAGAAGCTAGCAATAGCTAGCGGAAGCCACCCTGGGTTTAATGGAAGAAGGACACTGGGATATATCTGTGACCGAATGATTAATGTGATTTGTGACGAAATGAAACATATTTTACTAGCCAAAGCTGATGATCAGTTGACTGATTAAATACGTATCTTGTAATTAAATAAAAATTACTTCCCTAGCAATGTATTTACAATTACTAATTAATCACTTTATTGTATGAGTAATTTGTATTTGTAATTAACTACATTTTAAAAGTATTTCCCACAGCACTGTCCAGACCGCACCAAACCTTCTAAGAATTTAGTCTCACAAAAATTTTATATTTTTTTCTAGAAAGTGTGAGAGGCTGCTTTATCTTAAAACGGGTAGATTCTACCATCTCGTATATAAATTTATTGGTTTTCAAAGGGTAACATAATCAGAAGGCTAATGTACAGACTTTAGGTGAGTTTGAGTCATAAACTTAGAAAACTTTTACCCCGAGTTTAGATCCAAATGAGTGCCGACCCGAGCACCAAAGACCTGATTTTAATGAACAATAAAGTCCGTGTAATGAAAAACAATGAGAAACAAGCAAGAGTCAAAGCAACTGACAAAGTAAGACAGTCCAGTGGTAAAATCTTTGGAAGATTAATAAAGTCGGAAATTAGCTCAATTTTATGTTGTTGTCAGATAGACAATTACAATTATCCAAGCCTTGTGGTAAAAATGCAGGAGAATTTGACACAAAGCTCTTGTGCCGTATGTTTATGGTTTAGATCCGAAATATTTTCAGGAATTCTTTCCAAGAAGTTAAGGAATTCTTTTGGCTAACTTAAGTAAATACAGACTATAAAACGAAACAAAGGAGTCAAAATTGAAAAGTGTAGTGCCTGATACCTTCAAAACAAAAAAGTTTTTTTTTGCATAATATCTGTGGTGTAACCACAGATAATATTTAGTTTAATTAAGCAGAAACATTGGAGGTCAAAATCAACAAAAGAAATACTTTTTAGACTTGGGCTGTTCCCGGGATTGATATGGCAATATCAATCATCATTTTGTCTTCCCCATGCAATATATTGCATGGGGAAAACCTTTATTGTTCTACAATCTTTTTTAAAGAAATTTCTGAATTTAAACATGGATTTGATAAGCATTTTCTTCGTTTTCAAATGCAAATTGAACACCATCAGCGCCATCTAATTGTTTCTCAAATCACATGTTAATAGAAAAATAATGAGCAATTATGTTAGGTTAGGTTTGGTTAGGCTAGGTTAGATGGAAGTTGGGCGTTTGTTTGGGCATTTTTTTCAAGACCTAGAGAATAGACACAAAAAATTGAGAAATGTAGTAGAAAAATTGTAAAACAATGAACAAAGTAAGTAGTTCTCCCCATAAAAAAATGTGTTGACTATGATTGTTCTGCATATTATGAAGCAAGAATTGTTTTCTTAACATGTTTGCTTATGTGAGGGGGCTTTTCCAGGCTTTACCAATTTGTATAGAATACCGACATAACCGAGAGCTAAACTTAGAATTAACAGCTCAAATAGCAAATATTTCAGTATATCAGCTGTTTTACTGCGTTTTATTCTTCAGAAATGAAATACAGTAAAGCCATTGGAACATTTATTTTCTTTTATTGCAACCATGGTTGTTTTTATCCTTTCTTTTTTTTAAAAGAAACATATTCTTATGAACAGAATAAATTGAAGATTGGGGGAGGGATTGGATGCTCAAGTACAAAATCAGTGAAAATTATGTCCCAAAATTAACTTATGGTCCTTGAATGAATTCTAATCAGTAATCTATGGTAATTTGTCGTCATAAAAAAAAATTCGTGATAAAATACTTAATAGTTTTTTTTCAAACTTCGGAAGATCTTTTTTCCCTTACTTATTCGATTCACTTTGAGACTGAGACCTCAGTTTTTTATTTCAATGTCAGTCATGCATCTCTTTGATAAGAGAAAAACTTACGATTTAGAATTATTTCTTCTATTTATCTTCGAAATGACAACAGTGCAGGCACCGCATCCTCCTTCACCACAACCTAGTTTGGTTCCACATAAACCAACTATAAGAAATTGAATTAAGGAAAAGAAACATTTTTTTTTTGTCACCACAAATAAAATCTAAGGTATTTCCAGTTCATCATCGTTACCAAGAAATGGCTAAGAATATCTTTTAAATAAATTCCGCTTTATTTTAAAACTGTTTAAAATTATTACTAACTTTTGAATTCAATTCTCTTCAATTAAACTATTTATTACCCACAACTACAAGAGACAAGTAGCACAAGTGGAGTATAAACAGAATAATCAAAAGAAAGAAAAAGCATCAACAAAACACTAGCAATCAATTTCTACTAAGAAAAAACTGTAAAAGACCATGGTCAGGGCCTATTTTACAAAATGCTGCTGCAGAAAGCTTCTTGTGTAGCTCACCGTGCTTTTGAGTCACATCCGTAACATAGAGTTTTTTAACTAAATACCGATTTCTAGTCCATGGCGGCAGAGAAAGAAGAAATTTGTAAGATTTGAAGTATGCATCTTTGATCTTTTTCAAATCCTTTAGCTTAAGAACAGAATGAACACCTGAAAAATAAAGTACAGAATGACCAGAAAAAGTCGAGAATAAGTGCCCAAGAGCTCTCTTGTTATATTTTCCACGGTTTTCTACAATTTTTTTAATAACTGAACTGAGTTTTCTTACTGCACCAGCAACAATCTGTAAACGGAAAAGAGCTAGAGAATTAGAAATAGTAATACCAAGCCACCGAAAGGAAGAGGTAGAAAGTACAGAAAACTCATTACACACCAGAGGAGTAGACGAAGACAGATTATAAGATAAGAATTCACATTCGTCAAGATTCAGGGATAGACTAACATTTAGGAAAGGCTGACAAACTAAAGAAACCATCTCAGAAAGAGCAGATTTTGTACGACTAATCAACAGCATGTCATCAGCATAGGCAATGTAAGAAATAGCAGTAGAACCAGAAAAATAAATGCCTGAGATCTTTTCCAGGACAGTAGAAATACAAATTTTGGAAAGGGCTGCGTTAAACCACCTCCCTGCCTTACGCCTCGAAGCACTTTAATAGTTGTTTCTGGAGAAGATTTCAGGCGGAAGATTAGAATACCAAAACCGTAGACGGTAAATAACCGAAAAATTAACACCAAAAGAAGCCAAAGAAAAGAAAAGCTGGTTATGAAAAACAGAGTCAAAAGCCTTTGAAAGATCAAGTGTACAGAGATATAAACTTTTACCCTTAGAAGAAATAGAAAGTAGAATAGGGGAAAGGACACGATTAGTGTGTTGGCACCCCACACTAGATCTGAAACCAAGTTGATTTTGACCAAAGAAAGAAATATTTTGAGTTAGACTAAGCAAAAGAAAATCTCGAAGACCTTGCTAATATTGCAAGAAACAGTAATTGGACGGTAAGAAGAGCAATCTGTTGGCGGTTTACCTCTTTTTAAAATTGAAGTCACGCTCCAACACAAAAAGCTTTCAAGAAAGACATAAGACGCCAAGCAAATTAGAAACAAAAGTGCAAGATGTGACATAAGTTCAGCCTATTGGGGAGTTAGATGCTTTTTAGAGATGCCATCAGCATCAATACATTTCGACTTAAGATGTTTCAAAGCATTCATAACTTCACAACGTGATATAGGCAGAACAAAGAAATGACTTAGAAATCTAGGGACCATTTTAACAAGCGCTTCGCCAAACTTTCTATTAACAGAATAATTCAAAACGGAGAATATCTTCGAATAATTTTCAAGCCAAGAACTTGGTGGAATAGCATCACTTCTCACATCAGAATCATTTGTTTTTACTTGAATTAAATACTTTCCTCCATTCTTTAGGCAGAGATGAAAAATCAAGCCCACTGTATCGCAAACTTTTTAGATACTTCTTGAATTCTAACTTAGTTTTCTGTTTAATAAAAAAAACATTACCGCACCTTAGCCGACCACATTGTGTCAAAACTTTTAGCCGAGATTTAGCTTTATTTTTAGAGGCCTTAAGGTTAGGGTCAAGTGACCAAAGAGACTTTTGAGTACTCTTTCGGATTAGCTTTACTGGGACAAACTTCTATTCAGTTTTTTTCATAGCGGAGAGGATAGAATGATAATATCGGTCTATTTCATATTTAGCTTAAATAAAATCCTGGATTAACTGCAGAAGCTGATACGGATTATAAACCGTACTTAGAAGTGAACCCAATGTTGCAAGATTAGCAGAAAAATTCGAATTTTTCCAATCAGACTTATAAAACCATTTAGAAAGTACACCACGACTCTTAGATATACTCCCAGAACAAACTGCAGGTATTGATAAACAAAAAGACAGCGGAAGGTTATCATGATCTTGCTCGTCAAAAAGAACCGTAACTGGCGAGCAGACAAGAGCTGCAGAACAAACAACGTGATCAAAGTCGGATTTACTACCTAATTGATGAATATACGTATAATCATGGGACTTCCAAACAATTTTATAAGCCGAGAGAGAATCAAGAAGCTGATCATTCCTTACATTATTAGAAACCCTTTCAGTATTAAAATCACCAGCAATAACGAATTGCAACCCATGATCCGATATCTTTTGAATTAAAGTTTTAAGTCTATTACAAGCACGAGACAACTTCTGAAGTTAACGAATGGAACGATCGTTATATGTCAGATACACATTAATTAATACAATATTGCCAAAACGCATAGCAAGAAAAGTGTCATCTGATTGGAAAAGCACAAGACTGGCACCAGAAATATTTTTCTTAAAAAGACAAGCTAAACCACCAGAAGGGTGGCCACGCGTAATTTTAGCTGGACGCACAAAAACAACGTAATCACTGCTTAGTCTCAGAAAATTTTCGGTAAAAGCAGCCAGTAAATGTTTTTGGAGACAAACAATGTCGTAACTTTGACCAAAATCGCTTTCAATATGAATTGATCTTTCCGATTTAACTTAAAGGAGCGAAGAATTTGAGTGGATAATGCAAGAGATGAGCCAAAAAGATGCATCTACAATTTTTGTTTTTAATTGTAAACATGTAGAAAAAAGTACTTATTATGGTATTAAAAGAAACTTTAAATCTAAATCGTTCACAATATAAGAAAAAAACAAATCTAACTTAAAAAAAGGCAAGCATTAAAAAAGAAGCTGAAAACTAAATTATAAAATGCGTTGACTAGTCAGCCCAAATTTCTTT
This sequence comes from Artemia sinica, assembly GCA_027921565.1. NCBI lineage: Eukaryota > Metazoa > Arthropoda > Branchiopoda > Anostraca > Artemiidae > Artemia > Artemia sinica. Next base: position 61,427,490 of record CM051262.1, read on the forward strand.
TTCTTACAGAAACAAATAATAGTTGTAAATAGTCTAGCAATCAAAAGGATACGCTTATTCCTCAGATAGAACAACAGTGTCCATTCCGGATCAGCTTCAGTCTCAACAACCTAAAATAAAAAGCCTAATGTTATAAAACAAGGTTAGTAAGCCCTCATAAAAATTTCGTTAAAAAAAACAAAGAACAAAAAAAGAAGAAAACAAAAGACACAACCAAACGAGGAGAATTTTAAGCCGATGAATAAAAGAAAGACTAAGCAAACAGTTAGGCAAAGACAAATCCCACATATATAAGAAGAACGTTCATTCATTGTATATGCATAAGTAAAAAGCTCAATCATCATTCGTTGTAATATCTATTATCTATTAATCGATAGAAACTTTTTGCTTTAATTTCAAGCGTGAGTCATTGCGTGACCCAATTTCTGCTCGTCTTTCCTTTAATTTACCTATTTGCTTTTTCTTTTTTAAGGGAAATATTTGTATTGCTTAAACTTACCAAAAAAAAAAAAATACTGCGAAATAAAGGTTTAAATAAATGAATTTTAGGGCAAGAAATGTCTCAAACTTCAACAAGACCATTTTGAGTTGAAGGTTTTTAATTTCTTTTGCTGTCCTGCTGACTAGTCTTGTAACCTGAAAGGTCAATTCGAAAATAAGGCAGTATAAATTTGTTGTTAGGTATATCCCTTAATAAATCTAAACTGTATTTCCGGTGCCAAGACCCCGTGGATTGCTGCAGAAATCGTAACCCACGGGCCAAAGTTGCGGAGCATCACATGCCACTATATCTCACGGGTAATAAGTGAGTAGGCTCCTGAATCACGTTTGTGGATGTGTTATGACTATGGTCAGTTATCATGTGTAATGTCAGTGTGTAACTCATATCATAGGTACTATAAATACCTAGGCTTTGGTGTAGCAAGAGAGCTTCTGAACTGAGTGCATGTTTTTAGATGATTTCATGTCTTGGAAACAACATTCAAAAGCGTTTAATCGAGATTTCGCGACGTGCATGTCTTCTTTTTGGAATAAAACATTATATGCCACATGAATACCTAAAAATTATTTATTTTTCTTTGGTTGGTTATAAACGTTCCGCAAAATAGTCTTGTAGGAGAAGAAAATTTATTCATATGCAATTGTTTTCTCTTTTGTTTTTAATAAATATTGTGAACAATTTTGTGCCAAATGCTTTGTTGATTTGGCATCTATTCCGTGGCTCTGCAGATAATCACCATTATTTGACTGCTTCTGCACTTAGTAATTTGCTGGTATTTGAACGTCGTCGTACAACAAGTGGATCATTTTCTTAAAACAAAAGGGAGTTGAAGTTTGGAATAACATACCAAAAGAAATTATAGAATGTGTTCCATTTCCCTCCTTAAAGTTTAAAATGAAAAAGTTTCTGTTGTCAGGGAAGTCTTAAGTAGTTTAGTTTGTACTTTTGCATCAATTTTTATAATGTTTACATTTGTGTTTTTTTTACAACGTTGTTGCTGATGCTTGGTTGTTTTTATGAATGCTGCTCATTGATAATAGTTTTCTAATTTAAAGATGTGTAGTGCTTAAGATTACGTCTTGGCAAAATGGATTATATGTCTTGAAATGATAAAATCTGAAGTCTGAATCAAAATCAAAAGTTTTTGAAAAAAACAAACAAAAAGACGGTAATTTCAAAATCAGTACTTCTGATATTATCCCCCCCCCCCAAATTACGGAAGATATGAATATTCGATTTAGCTGTCAAAGAGAAAATATCAAGTTCCATCTTGACTCAAAGTTATTTGATTTTCAACCATTTACACTTCGAACTTAGAGCAGCTCACTGGACAAAATATAGGTAATTTGCAGAATCCAAACTTGTAAATAAAAAAAAAGTCAAGGAAGGAATTTTGTTTCTCCAAATTCAATGCAAGCTTTAGTTCTTAAATGATCAAGTCTTAGAAAATGTCTATCCGCTTTGTAATAAAAATTCTACCTTGTCTAAAAAAGTTACTTCTAGTATATCATCAAACAAATTGATGTGCGTTGACAACTTCAGGGATTATTTCTTAGTGTAGAGTTTTATTTTTGGATTTAGAAGATATTATATCTTCTTTCTTACTTTGGCATTTAACAACCGAAAATTTTAAGTTAAAAAAACAACACAAAAAATGGAAGTCCTGTTTCTAAATTGAGACTTTAGGGATTATTTTCCAAAAATTTAAAGAGATACAGATAGTTTGCTTGGTTGTCAAGGAGTTTACATGATGTTTTATCACTAATCAAAGTTATTTTATTTCTAAGACGTTGTGCTTCGAAGCTATGATATTTTCGTTAGACAAAATGCAAGAATTTATATAATCAAAACGTCGAAGTAAACGAATCCACAGAAGGAATTATGTTTAATAAAAATCCATGTGAGCTTTTGCTTACTGGTGTTCTTCCTAATCATGATATTAAACATCAAAAGTACAATAAACATCAAGACGATCATATTGCAAAAAAAAAAAATCAAAAACACAATCAAAACACATCCAAAGACATCGAATCAAAGTTTTGAGATAGTCATTTTTTTCAACTTGTTGAAAGCTCTGGAAATTATCTCTTTGAGGATGACAACCCTCCCCCCCCCAAAGCCCTCGTGTCAAGGGTTGTAAGTTATACCCTAGGGTCAAATAAGGTTTTTATAGAAAGCTTTGTTGTAGAAACTTAAAAAGGGATCATTCGATTAGAAATTGAAAGGGCTAGTGCTCTTGTTAATAGTCGACAGTGATTGGAGGGCAACTAACCCCCCTCTCACGCCAACCATTTCCCCAAACACATCCGATCAAAATTCTTAGATTGCAATTTTTTTCAACGTAGTTTAAAGTTCTGGATATTAGTTCTTTGAGGATGAACCCCCCCCTCCCCACAGCCCCCAGGGCAAGGGTTGTAAGTTATGCCCTGGGGTAATATAAGGTTTTTATAGAAATTGTTTTCATAGAAACTTCAAAAATGGCTCATTCGATTAGAAAGGGATATTGCCCTTTTTAATAGTTGAAAGTGATTGAGAGCCAATGCCATAAGTCAGAAGCCAATCATCCTGACTAATGGGAACGATATTATACCGCAAGCTACTATGGTGATTTTTTTGGTGTGTATCTTGACTGTTTTCTTTCTTTTAAACCCCATATAACTCATAACCGCACCCTTTTCCTTCGCCAGTCTTCAATGTTACACAGGGTTAACTCATTTCTTCCCCCAGATGTTATGCTTTCTCTTTATTATGCTTTTATTTTTCCTTACCTTTCTTATTGCTGTTCTGTTTGAGGTATTACTGATAAATCTCTTCTCTGTTCACTTCAAAGAGCCCAAAATAGGGCAGTGAAGGCTACTTTTCTTCTACCTCGGTTTTATCCTTCCTCTGATCTTTACAATGATACTGGAATAGCTCCACTAGATTCTATTGTGGGTAAAAGTTACCTTTATTTAGCGCATTCTGCTTTTCTAGGTACACTTCCACCATTTCTGCGGCAGTTTTTCTTACGGAGAGGCTCAAGTAGGTACTCGTCTTCTTTACGCAGTTCTTCTCGCAGATTTATTTTACCCAAACGATCATCAACAGCAGCGCAGAGATCTCCTGTTTATCAATTAGTTCTACTATGGAACTCCATCCCTGCTCGTGTACCTCTATTTCTCTCTGTAAATGAAGTTTCTCGTCGTGTGTTTCCATTTTTTATTATTTGTTATTCTATCCTAATTTAGATGTCTCTCTTCTCTTCATTTACTATATTTTTCAGATTCTATCCTATTTTGGATTCTATCTTTTTGGATTCTATCCTATTTTTTCTCACTTTCTTTTCTCACCAAATTCTTTTTCAGTTAAGTGTTCAGTTTCCTTCTAAATCTCCTATTTGATAGATGTCCTTGTCTTGTTCTAGTGTGTGTGTGTGTTTTTTTTTATTGTATATGCTTCTATATGTTGTATGTACTTTTTTATGTGCTTTATAAAAGTGTTTTATTTTTGTTTTGTTGGCCCATTAAAAGCTAAGCTTCTTGGACCTAGTAATTGATTTACGTTTTCTAATTGTTTTATTTTAATGTTAATAAATTGATTGATTGATTGAAGATGACAAACCCCCACACCCCTCAGGGCAAGGGTTGTAAGTTATGCCCTGGGGGCATATAAGTTTTTTTTTATAGATATCGTTGTCGTAGAACCTTCCAAAAGGGCTCATTTAATTGGAAATTGAAAGCGATAGTGCCCTTTTTAAAAGTCGAAAGTGATTGGAGGGCAACTAACCCCCCCCCCCCCCTTCCCACGCCCGCATTTCCCCAATACATCTAATCAATATTTTGAGATTGCAATTTGGTTCAATATAATTGAAATTCTGGAAGTTAGGTCTTGGAGGATGACACCCCCCCCCAGCCCTCAGGGCAAAGGCTGTAAGTTATGCCCTGGGGTCATATAAGGTTTTTATAGAAAGCGCTGTTGTAGAAACTTCAAAAAGGGCTCATTCAAAAGGAAATTGAAAGGGGTAGTGCCCTTTTTAACAGTCGAAAGTGATTTAAGGGCAACTAACCCCTTCTCACGCCCACCATTTCCCCAAACACATCAAATCAAAATTTTGAGATAGCCATTTTGTTCAACGTAGTTTAAAGGTCCGGAAATTATGTCTTTGAGGGTCTTCAAAAGAAACTTCAAAAAGGGCTCATTCAAATGGGAATTGAGAGGTCTAGTGCCCTTATTAATAGTCAAAAGCGATCGGAGGGCGAAGGCCCCCCCCCCTACACCCATCATTTCCCTAAATATTTCCGATTAACATTTTGATATAGCAATTTTGTTGAACACTGTTGAAGGGTCTGGATATTATGTCTTTGAGTATGAAACCCCCACCCCTCCCCACAGATTTCCGGGCTAGGGTTGTAAGTTATGCCCTGTGGGCATATAAGGTTTTTTATAGAAAGTTTTGTCCTAAAAGCTTGGAAATTGGAAATTGAGAGGACTAGTGCCTTTTGTATTAGTCAAAAGTGATCAGAGGGCAAATGCCCCCCCCCCCACGCCCATATTTTCCCAAGACACTTCCAATCAAAATTTTGAGATAGTCGTCAGGAAAATGTCGTAAGTTATGCCATTGGGGCATGTAAGGTTTTATAGAAAGTTTTGTCGTAAAAGTTTGTAAATTAAAAATTGAGAGGACTAGTGCCTTTTGTATTAGTCCAAAGTAATCAGAGGGCAAATGCCTCCCCCAACGCCAATATTTTAACCAAACACTTCCAATCAAAATTTTGCGATAGCCATTTTGTTCAACGTATTTGAAAGGTCTGGAAATTATGTCTTTGAGGATAGCTAATCCCCCAAGCTTTCACGGCAAGGGTTGTAAGTTATGCCCTGGGGGGATAGAAGGTTTTTTTTATAGAAAGCATGGTCATACTAACTTTGGAGGGGGCTCATTGGATCGGTAATCAGACGATCTAGTGTTCTTTTAAGAGTCAAAGGGATCGGAGGGCAGCTACCCCCCCCCAATGCATCTAATATAAATTTCGAGATAGCCGTTCTATTCAAAATATTCTAAATACCATATAACAAGGCTTTTGTGGTTTAAACAAACCCCAGAGATTAGGGGCAAGGGCTGTAAGTTATGCCAAGGGGTATTTAAGGTTGTTATGGAAGAGATGGTTGTCTAACTTTAGAACAGGCTCAGTCTTTTTCCCTGAAAAAGACTATATCAATATAAAACGAACAGAAATTAATTCAAAAAACTTTTTCCACAATATAAGTTTTTCAAAAAAAGTAAATAGATAACTTAAACCAAAAATGAACAAAAAATAGAATCAAATAATCTACCAAGCGTACAACTACCATAAATCAGTATCAATAAATAAATGAAGCTCAAAACAAACAGAAATGAAAATAAATAATAGAGTCAAACTCAAAACGAGTAGAAACTGAGCATTAAGTTGACAACGCATATTTTTTTCAGTTAGTTCATTTGAATTTTTTTCAGTAAAATACAAATTATATTCTGGCTTTTAAAAAGCATAGGTGTTTAGAACCCGACTTGTACTAATTTCTGCTCGTTTTGAGCTTGACTATGTTATTCATTTTTATTTCTGTTTGTTTTGGGTTTCAGTTATTTATTGATACTGATTTGTGGTAGTTTTATGCTTGATAGACTATTTGATTATGTTTTTGTTCATTTTTTGGTTTAATGGAGTTCTTTACTTTAAAACAAACTTATGTGCGGAAAAAGTTCTTTTTAATTAATTAATAGTCAAAAGCTATCGGAGGGAGAATGCCCCCCCTCCCCCTACTCCCATCATTTCCCCAAACACTTTGGATCAACATTTTGATATAGCCATTTTGTTGAACGTAGTTGAAGGGTTGGAAAATTACGTCTTTGAGCATGAAAACTCCCCCACACCCCTCATTGCAAGGTTTGTAAGTTATGCCTTGGGAGCATATAAGGTTTTTATAGAAAACATTGTGGCAGAAACTTCAAAAAGGGCTCATTTGATGGGAAATTGAAAGGGCTAGTGCCCTTTTTAATAGTCGAAAGTAATTGGAGGGCAACTAACCACCCTCTCAGACCCACCATTTCCCAAACACATTCAATCAAAATTTTGATGTAGGCATTTTTTCAACATAGTTGAAAAGTCAGGAAATTACGTCTTTGACGATGGCACTCCCCCCACGGCCCTCAAGGAAAAGGTTGTAAGTTATGGCCTGGGGGCATCAAAACTCCCTCTCACGCCCACCATTTTCCCAAGCTCATCCTATAAAAATTTTAAGATAGTAATTTTGTTCAGCGTAGTTTAAAGGTCTGGAAATTATGTCTGAGGATGAAAAACCCCCCATAGCCCTCAGGGAAAAATTTTTACGTCATGACCTGGGGCCATATAAGGTTTTTATTGAAAGTGCTGTCGTATAAACTTCACAAAGGGCTCATTGGATTGGAAATTGAAAGGGCTAGTGCCCTTTTTAATAGTCAAAAGTGATTGGGAGGTAACTATCCCCCCATTTAACATTTTGATATAGCCATATTGTTGAACGTAGTTACAGGTCCAGATATTACGTCATTGAGTATGACAATGTCCCCCCCCCACAAAACCCTCAGTGTTAAGATTGTAAGTTATGCCTTGGGAGCACATAAGGTTTTTATAGAGAGTATTGTCGTAAAACTTCAAAAAGGGCTCATTCGATTGGAAATTGAAAAGGCTAGTGCTGTTTTTAATAGTCCAAAAGTGATTGGGGGGCAACTATCCCCCCTCTCACAGCTACTATTCTCCCTAACACATCCAATCAAAATTTTGACATAGCCATATTGTTTAACGCAGTTTAAAGTTCTGGAAATTAGGTCTTTTAGGATGACAACCCCCCCCCCCCCTACACGCCTCAGGACAAGGCTTATAAGTTATGCCCTGGGGCCATATAAGGTTCTTATAGAAAGTATTCTCGTACAAAATTTTAAAAAAAGCTCATTTGATTGGAAATTGAAAGGGCTAGTGCCCTTTTTAATAGTCGAAAGCTATTGGAGGGAAACTAACCCTTCTCTCATGCCCACCATTTCTCCAAACACATCCAATCAAAGTGTTAAGATAGCTATTTTGTTCAACGTAGTTTAAAAGTCCCAAAATTATGTCTGAGAAAGACAAGCCCCCCTCAGTCCCTAGGGCAAAGGTTATAAACCTGGGAGCATATTAGGTTTTTATTGAAAGTATTGTCATAGAAACTTCAAAAAGGGCTCATTACATTGGGAATTAAGAGGACTAGTGTCCTTATTAATAGCCAAAAGAGATCGGAGGGCGATGCCCCCCCCCCCCCCCATGCCCATCATTTCTCCAAAAACTTCCGATCAACATTTTGATATAGCCATTTCGTGGAACGTAGTTGAAGGGTCGGGAAATTACATCTTTGAGTATGACAACCCCCCCCCCCCCAAAGCCCTCAGGGCTAATTTTGTAAGTAATGTCATAGGGGCATATAAGGTTATTGCAGAAAGTATTGTCGTAAAAACTTCAAAAAGGGATCATTCGATTGGAAATTGAGAGGGTCATTGCCCTATTTAATAGTCAAAAGTAATCGGATGGAGAATAAGCCCCCCTCCCGCACCCATCATTTCCCCAAACATTTCCAAACAATGTTTTTATATGGCCCTTTTGTTCAACATAGTTGAAAAGTCTGAAAATTATGTCTTTGAGGATGGCAATCCCCCCTCCCTCTACAGCCCTCAGGACAAGGGTAGTAAGTTATGGCCTTGTGACATATAATGTTTCTATAGAAAGTTGTCTTGTAGAAGTTTCAAAAAGGGCTCATTAAATTGGAAATTGAGACGACTAGTACCTTTTTTGTTAGTCGAAAGTGATCAGAGGGCAAATCCCTCCTTCCCATCCTTCATTTTCCCAAACACTTCTAATCAAAAATTTTTGATAGCCATTATGATAAACGTTTTTGAAAGGTCTGGAAATTACGTCTTTGATGATAACAAATCCCCCCAGCCCTCACAGCAAGGGTTGTAGGTTATGCCCTGGGGGCATATAAGATTTTTATAGAAAGCTTGGCTATATAAACTTTGGAGGGGGCTCAATGGATTGGTAATCTGACGCTCTATTGCTCCTTCTAAGAGTCAAAGTGATCGTAGGGCAGCCCCCCCCCCCGAAACAAGTTGTATTGTCCCGAAATTCATCCAAAATAAATTTTGAGATGGCCATTCAATTCAAAATACTCTAAATATCATATAAGAAGGATTTTAGGGTTGAAACAAACCCCAGAGATTAGGGGCAAGAGTTGTAAGTTATGCCCAGGGGGTATTTAATGTTTTTATGGAAGTAATGATTGTTTAACTTTAGAAGAGGCTCATTTGGTTGAAAATTAAAAATTCTAGTTTCTTCTCAGCGTCAAAAGTGATGGGTAGTATTTAGCACCCCTCCCTTCTCCTACAGCCCCTCCTTTCACCAGACACATCTGAATAAAATTATGAGATAGAATTTTTTTTAAATAGTTCAAAGAACATATAATAATGTCTCTAGGGATGATACAATCCCCCAGAGCCCTGGGGATAGGGTTGTAAATTATTTTATGAGGGCATATAAAATTTTTATTGAATGGGCGGTCGTATAAACATCAGATAGGGCTTATTTGATTTGAAATTGCAAGTTATAGTGCCCTATTTAAGAGTCAAAGTGATTTAAGATGAAACAGCCCCTCCACGCTCAGCATTTACCTTAATACCTCCAATCAAAATTTGGAGATAACAATTCTATTCATTGTAGTTGAAGGTTTCGGAAATTATGTCTCTGAGGAATACAACCCCCCGCCCTCTATAGCTCTCAGGGAAAGCGTTGTAAGTTACGCATTTTGGGGCATATAAGGTTCTTATAAAAAGGGTCGTCGTGTTATAAAATGTCTCTGAGGAATGCATCCCCCCCCCTCTATAGCTCTCAGGGAAAGCGCTGTAAGTTATGCCCTTGGGGCATATAAGGTTCTTATAAAAAGGGTCGTTGTATATGCTTTGGAGGCGACTGATTGGATTGGTAATCATAAGTTCTAGTGCTCTATTTAAGAGTCAAAGTGATCAAAGCGCAGCTCCCCCCCCCCCTCCACACACACACACACACAAACACGTCATGTTTTCCTGAGATGTATCCAATAGATATTTTGAGGCAGTTCTTTTATTCAAAATAGTCCAAATCATAGGCAGCGCTATAGCGCTGCCTAAGTAGAGAACGATGTGGGCACAATGTATTATTTACTTTTGGTTCTTTGTCTTAGACCAGGGCACTTCATATAGAAGGAGCTGTCGTAGAAACTTCGAAAAAGGGCTCTTTCGATTGGAAATTGTAGTGGCTTGTGCCCTTTTCAATAGTCGAAAGTGATTGGAAGGCAACTAACACCCCTTCCACGCCCACCATTTCCCCAAACACAACCGATCAAAATTTTGAGATTGCTATTTTGTTCAGCGTAGTTGATTTCCAGATAAAAATTATGTTTTTGAGGAGGACATTCCCCCACAGCCCTCAGGGCAAGGGTTGTAAGTTATGCCCTGGGGGCATAGAGGGTTTTTATTGAAAGTGTTGTCATAGAAACTTCAAAAAGGGCTCATTCAAATGGCAATTAAGAGGTCTAGTGCCCTTATTAATAGTCAAAAGAGATCAGAGGGTGAATGCCCCCCCCCCACTTCCATCAATTTATCCAAACACTTCCGATCAAGATTTTGTTATAGCCAATTCATGGAACGAAGTTCAAGGGTCCGGAAATTACGTCTTTGAGTATGACAACCCTCCCAAAGCCCTCAGGGTTAATTTTGTAAGTTATGCCATAAGGGCATATAAAGTTTTTATAGAAAGTATTGTCGTAATAACTTCAAAAAGGGATCATTCGATTGGAAATTGAGAGGGTCATTGCCCTATTTAATAGTCAAAAGTAATCGGATGGAGAATAAGCCCCCCTCCCACACGCATCATTTCCCCAAACATTTCCGAACAATGTTTTGATATGGCCATTTTGTTCAACATAGTTGAAAGGTCTGAAAATTATGTCTTTGAGTATGGTAATCCCCCTCCCCCTATAGCCCTCAGGACAAGGGTTGTAAGCTTTGGCCTTGGGACATATATGATTTTTATGGAAAGTTTTGTCGTAAAAGCTTCAAAAAGGGCTCATTTGATTGGAAATAGAGACGACTAGTGCCTTTTTTGTTAGTCGAAAGTGATCAGAGGGCAAATGCGCCCATGTTCATTATTTTTCCAAAAACTTCCAATAAAAATTTTGAGATTCCCATTATGTTCAACGTATTTGAAAGGTCTGGAAATTATGTCTTTGATGATAACAAATCCCCCCAGCCCTCAGGGCAAGGGTTGTAAGTTATGCCCTAGGGGAATATAAGGTTTTTATAGAAAGCTTGGTTGCATAAACTTTGGAGGGGAATCAATGGATTGGTAATCAGACGCTTTATTGCTCTTTTTCAGAGTCAAAGTGATGGTAGGGCAGCTCCCCTATCCCCACGCTTCATATCGTCCCGAAATGCATCTAAAAGAAATTTTGAGATAGCCATTCTATTCAAAACAGTCTAAATATCATATAAGAAGGATTTTAGGGTTGAAAAAAACGCCAGAGATTAGGGGCAAGGGTTGTAAGTTATGCCCATGGGGTATTTAATGTTTTATGGAACGGATGGTTGTTTAACTTTAGAAGAGGCTCATTTGGTTGAAAATTGAAAGTTTTAGTTTCTTTTAATCGTCCCAAGTGATGGATAGTGTTTACCCCCCCCCCCTCCCCTCTCCTACAACCCCTTCTTTCACCAAACGCATCTGATTAAAATTATGAGATAACGAATTTTTCCAAGATAGTTCATCGAACATATAATAATGTCTCTAGGGATGATACAACCCCCAGAGCCCTGGGGATAGGGTTGTCAGTTATTTTATGAGGGCATATAAAGTTTTTATTGAATGGGCGGTCGTATAAACATCAGATAAGGCTTATTTTATTTGAAATTGCAAGTTGTAGTGCCACATTTAAGAGTCAAAGTGAATTAAGATGAAACAACCCCTCTACGCTCGGCATTTACCTTAAAATCTCCAATCAAAATTTGGAGATAACATTTTTATTCATCGTAGTTGAAGGTTTCAGAAATTATGTCTCTGAGGAATACAACCTCCCCCCTTAGCTCTGAGGGAAAGCGTTGTAAGTTATGCCCTTGGGGTATAAAAGTTTTTTATAAAAAGGGCCGTCGTATATGCTTTGGAGGAGACTGATTGGAATGGTAATCATAAATTCTAGTGTCTTTTTAAGAGTCAATGTGATCGAAGTGCAGCTATCCCCCCCCCCCCCTCAACACACACACACACACAAACATGTCATGTTTTCCTGAGATGTATCCAATAGATATTTTGAGACAGTTCTTTTATTCAAAATAGTCCAAATTATAGGCAGTGCAACAGCGCTGCCTAAGTAAAGAACAATGTGGGCACAATGTATTATTTATTTTTGGTTCTTGGTCTTAGACCAGGGCACTTCTTATCGAAGGAGTTGTCGTAGAAACTTCAAAAAGGGCTCATTCGATTGGAAATTGGAGTGGCTTGTGCCCTTTTTAATAGTCAAAGTGATTGGAAGGCAACTAACACCCCTTCCACGATCACCATTTCCCCAAACACACCCGATTAAAATTTTAACTACTACTACTACTACTACTAACAACTCACCGCAGCACCAAGCCGCCTGAGGCCAACACAGCTACGCACACTCCTCCTTCACCCCAATCACCTTCACCTGATTTACCACCCTATCAGCACCCTGAGCCTTATTATTCTTTAATCCTTTTAGTACTGTTGCTAATTCCTCCTCACAAAACAAATCTTCCTTCACATCCAAGGTATCACAAACTTTTTCATTTTCCTCTATATTTTTCCCTGCAACTCTATCTCGGTTAAGCAAATTCTCAAAATGTTCGGCCCATCTCTCTTTAGTTTTTTCCTTATCGCTAATTGCGACCCCATTCCTATCTTTAACTGGGCCAAGTCCGGATTGGCTACTCCCTCTCAATTTGTTAACGTGCCAGTACAATATTTTACTATTATGCCGTCTAGCTGCATCTTCCAGATCCTCGGCAATTTTATCCATGGCCTCCACTTCACACCTCCTTAGTTCATATTTTAATGCTTTCTCCACTTTCTTTACATTTCTTTTGTTTTCATACGATCTATCACTCAGATAATTCTTGTACAAGTCCTTTCTCCTTTCTATTAAACATAAAGCTTTTTCACTAATATTCTTAGCTGCAGTTCTAGCTTTCTTCCCTAATACACCTTCAGCAACTTCACAAAATTATTTTTCTAAAATTATTCCAACCATCTTCCACATTATCAAATTTTAAACTCTCAAGTTTAGTATTCAACTGTTCCTGGAAAGTTTCTCTCAAATTCTCATCCTGGAGTCTACCAACATCATAACTTCCCGGGACGTAGTTACCCTTCCGACATTTCTGCTTTAAATTAAACCTTGACACTACTAGATGGTGATCTTTACTTTTAACATCAATAACAGCACTCCTATATACCCTAGTATCTTGTATTGATCCTGCCAGTCTTCGGTTTACTATAACATAATCAATAAGGTTTGCTGTAGTACCATCACATGAATACCATGTTAACTTATGAGCCATTTTATGACCAAACACCGTATTGGTTATAACTAGATTGTTATACCTACAAAATCGCAAAAGTCTGTATCCATTACTGTTTTCTTTTCCTACACCAAATTTACCTAGGCTGGGATACCATCTATCCCTGTTTCTACCAGCCTGGACGTTAAAATCTCCCAGTAATAACATCTTATTTCTACCTGGGACCCTGTCTATTTGCTCCTGTAACTGTAAGTAAAATTCATCTGAGTCACTAGTATCTCCGTCAGTCGGTTCTACAGGGGCGTTTACTACTATAACTGATACCCTGAACTTTCTAGTCACAAAATGAGCAATTAGTATTCTATCATTAATACCTTCCCAGCCTAAACAAGACTTAGCAGCTTCCTTATTCATCATGAGCCCTACTCCCTGTCTATTTACCCCATCCTTCCTGCCTGAGTAAACAAATTCTATATCAAGTAATTTCATGCTTCCTACCCCTGGGATATGAGTTTCTGAAATTCCTAAGCAATCCAGTTCGAATCATCTGAATTCGTCAGTCAAAATGTCGATACGATAGTCATTTTTTAATGTCGTAACATTCCAAGTTCCAATTTTCATGTTCTTTAAATCATTGAAATTATTTTCGCCTCAGGAAAAGCAATGATCCCGGATACCAGTGCAGGACGGGGATCACATATCTTCTCAAGTCTACACCGAAGTGCTTAAGCCGGCTTAGAACCAGACAGCAAGAAGTCCCTGGGACCTCCATGAATGGAGGCTTTGTGCAATCCTGGGCCCATCTTGGTCACAACGTGGTTTTCAGCACTTGACGATGCTCTTCTATCAACAAGAGTCGAAATCCTGCACAGACAGTCTCAAGCCTATTACCTCCGACTCATTATATATTCATGCCTACAAATATTATGCTACTACGGGGAGGCGACCCATAATAGATAAATTAGCTAGGAAGAGGTTTTTCAGCCCAAAGACGCCCATCAAAACATACCAAGCCCAGAAAAATAGTCCATTAGTCAGAATCCCGTGCGAATGCTGTGTCGTTTACTAGGCTATAATTTCCTCGAGGGGCGCCACTCCTCAAGTGGGAATAGAGTTGACCGCAAGGTCCCCAGCCTTGCAGGTGCCCCGAAAAGTTCGAGGCAGCCCTTTGCAGAGGCCGTTGTCCATAGATCTGGATCTTACGCCCTGCCGCAGTTGTCCTCCTATAGAAGATCCTCCCGCAATGGTGTTCTGCATCACCATGCAATTTAACCCATTACTGGGAGAACCCTCCCCCAAAGCCGTCAGGGCAAGGGTTGTAATTTAGGCCCTGGGCGCAAATAAGGTTTTTATAGATAGCTTTATCGTAGAAACTTCAAAAAGGGCTCATTCGATTGGAAATTCAAAGGGCTAGTGCCCTTTTTAATAGTCGAATGTGATAGGAGGGCAACTAACCCCCCTCTCATGCCCACGTATTCCCCAAACTCATACATTTAAAATTTTGAGATAGCCAATTTGTTCAACGCAGTTAAAAGTTCTGGAAATTAGGTCTTTTAGGATGACGACCCCCCCCCACAGCCTTCAGGACAAGGATTGCAAATTATGCGTTGGGGGTATATAAGGCTTTTCATAGAAAGTGTTGTCGTAGAAACTTCAAAAAGGGCTCATTTGATTGGAAATTGAAATGGGTAGTGCCCTTTTTAATAGTCGAAAGTGATTGGAGTGCAACTAACCCCCCTCTCACGCCCACCTTTTCCCCAAAAACATCCAATCAAAATTTTGAGATAGCCATTTTATTCAAAGTACTTGAAAGGTACAGAAATCATATCTAAGAGTATGACACTCCCCCAACAGCCCTCAGGGTAAGGATTGTAAATTATGCCTTGGGGGCATATAAGGTTTTTATGGAAAGTTTTGTCGTAGAAACTTGAAAAAGGGATCACTCGATTGGAAATTCAAAGGGCTAGTGCCCTATTCAATAGTCGAAAGTGATTTGAGTGCAACTAACCCCCCTCTCACGCCCACCTTTTCCCCAGAAACATCCAATCAAAATTTTTAGATAGAAATTTTGTTCAACATAGTTAAAAATTTTAGAAATTAGGTATTTGAGGATGATAACCCCCTCAGAGCCCTCGGGGCAAGGGTTGTAAGTTATGCCCTGGGGGCATATAAGGTTTTTATAGATAGTGATGTTGCAAAAACTTCAAAAAAGGCTCATTCGATTGGAAATTAAAAGGGCTTGTGCCCTTTTTAATAGTTGAAAGTGATTGGAGGATAACTAACACCCCTCTCACAACCACCATTTCCCGAAACACATCCAGTCAAAATTTTGAGATAGCCATTTTGTTCGACCTAGTTAAAAAGTCTGGAAATTATGTTTTTAAGGATGACACTCCAGCCACAGCCCCTAGGGCAAGGGTTATAAGTTAAGCCCTGGGGACATATATTTTTTTTAATTGAAAGCGTTGACGTAGAAACTTCAAAGAGGATTTATTCAATCGGAAATTGAAACGGCTAGTGCCCTTTTTAATAGTCAAAAGTGATTGGATGGTAAGTAACCCCCTCTCACGCTCACCATTTCCCCAAACATATCCAATCAAAATTTTGAGATAACCATTTTGTTCGACGTAATTGAAAGGTCCGGAAATTATGTCTTTGAGGATGACTAACCCCTCAGATCAAGGGTCATAAGTTGTGCCCTGGGGCATATAAGGTTTTATAGAAAATGTTGTCGTAGAAATTTCAAAAAGGGCTCATTCGATTCAAAATTGAAAGGCTAGTGCCCTATTTAATAGTCTGAATTGATTGGAGGGCAACCTACCCCCCTCTGACGCCCACCATTTCCCCAAAAACATCCAATTAAAATTTTGAGATAGCAATCCTCTTCAACGTAGTTGAAAGTTCTTGAAATTTGGTCTTTGAGGATGACACCCCTCCCAGCCCTCAGGGCAAGGGTTATAAGTTATGCCCTGGGGGCATCTAAGGTTTTTATTGAAGCTTTGTCGTAAAAAATTCAAAAGCGCTCATTCGATTGGAATTTGAAAGGGCTAGTGTCTTTTTTAATAGTTGAAAGTGATTGGAGAGCAACTAAAGTCCTCTCACGCCCATTATTTCCCCAAACGCATCCAATCAAAATTTTGAGATAGCCATTTCTTTAACGTAATTGAAAGTTCCTGAAATTAGTTCTTTGAGGATGCCAACCCCTTCACTGCCCTCAGGGTAAGGGTTGTTATTTATGCCCTGGGGGCGTATAAGGTGTTTATAGAAAGTGTTGTCGTAGAAACTCGAAAACGGCTCATTCGATTGGAAATTGAAAGGGCTAGTGCCCTTTTTAATAGTCAAAAGTAATTGGAAGGCTTGATGTTTTCAAACAGTTCGTGGTAACGAACTGTAAGTAAGGAGCGACCCGGCTCAATAGTAACCGAAACTCTAAAAAACGGAATTTTGATACCAATAGGTACATTAGAAGAATTATATTTTTATGCTAATTTCAAATATATAAATTTTATCAAGTTTAGTCCTACCCATCAAAAGTTACGCGCCAGAGAAAATTTGCCATATTTTCAAAAAAAGGCGGAAACAACCCCTAAAAGTCATAAAACTTTAATGATCACACCATCAGATTCAGCGTATCAGAGAACCCTACTATAGAGGTTTCAAGCTCCTATCTATAAAAATGTGGAATTTTGTATTTTTTGCCAGAAGAACGATCACGGATGCGTGTTTAATTGTTTGTTTGTTTTTTTTTCCCAGGGGTGATCGTATCGATCCATTAGTTCTAGAATACCATGAGAGGGCTCATTCGGGAGGAAATTAAAAGTTCTAGTGCCCTTTTTAAGTGACCAAAAAAATTGGAGGGCAACTTGGCCCCCTCCCATGCTCATTTTTTTACCGAAGTCACCCAAACAAAATTTCGAGATATCCATTTCGTTCAGCATAGTCGAACACCTAATTAATATGTCTTTGAGGATTACTTAATCCCCCACTGTTCCCGGGGGAAGGGCTGCAAGTTAAAAACTTTGCCCATTGTTTACATATAGCATTGGTTATTGGGAAGTATACAGGCGTTTTCAGGAGGATTTTTTTTCTAGTGGGGAGTCGGGGTCATAGTAGTGGTTACAGGGGAGGATCTTTCCAAGGAGGATATTTCCTTGGGGGAAGGAACATTTCTATGTTGGGGACGTCAGATTTCCTAGCATTATTTAAAAAACAATCAGAAATTAAACAAAATAAAAAGTTTTTTTCAACTGAAAGTAAGAAGCAACATTAAAACTTAAGACGAACAGAAATTATTGCGTATATGAGGGGGTTCGCCCCCTAGTCAATACCTCTCTGTTTACGCTAAAGTTTTTTTTAGTAATTTCAAAAGAGCTATATATTCTAATTAACCGGCGTTTGTGATTCACGGGTTTGTGGTTCGAGCAAAATTCGAACTTTAGCGTAAAGAGCGAGGTATTGACTAGGGAGCAAACTCCCTAATGTACGTAATAAAAACATACGAATATAGAAATTCGCTACATAAGTTAATTCGTAAGTTACGTTAGAATAAAATTTCGAGAAAGCCATTTAGCCAAAAAAAGGATAATTAATATGCGAATTTCGTTTTAATTATTCATGTACGGTGAGCCAAAATCAAAGCTGAATTAATTCAAAAGCGTTCAGAAATTAACTAAAAAAAAACAAGTTTTTTTTTAACTGAAAGTAAGGAGCGACATTAAAACTTAAACCGAACAGAAATTATTCCGTAAATGAAAGGGGGTGTCCCCTCTTCAACTCCTCGCTCTTTACGCTAAAGTTTGACTGTCTCACAACTTTATTTTTTAAAACAATAAAAAACTTTAGCGTAAAGAGCGAGGCGTTGAGGAGGAGACAGCCCCTTTCATATACGGAATAATTTCTATTCGTTATAAGTTTTAATGTCGCTCCTTACTTTCAGTTAAAAAAAAACTTATTTTTTTAGTTAATTATAGTAAAGATCGATGTAGGTACAATGTATTATTATTTTTTTTTGTTTTTATGTGTTTAGACCAGGGCACTTTGTATCGAAGGAGTTGTCTTAGGAACTTCAAAAAGGGCTCGTTCGATTGAAAATAGAAAGGGATAATGCCCTTTTTGATAGTCGAAAGTGATTGGAGGGCAAATAGTCCCCCTCAAACGCCCACACTCCCATTATGTTTAAGAACTATATGTTGCCTTAAGATTAAATCAAAATGCAATTGTTGATGCTAATTCCCAATAAGGCATCTCAGCAGTATCCCAAGAATGACTGAGGGTATAATGTTCTAATTTTTGGGGCTACTTCTGCTCTTAAAATTTAACCAAATCAAAATTGCGTAAGTGTATCCAAGCTATCAAAAAAAGTAAACAGATTTTTTTGGCGAATGGTATCAAGTTTTCTATTTCAGGTCAACTAGAGGAGGTATGAAACTAAAAAAAACACCACTATTTGTGTCCAGATTTTTAAAATAGTGTATGTTGTTAAAAATTGCTAAAAATTTCTCTCCAGCGTACAAATAGCAAGCCAAACTATAAAGTCTTAAGAAAACGAAAAGATTTAAAGAATCATTTTCTTTTTCCCTGAAAAGGCTATGTCAACATATAACGATAGGAAATTAATTAAAAAATATTTTCCACAAAATAAGTTTTTTAAGAAAAGTAAAGAACTCCACTAAACCAAAAATGAGCAGAAATAAAATAAAATAGTCTACCAAGCGTGAAACTACCATAAATCAGCATCGATAAATAAATGAAGCCCAAAACGAACAGAAATTACAATAAATAACCGAGCCAAACTCAAAACGAGCAGAAATTAACATGAGTAGGGCTCAAAACCCATATGCCTTCCCAAGGCCAGAACAAGACCAGAACAAATGAATGTGCATTGTCAGTTTAATATACATATACTGACATCTAGTAACCAAAATGTTAATATTATTTGATTTATTAAAGTTATAAAAGTAAAAACATTTATATTTTTTCAGTAAAGTGCAAATTATGTTCTGGCCTTGGGAAGGATAGGGGTTTTAAACCCTACTCATGTTAATTTCTGCTCGTTTTGAGTTTCACTCGGTTATTTATTGTAATTTCTGTTTGTTTGTGGTTTCCTTTATTTATCGAGGCTGATTTGTAGTAGTTTCACGCTTGGTAGATTATTTTATTTTATTTTTGCTCATTTTTGGTTTAATGGATTTCTTTACTTTTCTTTGGAAAACCTATTTTGTGGAAAATTTTTTTTTATTTAATATCATCAACAAGGCTCTTGAGGTTGACACAAAACACCAGAACCTGATGGCGAGGGTTTTAAGCTATGTCCCTGGGGTATTTAAGGTTCTTATGAAAGGAATGGGTGCATAAGCTTTATAGGTGGCTCATGTGGTCAAAATTGGAAGTTCTTTTTCCTTTTTACGAGTAAATAGCGATGGAGGTCAATTAGCATCCCCCCCCAACTACTCCTCTTTTCACCAATTGCATCTGATTGACATTGAGCGATGACAATTTGGTTTAAAATGGTCCAAAGAACATTTAACAATGCTTCCAGAGTTGGCACAACCCCCCAAAGCCTTGGGCTAAGGGCTTTAAGTTATGCTCTGGGGGTATATAAGGTTCTTACGGAATGGGTGGTTGTATAAATTCAGATAGGTCTCATTTGATTTTAAATTGGAAGTTATGGTTTCCTTTTTAAGAGTCAAAGTTATTTGAGAGACCCCCCCCCACCCCACGCCCATCATTTCCAATATCAAATATCCAAACAAAGTTTTGAGACATCAATTTTTTCAGCATTGTTGAAAAGTTCAACAATTATGCGTAGCAATGGTTGTAGTAGCAGTAGTAGCATTATCAGCAATCCGCTAAAAGCAGCTTTTTTTTAACAGCCCCTTCAACACACGATGAAATTTTTAAATTAATACCATCAACCGGTCCTGAAGCATTGCTGATATGTCCTCTTGACATACTATACAGGCATAGCGTGTTTCGATTTATTTCAATACAGTTACAGTATTGCCCTAAATTTTCGCCTTAATACCCGTAGGTTTAATAGTTGTAGCATTAGCACCAGTAAATATAGTAGTAGCAATAGGGGAACAGTTAATAGTAGTAATAGTAATAGTAGCAGTAGTTGTAGGAGTAGAAGCATTGGTATGATGATGCAAATATTGTCTTTTGGTTAGTTCAACATCCCCCAGAACAAGCGTTGTAAGTTTTAATTTCACACACGAAACTGTTGCTAAGATATTGCTGATATGCCCTTTTGACAACTTGCATACGAATGGCAGGTTGCCAGCCGTACAGCAGAAATATCCTCTGAAAATTTCACCTTTATACCTTCATCGGTTGTGGATTTTGAGCTAGCCAGAAGACACTGTGTGCATTCATTTAATGCTGCTTCTACGGCTACTGTAACTAATGACACTAATGGCATTAAGTTGAAACTTTTAGAGAGCGTATAGGAGGAGTTTCTATTAAACGAAAAACCTATATGCATGCAGGTATTAAAAGGGCATATAAGCACTATAGGGCATATAAGGACATAGGCAGCAATCCTCTATCATAGCTAGTAATATCATTGATATTTTAAAGGAGCTAATTTGATTGAAAATTATAAGTTATGGTGTCCTCTTAAGAAGCAAAAGCTATTGGAGGGCAATTAGCCCTACTCTTTAGTTCATAATTTTCCAAACACTTCCAGTCAAAATTTTAAGACAGCTATTTTGTTCAGTATAGCTGAATGGTCTAGTAACTATATAATTAGGGTTATTGGGTAGGTCAACCTCCCACAGTTATGTAATTTGCCCATTATGCTTAAACACTATATGTTATTAAAAATTAAATCAAAACACACCGTTTGTATGCTGGTTGCCACTAAGACATTTCAGTAATATACCAAGAACGACTGAGGGTATTAAAATAAAATTTTTGGGGCTACTTCTATTAGTACTTCTGCTCTTAAAATTTTACTAAATCAAAAGAGTGTAATTGTATCCAGGCTGTAAAAGATCATAGTTTTTTTGGAATGGTATTAACTTTTATTTATCAGGTCAACTAGAGGATGTATATGACTAAATTAGACACTACTATTTGTGCCATGATTTTCAATAGAAGTTATGTTGTTAAAAATTTCTGAAAAAGTTTCTCCAGCATATAAATAGCGCGCCAAACTATAAATTATTAAAGAAAAAGGGGAAGGATTCAAACTACTATTTTCGTTTTCCCTGAAAACGAAATAGTTTCAGGGAAAACGTCATATAAAACAAACATATGTCAATATAAAACAAACATAAATTAATTTAAAAACACTTTTTACACAAAATAATTTAAAAAAAAAAGTAATGAACTCCATTAAACCAAAAATGAACAAAAATAGAATCAAATAATCTACCAAGCATACACCTTCCACAAATCAGTATCAATAAATAAATGAGTAGTGCCCCAACAGGCACTTCAAGGGCATCCCTAGGGAGATCAACACAGGAAAATGAACATGTGATTCTTGGTTATGCTGTTTGATGTTTGTTGGTTATGTTGTTTGATGTTTGTTGGTTATGAGTATTGGTTATGTGATTTGATGGTTACGAGTGTTGGTTATGTTGTTTGATGTTTTTTGGTTGTTTTTTATGTTGTTTGATGGTTTTTGGTTATGTTTGATGGTTATGTTGTTTGATGTTTGTTGGTTATGTTGCTTGAGGTTTCTTGGTTGTTGGTCATGTTGGTTATATTGTTTGATGTTTGTTGGTTATGTTGTTTCTTGGTTATGATGGTTATGTGATTTGATAGTTATGTTATGATGGTTATGTTTGTTGGTTATGTTGATGTTGTTTGACGGTTATCTTGGTTATGTTTTTGATGGTTATGCAGTTTGTTGGTTATGTTGTTTGATGGTTATGTTATGATGGTTATGTTTGATAGTTATGTTGGTTATGTTATGATAGCTATATTTGATGGTTTTGTTGTTTGTTGATTACGCTGTTTGATGTTTATGTTGTTTGTTGGTTATGTTTCCAGGATATATTTGAAATAAATGATGTTATTAGGTAAAATTCCCGCCTTGTTTATATGCGAATCATTTCTAGTTGCGTCCCACGTTGCTAGCAGCTATATTTCCTTTTTCCCCTCAGCAAATCTCCATTCGTCATCCATCACTGTCTGATAATACCATTTTGACATTTTCCACCCAATAGCCTCAAGATATTTTCTTTTCGGCATTTCATTTTTCGCTTGAAACAACTTTCATATTTTTATTTTTTTTATTTTTCTATAGTTTTTTAACCACACCAGGAGTCGAAAGGTCATTCTCTTCCAGTGGGACGCACTCTAACTGACAGAAATAAGAAGACATTCCTAATGTCCTGTATTACAGAAAAACTTCGGTAAATAACACAAGCCCTCTGACGTCATGGAAGCCATAGGAAAAATAGTGTTGGATTTCAAGCGCACAGGTAGGGGAATTAACACAGGAAAATTAACAACGGGAATTAGCATTGAGTTTCTACAACAGCCTTCTGACGTCATGGAAGCCATAGGAAAATAGTATTGGATTTCAAGCGCACAGGTAGGGGAATTAACACAGGGAAATTAACACGGAGAAACTAACATAGGGAAATAGCATTGGAACGCACATGTATGGAAATTAGCATAGGGAAAATCACATTGGATTTCAAACGCACATGTAGGGAAATTAACACAGGGAAATTAGCATGGGGAAAATAATAGGGAATTTCTGGAAGTCAGATAAGTAGAGCTACCAACCCTTCAAGCCCTTACACCTGTGTGATATGGTTACTGGTTAAATTATAGGAGATACAGTTGCCAAGACTCCATGACACATCCCTCTGGACTCTAATGACATTATGACAAACCCCGTTTCCAAAGGAGAGGACTAATATGCTTGACGCAATGTTATGTCACCATGAATCAGGATTCCCCCAAGGGGGAATCCCCGCTTGTAACGTAACGACAAGTCAAACTTTACATAATTATTATGCAAAACTTTCACCTAATAATTTTTTTTGTTTCGCCCAAAACCCCTTCTTTTTCATTAACCTAATTGCGATACACACTTTATGCAAGGTCAGCGCATCTTACGCATGGAAGGGGTATCCATCACTGCCTGATAAAACCATTTTGACATTTTGCCCAAAAACCTCAAAACATTTTCTTTTTTCGGTGTTTCATTTTTCACTCGAAACACCTTTCATATATTTTCTCTTTTTTTTCTTTTTCTATAGTTCTTTTAGTTTAGATCTTCAGTATAGTTTTAGTTTTTTTTTAGTTTGGAGTTTTAGTTTAGAGTTTAGAGTTTTAGTTTAGAGTCTTAGCTTAGGGTTACAGTTAGAGTTTTAGTTTAATTTAGTTTTAGTTAAGAATTTTAGTTTAGGGTTGTAGCTTAGTTTTAGTTATGAGTTTTAGTTCAGAGTTTAGAGTGTTAGTTTAGAGTCTTAGCTTAGAGTTTTAGTTAAAGTTATAGTTAAGTTTAGTTTTAGTTAAGAGTTTTAGTTTAGAATTGTAGTTTAGTTCTAGTTAAGAGTTTTACTTTAGAATTTAGGGTTTTATTTTAGAGTCTTAGCTTAGAGTTTTAGTTAGAGTTATAGTTTATTTTAGTTTTAGTTAAGAGTTTTAATTTAGAGTTGTAGTTTAGTTTTAGTTAAGAGTTTTAGTTTAGAGTTTAAGTTTAGAGTCTTAACTTAGAGTTTTAGTTAGAGTTGTAGCTTAGTTTAGTCTTAGTTATGAGTTTTAGTTTAGAGTTGTAGTTTAGTTTTAGTTAAGAGTTTTAGCTTACAGTTTTAGTTTAGAGTCTTAGCTTAGAGTTTTAGTTAGAGTTATAGTTTAGTTTTAGTTAAGAGTTTTAGTTTAGAGTTGTAGTTTAGTTTTAGTTAAGACTTTTAGTTTAGAGTTTAAGAGTTTTAGCTTACAGTTTTAGTTTAGAGTCTTAGCTTAGAGTTTTAGTTAGAGTTATAGTTTATTTTAGTTTTAGTTAAGAGTTTTAGTTTAGAGTTGTAGTTTAGTTTTAGTTAAGAGTTTTAGTTTAGAGTTTAGAGTTTTAGTTTAGAGTCTTAGCTTAGAGTTTTAGTTAGAGTTATAGCCTAGTTTAGTTTTAAATAAGACTTTTAGATTAAAGTTGTAGATTAGTTTTAGTTAAGAGTTTTACTTTAGAATTTAGAGTTTTAGTCTAGAGTCTTAGCTTAGAGTTTTAGTTAGAGTTATAGCCTAGTTTAGTTTTAAATAAGAGTTTTAGTTTAGAGTTCTAGTTCAGTTTTAGTTAAGAGTTTTAGTTTAGAGTTTATAGTTTTACTTTTGAGTCTTAGCTTAGAGTTTTAGTTAGAGTTATAGTTTTGTTTAGTTTTAGTTAAGAGTCTTAAGTTTAGAGTTATAGTTTAGTTAGTTTAGAGTTTACGTTTGGAGTTTAGAGTTTTAGTTAGAGTGATAGTTTAGTTTAGTTTTAGTAAAGAGTTTTAGTTTAGAGTTGTAGTTTAGTTTTAGTTTAGAGTTTTAGTTTAGAGTTTAGAGTTTTAGTTAGAGTTTTAATTTAGAGTTTTAGTTAGAGTTATAGTTTAGTTTAGTTTTAGTTAAGAGTTTAAGTTTAGAGTTTTAGTTTAGTTTAGTTTTAGTTATGAGTTTTAGTTTAGAGTTGTAGTTTAGTTTTAGGAAGTAACAACTTTTTCCTTAATATACTAATTAACACAGTCAAATTTCTATTAGAAGTAACAGTTTTTTTCTTAGCAGTAACAAATTCCTTCTAATAGCAACAAGTTTTACGTCAAAGATAGCAAATTTCTTCTAATAGCACCAAGTTTTCCGTCAAAGATAACAGATTTCTCATATAAAAAACAATTTTTCGTCAGTGATAAGAATTTATCTGTTAGAAGTAACAATTTTTCTGTCAAAGATACCAAATTTTCCTTAAAAGTAACAATTTTTTCGTTATAATAACAAGTTTTCTGCCAGAAGTAGCAAGTTTTCCTTAACACTAACAAATTTTCTCTTCGAACTATCAACTTTTTTACTTAATACTAACAAACTTTTACTTAACACTATCAAATTTCTCTTAGAAGTAACATTTTTCGCCAGTGATAACACGTTTTCTGCTTTAACGAGCAACTTGTCCAGCAAAGATAAAATTTTATTGTTATGATAACAGGTTGTCTTCTAGAAGAAGTAAGTTTTTCTTAACACTAACAAATTTTCTCTTTGAAGTAACAACTTTTTCCCTAATACTAACAAACATTTACCTAACACTATCAAATTTCTCTTAGAAGTAACAATTTTTTCGTTTGTGTTAACAAGTTTTCTGTGATAAGTAGCAAGTCATCCTTAACACATTCAAATTTTTTCATCGAAGTGACAACTTTTTCCTTAGTACTAACAAACTTTTACTTCAGACTATCAAATTTCTCTTATAAGTAACAATTTTTTTCGTTTATGATAACATTTTTTTTCTAATAGTACCGAGTTTTCCGTCAAATATAAGACATTTCTCATAGAAGTAACAATTATTGTCAATGATAACAATTTTTCCGTTAGAAGTAGGAGGTTTTCAAGCAAAGATAACAAATTTTCTTAGAAGTAACAATTTTTTCGGTTTTTGATAACAACTTTTCTGTCAGAAGTAGCAAGTTTTCTTTAACACTAACAAATTTTCTCATCGAAGTAACAACATTTTTTCTTAATACTAACAAACTTTTACTCAAAAATATCAAACTTGTGTTAGAAGTAACAGGTTTTTCTTATCAGTAACAAATTTTTCTAATACCACCAGCTTTTCCGTCAAAGATAACAAATTTCTCATAAAAGTAATTTTTTTTTCAATTATAACAACTTTTCTGTTAGAAGTAGAAGGTTTTCTTTCAAAGATACCAATGTATTCATGGAAGTAACAGTTTTTTTCGTTTATGATAACAAGTTTTCTGTCAGAAGTAGTAAGTTTTCCCTAACACTAACAAATGTTTTCATCGGAGTAACAACTTTTTCTTTAATACTAAAAAACTCTTACCTAAAACACTCAAATTTCTCTTAAAAGTAACAGGTATTTTCTTGACATTAATACCTTTTTTTCTAATAGCACAAACCTTTCCGTCAAAGATAATAAATTTCTCATAAAATTAACAATTTTTCGAAGATGATAACAAGTTATCTGTTAGAAGTAACAAGTTTTCTGTCAAAGATACCAAATTTTTCTTATAATTAACAATTTTTTCGTTATGATAGCAAGTTTTCAGCCAGAACTAGCAAGTTTTCCTTACACTAACAAATTTTAGCTTCGAAGTATCAACATTTTCTCTTAATACTAAAAAGCGTTAACTTAACATACTCAAATTTCTCTTAGAAGTAACATTTTTTTCTTAGCAGTAACAAATTCTTCTAATAGCGCCAAGTTTTTCTTCAAAGAAGACAAATTTCTCATAAAAGTAACAATTTTTCATCATTGATAACAAGTTTCTGTTAAAAGTAACAAGTTTACAGTCAAAAATACCAAATATTTCTTAAAAGTAACAATTTTTTCGTTATGATAACAAGTTTTCTGTCAGAAGTAACAAGTTTTCCTTATCACTCTACGTTTAATTTAGGTTCATCTAACTTAGGTTCACATGAGCACTCATGTTAACCTAAGTTAGATGAACCTAACTTAAACATAGAGAAACCTAACTTTGACAGAAAACTTACTAATTCTGCCAGAAAACTTGTTATCATAACGATAAACTTCTAAGAGAAATTCTTTATCTTGGACGGAAAACTTGGTGTTATTAAAAAAATTGTTACAGTTAAAAAAAATCTGTTACTTCTAAGAGAAATTTGATAGTGTGAAGTAAAAGTTTGTTAATATTAATGAAAAAGTTGTTACTTCGATGAGAAAACTTGATAGTGTTAAGGATGACTTGCTACTTCTGACAGAAAACTTGTTATCATAAACAAAAAAATTGTTACTTCTGAAAGAAATTTGATAGTTTTAGGTAAATGTTAGTTAGTATTAATTATTTTTTTATTGTTACTTCTAAGAAAAATTTGGTATCTTTGAAAGAAAACTTGTTACTTCCAAGAGATAACTTGTTATCACGGACGAAAAATTGTTATTTATATAAGAAATTTATTATCTTTGACGGAAAACCTAATGCTATTAGAAGAAATTTGTTATTTTTGTTGGAAAACTTGGTGCTATAAGAAGGAATTTGTTACTGCTAAGAAAAAAAAACTGTGACTTATAAGAGAAATTTGAGTGTGTCAAGTAAAAGTTTGTTAGTATTAAGGAAAAAGTTGTTACTCCGATGAGGAATTTTGTTAGTGTTAAGAAAAACTTGCTACTTCTGACAGAAAATTTGTTATCATAAACGAAAAAAAATGTCACTTCTAAGACAAATGTAGTATCTTTGACAGAAAACTTACTACTTCTAACGGAAAAATTGTTATCATTGACAATAATTGTTGCTCCTATGAGAAATTTGTTATATTTGACGGAAAACTTGGTGGTATTGGAAAAAATATGTTATCATCAACGAAAAAGATTGTTGCTTCTATGAGAAATTTTGCTACAATAATTGTTACTTCACTGAGAAATTTTATTATCTAAAATGAAAACTTGCTTCTTCTTCTGGCAGAAAACATGTTCACATAACGATAAAATTGTTACTTCAAAGAAAAATTTGTTATATTTGTTTGACAACTTTCTATTTCGAGCATTAAACGTGGTATCACTGGCAAAAAATGTTAGTTCCAAGAGAAATTTTAGTATGTTAACTAAAGGTGTGTTGGTATTAAGGAATAAAGTTGATACTTCGAAAAGAAAATTTGTTAATGTTAAGGAAAACTTAATACTTCTAGCAGAAAGCTTGTTATCATAAGGAAAGAAATTTTACTTTTAAGAACAAATATTGTATCTTTGATAGAAAACTTGTTAGTTCTAACAGATAACTTGTTTTCATTGACGAAAAATTGTTATTTTAAGAGAAAGTTATTGTCTTTGTCGGAAAGGTTGGTGCTATTAGACAAAATTTGTCACTGTAAGGAAATACCTGTTATTTCTAAGAGGAATTTGAGTGTGTTAAGCAAAAGTTTGTTAGAATTAAGAAAAAGTTGTTACCCCGATGAGAAAATTCGTTAGAGTTAAGGAAAAATTATACTTCTGATAGAAAACTTGTTGTCATTAACAAAATAATTGTTACTTCCATGAAAAATTTGGTATATTTGACAGAAAACCATCTACTTCTAACAGAAAAGTTGTTATCATTGACCGAAAATTGTTACTTTTAAGAGAAATTTGTTATCTTTGATTGAACAGTTGGTGGTATTAGAAAAATTTGTTACTGTTAAGAAAAACCTGTTACTTCTAAGAAAAATTTGATAATGTTAAGTTAAACTTTGCTAGTATTAAGGAAAAATGTTGTTACTTCGATGAGAAATTTTGTTAGTGTTAAGGAAAACTTGCTACTTCTGACAAAAAAGTTGTTATAACAAACGAAAAAAAATTGTTACTTCTAAGAAAAATTTGTTATCTTTGCTGGAAAACCTTCTACTTCAAACAGAAAACTCATTATCAGTGACTAAAAATTGTTACTTTTATGAAAAATCTGTTATCTTTGGCGGACAAGTTGGTGCTATTTGAAAAATTTGTTGATATTAAGAATAAACCTGTTAGTTCTAAGATAGGAATTTTATAGTGTTAAGTAACAGTTTGTTAGTATTAAGGAAAAAGTTTTTACTTCCTAAAACTAAACTACAAATCTAAACTAAGACTCTTAACTAAAACTTAACTACAACCCTAAACTAAAATTCTATGCTAAGGCTCCAAACTAAAACCCTAAACTAAAACTCTTAACTAAAACTAAACTATAACTCTAACTAAAACTCTAAACTAAAACTCTAGACTAAAACTCTAAACTCTAAACTAAAACTCTTAACTACAACTAAACTACAACTCTAAACTAAAATCTTAATTAAAACTCTAAACTAAAACTAAACTAAAACTAAATTGAAAATCTAAACTAAAATAACCATAGAAAAGGAAAAAAGAGAAAATATGACAGGTGTTTCGGTTGAAAAATGAAACGCCGAAAAAAGAAAATGTCTTGAGGCTTTGGGGCGAAAAATGTCAAAATGGTATTATGAAGCAGTGATGGATGGCCCGTCCATGCGTAAGATGGGCTGACCTTACATAAAGTGTGTACCGCCATTAAGTTAATGAAGAAGATAAGACGCTTTGGGGGTTTCGGGCGAAGAAAAAAAAATTTGGTGACAGTGTTGCATAATAATGACGTAAGGTGTGAGCTGTCGTTACGTTACAAGCGGGGATTCCCCAATGGGTTCCTGACGCATCGTAACATAAAATTGGGTCAAGCATAATAGTCCTCTCCCTTGGAAATGGGGTGTGTCATGACATCATTGGAGTCCAGAGGGGTGTGTCATGGAGTTTTGGCAACTGTGTCCTCTTTAAAAGAACCGGTAACCGCATTGCACAGGTGCGAGAGTTTGAAGGGTTGGTAGCTCTACTTATCTGACTTCCAGAAATTCCCCATTAATTTCCCTATGCTAATTTCCCTGTGTTGATTTCCCTACCTATGCGTTTGAAATCCAATGCTATTTTCCCTACCCTAATTTCTGTATACCTGCGTTTGAAATCCAATGCTATTTCCCTATGCTAATTTCCCCGTGTTAATTGCCCCATGTTAATTTCCCATACCTGTTTGCTTGAAATCCAATACTATTTTTCTTATGGCTTCCGTAACGTCAGAGGGCTTGTGTTATTTACTGAAATTATTTCTGTAATACAGAACATTAGCAATGTATTCTTAGTTCTCTCGGTTAGAGCGCGTTCCATTGGAAGAGAATGACCTTTTGAGTCCTGGCGGGGTCAAGGGCTACAGAAAAAGAAAAAAAAAAGAAAAAATATGAAAGGTGTCTCGAGTGAAAAATGAAACACCGAAAAAAGAAAATGTCTTGAGGCTTTTGGGTGAAAAATGTCAAAATAGTATTATGAGGCAGTGATGGATGATGGATGGTGATTCGCATAGGGGAAAAAACAATATGGCTTCTAGCACCTGGGGACGCGTCTAGACATGATTTGCATAATAACAAGGCGAGAATTTCGCCTACTAACATCATTCATTTCAAATAAATCCTGCAAACATAACCAACAAGCAACATAACCAACAAACAACATAACCATCAAAAATAGCCATCATAACATAACCAACATAACCATCAAACATAACCATCATAACATAGCCATCAAATCACTTAACCATCATAACCATCAAACCACATAACCAGCATAACTATCAAACAACATAACCAACGAACGGGATAACCATCAAACAACATCAACATAAACATCGAATATAACCATTATAACATCAACCAACATAGCCAACAAACATAACCATCATTAAATAACCATCAAATCACATATCCATCATAACCAAGAAACAACATAACCAATATAACCAAAAACAAAGAAACATCAAACAACATAACAAACAAACATCAAACAACATAACCATCAAACAGCAGAAACTAAAATGTTTATTGTTTAAAACTTCTATGCTTTCTAAAAGCCAGAATATAATTTGTACATTGCTGAAAAAATTGAAATGAATGTACATTGTCAGTTTAATATACATATGCTGATATTCATTCCTTAAAATCTTAATTAATTTTTGATTTCTTAAAGTTATAAAAGTGAAAATATTTAAATGAATTGGTTTCAGTAAAATACAAATTATATTCTGGCTTTTAGAAAGCATAGGAGTTTTGAACCCTACTCATATTAATTTCTGCTCGTTTTGTGTTTGAATCTGTTATTTATTTTAATTTTTGTTTGTTTGGGTATCATTTATTTATTGATACTGATTTTTGGAAGTTGTATGCTTGGTAGATTACTTCATTCTATTTTTGTTCATTTTTGGTTTAGTGGAGTTCTTTCCTTTTTTCTGAAAAGCTTATTTTGTGGAAAAAAAAATTTTAATTAAAAATTTTAGAACGGCGGCAAAAGATATTTAAACACTTTGCTAAGATTACATGTAGTTAATATATAGGTAATTCAATGTAGATATATTGGTAACCGAACCTTTAACCAAATCTGCGTAGTTAATGGGAAAAGACGATGACCTTTCAGAGCCTGAAGCTTCCAAATACCATTGCTATGCTGTTGAAAATGGGAAGTCTTTTACTAAGGCCTAAAGCCCACCCAACAAACCTGTGCACAACCAGGAAAATTAATCACATTCCCTACAAACGAACTAAAATATAGCTTCGGCGTAGCCTATAGTCCATTCTGTTTTTTAGATGGCAGAATATTCCAATCAAAGGTCACAGGGACGATGGTGTCGTTTGCAAAGACGATACTTCTCTGTCAAACATGGAAAACGTCAGAGAACTTTGTGCTATGCTGCGAACAGCACAGGACAATGTCACTAGGACAATGGGCTAAAGGAGTTTCCAAGGGTAGTGGGCATGAACCCTACGAATATAAGTAAAACATCCCAAAATCAGCTGATTGAGTGTTTTGCAAATGAGTTTCTTGCAGTAATTGTAGAGCAGTGAAAAAAGTCATATACTACAGTTCTGTGTTCTGAGCATCATTTTGGGCTTGCCGAAAACAATTTTATTGCTAGCAGTGCTGTTTTTATTTGTCATAATATCGACAACAAAGAAGAAAGAAAGCACAAGAAAGAAGAAGAAAGAAAATCGTTATAATATCCATGATTACTAAAAAGAAGTAATGAAAGCATACTGGTGTTTATAAATTAATTGATCAAAAAACCTTTTGAACAAAACAAGTTTTTCAAAAAAAGTAAAGAGCTCCATTAAACAAAAAATGAACAAAAATAGAATGAAATAATCTACCAAGCATACAACTACCACAAATCAGTATCAATAAATAAATGAAACCCAAAACAAACAGAAATTAAAATAAGTAAAACTCAAAACAAGCAGAAATTAATCTGAGTAGGGTTCTAAACCCTATGCTTTCTAAAAGCAAGAATATAATTGGTAGTTTACTGAAAAAATTCAAATGAATTTA
Source organism: Artemia sinica (assembly GCA_027921565.1). NCBI lineage: Eukaryota > Metazoa > Arthropoda > Branchiopoda > Anostraca > Artemiidae > Artemia > Artemia sinica. Next base: position 61,459,581 of record CM051262.1, read on the forward strand.
CTGAAAAAAAATGTACGTTGTCAGTTTAATATACATATGCTAATGTTTATTCCTTAAAATCTCAATTAATTTTTATTTTCTTAAATTTATAAGTGAAAACATTTAAAAGATTTTTTTTTAGTAAAGTACAAATTACATTCTGGTTTTTAGTAAGCATTGGGCTTAGAACCCTACTCAGATTAATTTCTGCTCGTTTTGAGTTTGATTTACTTCAATTTCTGTTTGTTTTGGGTTTCATTTATATATTGATACTGATTTGCGGTAGTTGTATGCTTGGAAGAATTAATTGATTCTATTTTTGTTCATTTTTGGTTTAATGGAGTTCTTTACTTTTTTCGAAAAACTTATTTTGTACAAAGAGTTTTTTTTTATTAATTTCTGTTCGTTTTATATTGACATACTCTTTTTCAGGGAGAAAGACTGAGCTTCTTCGGATGTTAAACAACCGTCCCTTCCGTAAAAATCTTCAATACCCCCTGGGCATAACTTAATACCCTTGCCCCTAATCTCTTGGGTTTGTTTCAACCCCAAAAGCCTTGTTATATGATATTTAGACTATTTTAAATAGAATGGCAATCTCAAAATTTCTATTAGACGCATTTCAGGACAATAAGACGCGTTTGTAGGGTGAGAGGGTAGCTGCCCTCTGATCACTTTGACTCTTAAAAAGAGCACTAGAGCGTCTGATTACCAATCCAATGAGCCCCCTTTGAATTGTATATGACCACACTTTCTATAAAAACCCTATATGTCCCCAGGGCACAACTTACAACCCTGGCCCTGAGGGCTGGGGGGGATATGTTATCCTCAAAGATATAATTTCAAGACCTTTCTGATAGGTTTAACGAAATTACTATATCAAAATTTCGATTGGAAGTGTTAGGGGAAATGATAAGCGTGGAGGGAGACATTTTCCCGCTAATCACTTTCGACTAATAAAAAAGGTACTAGTCCTCTCAATTTCCAATCGAATGAGCCCTGTTTGAAGCTTCAACAACAAAACTTTCTATAAAACGTTATATGCCCCAAGGGCATAACTTACGTCCCTTGTCATGAGGGCTATGGGAGGAGGGTTGTCATCCTCAAAGACATAACTTCCAGACCTTTCAACTACGTTGAACAAAATGGCCATATCAAAGTGTTGATCGGAAATGTTTTGAGAAATGATGGGCGTCGGGGGGGGGGATGATTCTCCCTCTGATTACTTTCGACTATTAAAAAGGGCAATAGCCCTCTCAATTTCCAATCTAAATAACCCTTTTTGAATTTTTTACGACAACACTTACAATATGAAATTATATGCCCCCAGGGCATAACTTACAACCTTAGCCCTGAGGGCTGTTGGGGGGTTGTCATACTCTAAAACATAATTTCCGGACCCTTCAACTACGTTCAACAAAATTGTTTTATCAAAATGTTGATCGGAAGTGTTTGGGGAAACGAAGGGTATGTGGGGGCATTCGCCCTCCGATTACTTTTGACTGTTAATAAGGACACTAGCCCTCTCAATTCCCAATTGAATGAGTTTCTACGACAACGCTGGCACAGACCTAATTTCCTGAACTTCAACTACGTTGAACGAAATGTCTATCTAAAAATTTTGATTGGATGTGTTTGGGGAAATGGTAGACTTGAGATGGGTGTTAGTTGCCCTCCAATCACCTTCGACTATTAAATAGGGCACTAGCGCTTTCAATTTCCAATCGAATGATCCCTTTTTAAAGTTTCTAAAACAACACTTTCCATAAAAACCTTATATGCCCCCAGAGCATAATTTACAACCCTTTTCTTGAGGGCTGTGGGGGGGGGGGGTTCATCCTTAAAGACCTAATTTCCAAAACTTTCAACTACGTTGAACAAAATGGCTATCTAAAAATTTTGATTGTATGTTTTTGGGGAAAAGGTGGGCGTGAGTGGGGGGCTAGTTGTCCTCCAATCACTTTCAACTATTGAAAAGGGCACTAGCCCTTTGAATATCCAACCGAATGAGCCCTTTTTCAAGTTTCTATGACAAAGCTTTCAATAAAAACCTTATGTGCCCCCAGGGTATAAAGTATGAGGGCCGGTGTTTACCCCCCTGGCGATTACCCCCACGGAAAACATCCCCAGAACCCCCCCCCCCCCCCCGCGAAAAAATACCCCCCGGAAAAATACCCACCCAAAAATACCCCCCCCCCCCCGGGGATAATACCCCCCGGAAAATACCCCCCCCCCTCACGGGAAATACCCCCCGGAAAATACCCCCCCCCCCCGGTAAATACCCCCCAGGAAAATACCCCCAGTGGAAAATAAAGCTTCGAAAGGTTAGATTTTCGTGTTTTTTTTTTTTTTTTTTTTTTTTTTTTTTTTTTTTTTTTTTTTTTTTAGCACTGAGGACGACTTGGCGGAGGTCCTTGTCGAAATATTTGCGTATATTTTGTCATCTTCATGGTTCGCTGGCTGACAAAATCCTCGTTTTTTCACCCTTTTTTATTTTATTTTTCATTTTGTTACTTTCTCTCCTCTCTGAGTTTCGTTTGTCATGTATAGCCAGTTTGGTCTAAGATTGTATTTGCATAATACACAAGTACCAAAATTAATTCCCCCTACAGAAATTAGAAAAATAAAACTCAAATAAAATTCTCAAATTTTGGAAGGCTTATTTTCCATGGGGGGGAGGGTAAACGCCGAGAACCATAACTTATAACCCTTGCCCTGAGGGCTCTGATGGGGCTATCATCCTCAAAGACCTAATTTCCAGAACTTTCAACTACTTTGAATAATATGGCTATCTCAAAATATTGATTGGATGTGTTTGGATAAATGGTGGGCGTGGAAGGGGTGTTAGTTGCCTTCCAATCACTTTGGACTATTAAAAAGAGCACTAGCCATTTCAATTTCCAATCGAATAAGCCCCTTTTGAAGTTTCTACGACAACACTTTCTATAAAAACCTTATATGCCCCCAGGGAATAACTTATAACCTTTGCCCTGAGGGCTGTGGGGGGGGGATTGTCATCCTCAAAGACCTAATATTTCAAAACTTTCAACTACGTTGAACAAAATAGTTTTCTCGAAATTTTGATTGGATGTGTTTGGGGAAAAGGTGGGCTGATTTGGGGGGTTTGTTGTCCTCCCATTACTTTGGACTACTAAAAAGGGGACCAGCCCTTTGAATTTCCAATGGAATTGAAGTTTTGAAAGTTTCTTTTTTGAATTTTCTACGACAACGCTTTCTTTAAAATACCTTAGATGCCCCCAGGGCATAACTTACAGCCCTGGCTCTGAGGGCTCTGGGGGATTATCCTCCCCAAAAACATAATTTCTATCTGAAAATCAACTACGCTGAACAAAATGGCTATCTCAAAATTTTGATTGGATGTGTTTTGGGAAATGGTGGGCATGGAAGGGGTGTCTTCCAATCACTGTCGACTATGAAAAAGGGCACTAGCCACTCCAATTTCCAATCGAATTAGCCCTTTTCGAAGTTTCTACGACATTTCCTTCGATACGATGTGCCCTGGTCTAAAACCAAAAAAAGAATAAATAAAACTAAATCATACATTTTGCAAACATCGTTGATAATGGTACTCATTCCTCGAAGCCTCAGCTATTTTGGATTTATTGACATTATAAAAGAGAAAATACTTAACTTATATTTTGTTTTCAGTTAAGAACAAATGACGCACTGACCTTTAAAAGGCTTAGAGGACTACTTCTGTTTCAGATAAAAAAATTTTGTGTTCGGTTTGAGTTGATTATTCATTATAATTTCTGTTCCTTTTTGGTCTCATTTATTCATTGATAATTATTTCTGTTCATTTTGAATTTGAATTATTATAGAGCTTATTTTTGCTCGTCTTGGTCTTTGACAGTTTTCTTTGAAAAACTTCTTTAAAAAAAATATTTAATATCTGTTCGTTTTTAATATACAGTGTTTTTCAATTGGTTAATAAAAGGGGTATTTGTAGAGTTTTTGTCGGTTTTTATGCTTAACAATTAAAATTTGAGCTTATTATATATATTTTGGACATAATTTTGCAAATTAAATAATAGTCTCACTCGGGTTGCTCAGGAGGGGGGGGGGGGCATATTATTCAAAAAAATGCATTGAAATCTGATTAATTTTTAGCCATTTAAAATGCCCAGGCCAGACTAACCTCCCTTTTGTTACAAACTTGAATAAAGACACATTTTGAATGACCGCTTTGTTGTAAGAACCTTATTGCGTCGTATTTTGTTTTATCTGCTTGTTTGTTTAAGCAAATGTGTTTTAAACTTATTTATTAAAAAGATGTCTGTCTTGCTGTTAAAAAAATAAAATAAAATGCGTCGTCAAGAAGAAGTGCAATTCGACTTGTTCCCTGTTGACATCATAAGAAAAAGACTATTTCGCAATATGAATCAATACAGCAAAACTTTCTTTAAAAAATTTACTGCCCTTGATAAAACATTTTGATCCCCTCCAAGTCAAATTTGAAATCTACTTGATCTCCTGGTCCAAATTCCCACAATGTCTCAGCTGCGTCCTTTATGTCGTTAATTTGTACCCTTTGCTGTGCTTGACATATGGTAAATACACCCTTTAGACAACCTGGATGAACAAGTTGTCTTCTGATTTAGTTCAGCATCCTCCTCAACATTCTCTGAAAGTTTTAAATAAATACCCATAGCCGTTCCTGAGGTATTGCAGATACGTCAAATTGACTACCTGGATGCACATAGTCTCTTTTGATTTTATTCAACATCCCAATTAACATGCCCTATAATTTTCAATTCAATACCCTTAGCGATTTTTGAGATATTGTAGATTCACCCTCAAAATAAAAACCTTAAGAGGTCAATATGTATACCAAATTTAAACCATGTGCAGGCAAGAAAACGCAAGCTAATCAGCGAAATTCAGCGTAACACAACACGCGCAAACAACTCAATACGGGAAAGACACCCTAAACAAGAGAAGGCAGCAAGTGACGAAACAAATCAACCCAGCATAGACAGCTCAAGGTAAGCAAAAGCATATAACGAAAAAGAAACTAAACAAAGACATCTCAACCAATGAAACTTCAAGAAAGAAACTCAACACACCAACAAAACAAATATATTCACATCCAAAGTTTCATAATGATGACTCAACACAAGAAACTCAACACGTCGACTGCTGGATTCACTAAACTCAGATAAGATTCCTCAAAATCGTTGCATCGAAATTTTATTAAATGTGACTTAATGCAAGAAATTCAAAATACCAAGCGCTATATTCATTAAACTGAAGTAAGGTACCTCAAAATGCATTCCTCGATCCATCTGGCTCAATATACAAACCATGTTCCACTTATAGGCTACTCTTAAGTATAAGCATATAATTTTGCATCCGCAAAAACTTTTACACATGGAAAATTCTCTACGGTTCAAAGCTGATTGGCTATCACATTATTTTTATACTATAGCCTTTTCGGCTTGATTCATGCATATTGCTGTTCAATTGTACAAAATGGCTAAAATTTACAATTTACTATGATCTAGTCTGTTTTGTTTTTGTTCTGTACATGAGGGGGCTCTGGCCACCTTAAACCCCACTTTTTACACTAGAATTTCTATAGTGCTAAGCTGGAAGCTTCTTAGACTACAAAAAAGCCAGATTGTGATTGAAAGGAATTTATTTAGCAACTACATTTCGAAATATCTGAGCTGAAAATTTCCTTGTTAAAAGCAAATGCAAATCAATGAGGATTTCCAATTCCGAGGCAATGTGAAAATAGTTTTTAATCAAGTTACTTTTATTTTTTGTGTTTATCTTGAAACATTTGGTAGGGTAGGGGTCAAACCTTTGCGGGAAGAGTGAAGGATTGGGATGGGGGCAATTGCCTCACATACAGGATAAGTTCTGTTCGTTTTTAATTTTATTTTCAGTATTTAATTTCATTTGAAAAAAGAACCTTTACAAGATTCATCAATGTTCGTTTTCACAAGTTTTAACACGTCCAACTCTCTATTTACACGGGCGAAAAGACCCTACTGAGGGCCATCGAAACCAAAAGAGTTACAGTCCTTTCATAGCTCTGATTTAAACATGATGTAATATGCATCAATCCCTCTAATAAAATCTGTCAAATAAGTCTCTATTTTCTATAGGTCAATCGCCAACTTTGGAGCGCTCACCGCTTGGGCTGCGCTAGTCATATCAAACAGTTCGTGGTAACGAACTATAAGTAAGGAGCGACCCGGCTCAATAGTAACCGAACTCTATAAAACAGAATTTTGATACCAATAGATACAACAGAAGAATCAAATTTTTATGCTGATTTCAAATATATAAGTTTCATCAAGTTTAGTCCTACCCATCAAAAGCTACGGGCCTGAGAAAATTTTGAAAAAAGGAGGAAAAAACCGCTGATAGTCATAGAACTTTAATGAAAATCACACCATTAGATTCAGCGTATCAGAGAACCCTACTATAGAGGTTTCAAGCTCCTATCTGCAAAAATGTGGAATTTTGTATTTTTTGCCATAAGAAAGATCACGGATGCGTGTTATTGGTTTGTTTGTTTTTTTTTGTTTTGTTTTTTTTTATTTCCCGGAGGTGATCGTATCGATCCAGTAGTCCTAGAATATCGTGAGAGGGCTCATTCGAAAGTTCTAGTGTTCTTTTTAAGTGATCAAAAAATTGGAGGTCAACTTGGCCCCCTCCCATGCTCATTTTTATCCTGAAGTCACCCAATCAAACTTTTGAGATAGCCATTTTGTTCAGCATAGTCGAAAATCTAATTAGTATGTTCTTGAGGATGACTTAATCCCCACTGGTCCCGGGGGAAGGGCTTTAAGTTAGAAACTTTGCCCATTGTTTAAATATAGTATTGGCTATTTAGAAGTATACAGGCGTTTTCAGGAGGAATTTTTTTCTAGTGGGAGGTCGGGGTCAGAGTAGGGGTTACGGGGGAGGATCTTCCCATGGAGTATATTTCCTTGGGGGAAGGAACATTTCTATGAAATGTAGGCACCAGATTTCCCAGCATTATTTAAAAAACGATCAGAAATTAAATAGAAAAATAATTTTTTTTTCAACTGAAAGTAAGAAGTAACACTAAAACTTAAAACGAACAGAAATTATTACGTATATGAGGGGATTCACCCCCTAGTCAATATCTCGCTCTTTACGCTAAAGTTTTTTTTAGTGCTTTCAAAAGAGCTTTCTTTTCTAATTAACCGGCCTTTGTGATTCAGGGGCTTGTGATTCGAACAAAATTCAGACTTTAGCGTAAAGAGCGAGGTATTGACAAGGGAGCGAACTCCCTAATATATGTAATAAAAACATACGAATATAGAAATTCGTTACGTAAGTTAATTCGCAAGTTACGTCAGAACAAAATTTCCAGAAAGCCAATTACCAAAAAAAAGAAAAATTAATATGCGAATTTCGTTTTAATTATTCATGTACGTTGAGCCAAAATCAAAGCTGCATTAATTCAAAAATGTTCAGAAATTAACTAAAAAAAAACAAATTTTTTTTTAACTGAAAGTAAGGAGCGACATTAAAACTTAAAACGAACAGAAATTATTCCCTATATGAAAGGGGCTGTCCCCTCCTCAACGCCTCGCTCTTTACGCTAAAGTCTGACTCTGTCTCACAACTTCACTTTTTAAAACAATAAAAAACTTTGGCGTAAAGAGCGAGGCGTTGAGGAGGGGACAGCCCCTTTCACATACGGAATAATTTCTGCTCGTTTTAAGTTTTAATGTCGCTCCTTACTTTCAGTTAAAAAAACTTTTTTTTTTTAAATCCTCCCAAGAGGCAGATTTTTTGATACTTCAACTGTTTTGGTTAAAATAGCCATTTTAAAATTTTTTAAATGATACAAAGGGGGACGTCAAAGGTCAACGTCATATAGGGAATAATTTCTGTTCGTTTTAAGTTTTAATGTCGCTCCTTACTTTCAGTTAAAAAAAAATGCAGAACTTTCAAGTGACGTCAGGTTATCCTTTGATCAGTTTTGGTTATTAAGAAGGTTAATACAAACAGAATTTCCGATCAAATGTACCCTTTTTTGTTTTCTACCATTATCAGTTCCATAAGCTGACCGAGTATAAAAAAAAAAAAAAAAAAAAAAAAAAAAAAAAAAAAAAAAACGAAGGACAACGTGATGTCATTTTCATGCAAAAACTAGAATTGTATGAAACTTACTTTTTTTCCATTGACATAAAAAATTAGCATGTTGTAGAATTTGTTAGTTTCCAAATTTCCGTTGCCAGAGCCAATGTTTTCTTCAATAATATTAAAGACCATACTTCAGTTGTATTTCTGTTGAAATAAAAGTAATGTTTGTGAAGTGAAGCGAAAATCAAGAGGTGTTTTTAATTTTAAATTTAAAAAAATTAAAAAAAAAACAAACAAAAAAAACACCAAGCGTCTTGTAAATGCTACCTATTCCAAGTGTTGTTTTGAAACCTCTGGTTTTCAAACTGAAGCTTTCATTGGCAACTTTCGTTTAAAACAAATGTCAAAGGCTTGATTAGGAATGGTTACAAATAATAAGCACTTCTTTTTTAACAAGGTCCATTTTTTAAATTTTCGTCGTAACTTTAAATCTAAAATGGTTATATAACAATGATGTCAACACATGAAGGATTCAGCGCATTAATATAGCATAGTAATAAAGTAATAAATAAGTAAGGAAACATTACATTTCCTAGAAGAGAGCAATAATTTATAACCCGTTGATAAGGCGGATAAACATAAGCCAGATCATCTGACACAAACAAACTTGCGAAATTTCTGGAAACAATCAATATTTGTTGTTGCAGCACATGTGACAAAAAATTAACTTGAAAACAAAATTTTAACTGTTTTCAAGAAAAATAATTGGGGGCGCAACAGTTATCTGTCAAGCCAAAAGCAGCTTTATTGCATTTACACGAGAGTATGTTAAACCAATTGGTCGTATTCCGACTCCACCTTAGCTTCGCTCTGATGTCAAACACCTTTTTTTTTCACGAAAAAAAAACACATTTTTTTTAAATTGGTTCTTATGTGGAATAGCAACAAAGTAATAAATAATTAAGAAACAATGTGGTTCTTAACAGAGTAATAAAATATCAAGGCCGTATCCAGGGGGAGGGGGGGTTAACCGTTTGAACCCCCCCCCCCCGAAATTTTTGACCGAGTCAAAAATTAGTAAAACGCTAGTAAAAATCAGTAAAATTAGTCTAAAACCGTGTCGAAAAATAGTAGCCTCCCCCCCCCCCGAACAAAAATCCTGGATCCGCTCTTGTAAAATATTACTTGCTGATAAAGTGGGTTAACATAATGCAGAATATAGGACACAAACAAATTTGCCAAATTTCTCGAAACAAGCAATATTTGCTCTTGCAGCATTTGTGACACAGCATGAAAAAAAAAAATGTTTTCTGAATGAAAATAAATTATTGGATTAATACGAGGAAATTTCAAATTAATTGGCGTTGCTCCAATTCGGTCATGTAGGAATTGCTGTGGAACATGCGGCTTCTAACCATATGCTGACTTTCAAAAGACTGTAGGTTTGTTAATAAAGATATTTATTTTGCATGGGAATAAACAAACGACGGGTTTGGATGATTTACGGCCCCTGGTCCACTTTATACTAGATGGTAGCACCTTTGAAACAGTATTGCATGATTTTTCAACACAAATCATGACATAGAAAACAGACTTGATAGTAGCATGTATGGAACAGAAAGTTGAGGGAGCATGATATCCACAGAGATTAAATCTGCCCACGCTTTGCCGTTGCATGTTCTTTTCAGACTGACTCTTTGGATTATTTGACAAAACCAGCCAACAGTAACGTAGGTTGACCTGTGTTAAAATCCGTTGGTAACTACAGGGGATTGTGTAGAAAAGTTGTCACTCCTCCTATTAGAAATTGCTTTGTTACTCTGTCTTACTCACAGTAGACAGAATATACCAGTAAGCTTATCGCAGATCATTTCTGGTCTTCGTGAACAAAAAGCTCCTCCCACTTATTTCTGCCTTAGCTTGTTTAGCCTGTTTCTGCATTAGCTTTATCTCCGTTTGTTTCAATGTACTTTGATGGAAACAGTCGGAACAGTCTAGCATGTCTAACATGTTTATATCTGCCAAAACGTTCTCCAGAGCATTCGCACCCCGGTCCGGGTTTTTATATTGGGTGAGATAGAGAATGATCATACTGGATAATATATGAACTGTGGTCTTACTGAATCAAGCTTTTCTTGGGCATTATCAGACCCACTAAAGAAAATGGTTAACTCAACGGTAATTCTATTCCAAAAGATCCTATGGTACAAGCGCTTATGTGTTAAACGGAAAAAGAGGAATAAATCCTTGAACTGCACAATACATTTACATATAGTAATTGCCACTGTCTGTCTTCCAGCGGATTAAATGAATGACCTATTGAGTGATGCTTAATCTTGTCTTTATTAAGTAGGCTCCCCCTGGAAATAGCCTAGATTAATTCTTAAGACTAATTTAGAATATATATATATACATATATATATATATATATATATATATATATATATATATATATATATATATATATATATATATATATATATATATATATATACTATATTCTTCTTGAGATTATTTAAGGCAAATCCCGAGCGAGACTATAGTCACAGAAAGAATTAAACATAAATTAAAGTGACCAAAGTTAGTTTTTGGACAACTTTTCAACACGATTTCTTTTAATTAACGGAAGGAAGTTAACACTGATCAACAGACCACGTTTCCACCTTCCACGTTTTGTTTCGTGACATCCTTTATCTTTCACGTTTTGAAAGGCTTGCTGCAATTGACTTTTGAAATGCTGCTGAACTTCCCTTTTAAAATACCCTATCTACAATTTCTTATACAAATGTCACCGACAAGGAAATAGCTTGCATATTGTTGGAATCGTAAGCACATTAATTGCTGTTAGTATTGAAATTTGTTGCTCTCAAACTAGTACTTTTTCTAAGGATGTAACCTACTTTCTAAAAAACAATAAGACAAAGAAGATTTTAGCAACAGTTTACTTAGAAGCATGACTTGGCTCAGAAATTAGGATTACAAATTAAAAATCTTCGCGCAAAATAGCGAGTTTTGGGGTTCCTGAGCGTTTAGAGAGAAAAATTGGGAGTACGAACAAGCAATAGACAAAGTTTTTTTTCTAATCTAAACTTGATGAAACTGGACATGCCTGGTAAAACTATTATGACAGTGTATTAAACTTCAATCTATCACTATGCCTACCTATATGGTAAAAGAAAAATATAAATTACTGAAAACATTACACATTTTAAATGTTTTCACTTTTTAATTTAAACAAATCAAGAATTATTAAGACTTTTAAGCTATCAATCCATATACATTTGTCTTTTTTCAGTAAAGTGCAAACTATGTTCTGGCCTTGACAAGGAATGGAGGCTGTCAGGCCTACTCAGGCTAAGTTCCACTCGTTTTGAGTTCGACTCTGTTTTTTATTAAATAAAAAAAAATAAGTTTTTAAAACTGAAAGTAAGGAGCGACATTAAAACTTAAAACGAACAGAAATTATTCCGTATATGAAAGGGACTGTCCCCTCCTCAACGCCTCGCTCTTTACGCTAAAGTTTTTTATTGTTTTAAAAAACAGTTGTGAGACAGAGTCAAACTTTAGCGTAAAGAGCGAGGCGTTGAGGAGGGGACAGTCCCTTTCATATACGGAATAATTTCTGTTCGTTTTAAGTTTTAATGTCGCTATTAACTTTCAGTTTAAAAAACTTGTTTTTTTTATTTAATTTTTGAACGTTTTTGAATAAATGTAGGTTTTGATCTTGGCTCACCGTACATGAATAATTAAAACAAAATTTTCATATTAATTTTCTTTTATTTAGTTAAATTGCTTTCTCGAAACTTTTTTAATTTTATTTACGAACGTTTTTATTAGTAATAAATTTACGTAACTTACGAATTAACTAACGTAACGAACTTCTATATTCATATATTTTTAATACGTTTATTAGGGGGTTCGCTCCCTAGTCAATACCTTGCTCTTTAAGCTAAAGTTCGAATTTTGTTCCAATTCTTTAAAAATGACCGCTTAATCACAAAGGCCGTTAATTAGAATAAATAGCTCTTATGAAAGTACTAAAAAATCTTTGGCTTAAAGAGCGAGGCATTGACTACGGGGTGAACCCAATTTTATATATAATATTTTCTGTTCGTTTAAAGTTTCGATGTTGCAGTTGAAATACTTGTTTTTTTTATATTAAATTTCTGATCTTTTTTTAAATAATGATGGGAAGTCCGGCGTCCCCTTCATAGCAATGTCCCTTCCCCCATGAAAACTTCCTTCATGGAAAGATCCTCCCGCATACTCCCCGACCCACCCACCCACCCCCCCCCCACTACCAGGAAAAATATCCCCTGAAAACGTCTGTATACTTCCAAATAACCAATACTATATGTTAACATTGGGTAAAGTTCATAACTTTCAGCCCTCCCCCGGGAGCTTCGGGGGATTAAGTCATCCTAAAAGACATACTTATAATGTTTTCGAACATGGTGAACAAAATGGCTATCTCAAAATTTTGATCAGGTGACTCTGGGAAAAAAATGAGCGTGGGAGGGGGTCTAGTTACCCTCCATTTTTTTTGGTCACTTAAAAAGGGCACTAGAACTTTCAATTTCCATTCCAATGAGCCCTCCTACGATATTCTAGGACAACTGGGTCGATACGATCACCCCTGGGAAAAAAAAAAAACAAAAACAAACAAACAAATAAACACGCACCCGTGATCTTTCTTCTGGCAAAAAATGCAAAATTCCACATTTTTGTAGATGGGAGCTTGAAACCTCTACAGTAGGGTTCTCTGATACGCAGAATATGATGGTGAGATTTTCATTAAGGTTCTATAACTGTTAGGGGGTCTTTCCCTCTTTTTTCGAAAATCAGCCAAATTTTCTCAGGCGCCTAACTTTTGATGGGAAGAATTAAACTTGATGAAACTTATATATTTGAAATCCGCATTAAAATCTGATTATTTTGATCCATCTATTTGTATCAAAATACCGTTTTCTAGAGTTTCGGTTACCATTGAGCCGGGTCGCTCCTTACTTACAGTTCGTTACCACGAACTGTTTGATTGTAATTTCTGTTCGTATTGGATTTCATTTATTTATTGGTATTGATTTGTGGTCGTTTCACACTTTGAAGATTATTTGACTTTATTTCTGTTCATTTTTGGTTTAATGGAGCTCTTCACTTTTCCTTGAAAAACTTATTCTGTGGAAGAAGTTTTTGTTTAAGTTAATCCCTAATATTATGCGATGTTCTTTTGTTTTAGAAGCATTACCATTAGAGTGTTCTTAAAACAAATCCTTTGAATAAGCATAGATTTCTAATTATCGGTACAATGAATTTCAAATCGAATGGCTATTAATAATAATAAAGAATTCTCCTCCTAAAGACAATGTTTAAAGTCAAAAACGAAATATCTTTTTTTATAATCACAGCTCACAGTTTAGATGTATGCTTAGCAAGACAGAAAAATGAGAAGAAAGAAGATAACCCTTACCAAGTATCTTTTAATCCATAGAATGTCGCCGGGTTTTCTTTTCGACTTAATTATTCTTCACAGCCTCGTTGATGTGCAGACTGTTTTCTGTACAAAAGAGCGATAACAAACTTTTTTCTTGAAACTTCTTATCTTAATTATAAGCCAATTTAAGTGTGACTACGCTGCAACTATGACGATTAATAAAAAAAACGCAAATTCTAATGAGGGCTATTTATGAATCAAAATAGGAAAGACATGCATTTTATTTGGTTGACATGCTTTCACTACTCATCAATACTTTTTGGTACCTTAAATATCTGATTGTCCAGCTTGCATTCCTAGAATATTGTAAATTATTTGGTGACCCCCATCCCTATCTCCAGTTACTTTTTTGTCTTATTTTTCTTTCTCTATTTGAAAAGCATGCATTTTTATTTGTTTATTTTCTTGTGAAAAGGAGAGCCCCATCTTTCTATCTATCCTTGTTAAAAGCTGATGTCCTGTGTACTGCGTTTATTAATTAAAACTGGAACTTAAAGTTCAAAGTTCCAAGACTTTTGATTTTATAGAGGCTGATTTCCAAACTTGCACAATACTTTGGTAAAAAAAAACGAGGTGCTTGGACGAATGCTACTACTAATACTAACAACTCACAGCAGCACCAAGCCACCTGAGGCCAACACAGCTAATCCCAATCTATTCAAAACCACCCTCTTTACACCCTCACAGGGGGTTCCCATTCCCCTTAAGTCTTTCTTTACGTCATCCTTCCACCCCAACCGCGTACAACCTGCTTTCCGTTTAGCCCTAGACGGTTGGCAGAAAAGGACAATCTTTGGCAATCTCTGTCATTCTTCATTCGCCGAGCGTGCCCTAGCAATGTCAACCTTGCTCTCATTATAGCCCTAGAAAGCGGGACTGAACCACACTTTTCGTAGAGCCTGCTGTTTAAAATATATTCAATCAGTCGGGTACCCAAAAAATCCGTAGGCAATTTCTCTGTAAACAACTAGCAAATCTTCCTCCGTTTTTCGGAGCACCCACGCTTCACGCTGTCATTACTGTAGCTTCCAATATTTCAATTTTGGTTCGTAGACTTACAGGTATTAATAAATATTTCATTTATTTCAGTATTATTTTCCTTCCATTTTTTTTCTTTTAAACAAACAGGAGTTTTAACGAGACAGGAGGGGCTTCAAGATTGCAAACTTCTGCAGACAAATTGCGAAACTAAAACAACTATAGGCAATTGACTCAGTAGATATGACAATATCATTTATTTATTTTAGAGCTAAAAATTGTATGCCAGCAGGTTTATGTAAGAAAATAAATTCCTAAGTAACAATTATAAGGCATGGTCAGCTTTTCTAGTCACGAATATATTACAAATAAGAAAAAGTAACAATGACAAATACTATTTCGATTTCAACATAGCTACCCAAAACGGATCATAAGACAATAATCCATTGGCTATTGTAAAGATTGGCTATTAGTTAATATAATGTCTTGTCTCGTAGCTATATTTTCGATTTGATAAGGAATTATCAGAAACAGCCTTTAAAACACTTTTTTAAATATTTTCAATTTTTTATTCTTATTTTTGTTTTCAATTTTTTAATACATGTGCTCTTAGAAATAGGAGCACAAGATCAATAAAATACTTAAAAACATCTAATGACTACAGGTGTGTATTGGCTGAGCTTCTTTAAGGAGAATAATTGATAGGTTTAAAAAAAAAATTGGGGGCATATGAAAAAAGTGATTGTGAATTTGTGATGCTGATGTATACAAAATAAAGAAGCTGAACTTGTTAAATAGAAATACTTTGGATTCGTAAGGCCTTCAAAATAGAGAGTTTGATGCAAACGACCCTGCTTCTACAGAGAAGGATGTGTAAAACGGAATATATAGCTTTGATTTGGTTGATATTTAATGACATCAAGAACGGTTTAAACTAAAGAAAAAAGCTGCGCTAATTTTTTTAGGGGTGGAGGATAATAGCCAAGAGTTTTCTAAAGACGAAGCTAAATTAAAGAAAATTTTTTTGTTACCCAGTCATTGTCTTTTTATCACCTTTTTTTATCATTATTGTTATGCCTCTCTTGTACCACTTTCACGATTATAGAAACTTGGTTAGTAATTAAGTGGTAAAAATTAACAAACTTCAATAAAAAACGCTTAGAAAAAGCTGATCAGAAACTGGGACAATCAGTGAATCTTCTCGATGCATAAAATGGGCAAAAGTATATCGAATAATAACCCGTGTTCGATGAATTTTGGTTAAGTTTTCATAATACGGCTAGAGCTAAGGCTACACGGTTTTCCGCAGAATAGAAATATATAGAATCTAATAGAATATTATATATATATATATATATATATATATATATATATATATATATATATATATATATATATATATATATATATATATATATATATATATATATATATATATATATATATATATATATATCCTTTGAAATATAGCACGCCTGTGTTGAGGGAGGAGACGTTCTCCCGCCTAGAAGGAAGCAAAAGCCACCAAGACGGATGAGGAGGAAAGATAACCAAATATGAGGGAATGTAATAGGGCTTGTCTAGTCTAAAGTCAAGCAATAGATTCCACCAAGGGGTTACCCATTTTCAAACATCATGTAGGTGGCGCGTACAAGGCACAGAAGAAGTGTACCTGGCACGTCAGAATTGTGCTGATTGCTGTGAGAACTGTGCCAAGCATCGTAGAATTGTTAAAATTGTGGCAAAACTGCTCGTCACAAGTGTCACTCCGAGATGTATAAGAGGTGGTGGAAAGTGGGAAACCCCTCGGGTTCTACACGTTGACATAAGACGAGACTGCATTCCCCAGGTGAATCCCAGAGTCACCAAAATTAACAGATGTGCTTGCGCTACTAATAGACAAACAGTAGAATCTTGGTGATCTTGAAGACGAC
>CM051262.1:61476156-61873656 GCA_027921565.1 Artemia sinica
GGGTGGAACAACGCAAAGAGTCATCAAAGGGTATACCTTCTCATTAGTATCTTCTTTTGTAGTACAATCTAGGCAAAGCCAATGTTTTGACCACTTAGAACGTTCTATACCGGAGCAATGTTCATGGAAGTAAAACTCACAGCTACTGCGCTCAATAGAGTTAACTCTTAATCTGCATTACTGACACACTCTCTCTGCCATTTTTTGAACCGGAATGGGTTTTGATATATTATCAAATATTATCGCTGATTAAAGATGAGTTAGCTAGGGTCACTGAATTAATTCATTTTCAAAGCTCTTAATTAATTCTGTCCAAAGTGAGTCCAAATTCTGTCCAATTTCTGTCCACATGACCCTTATCTTACTTTAGATCGAATTGAATTTGTAGATTATAGAAAGCGACTCGGTCTGGAGAAAGCTCTATAGTTGTGGGAGGGGGGAGGGGGACCGTTTTTCCCCGGCCGTCAACAGCTCAACACTGTCTTTTTTATGTTTTAAATTTTTCTTCACAAGCACGGCACTGCCCTTTTTCTGTCCTAGTCATATTGCGCAAAGCGGTAATTTTCAAGTGTTTATCGTGTGTAAAGTTTTATTTTTAAGTGCCTATTACTAGCCCGCCGCGGAACCTTCCGGCCATCGCGTGTGCAATCCACTGAACGCCATGGGTACCGGCCAGGTCGCTGTTATCGCTGGCCGCCCGATTGTTGTGTTTTTTTTAAATTTTTATGTTATAAACATATTTTTATGTTGTTGTATATATTTTTATGTGAATTAAAGAAACCATGTATTCTATTTCCTCTTGAATATTTATTCAACAGATTGAGGTTATGATAGGTTAGTTGCATTTTGACACTGGAAGAGTATTTATCAATTTAAAACACACTTCAGATCGTTTCTTTCTGGGCCGTCCATGTCTGGAAAAATCATACTTTTAACAAAAATAATTCAGAACCGTGATAAAATGTTTTTAGAGAATCCGAGAAATATATATTATGCTATAGTATATAGCACGAATCTTATGATAAAATAAACAAGATTGATCCAAGCATAAAATATATACAAGGACTTGACGTGTTTAATACTATCGCGCCAAACTCGTGGTTGATTACTGACAATTTAGCTGAATCTATTGAAGAATGGTCGCGGGAAATGTTACAACTGTTTACTGTCCGGTCCCATCACGAAAAAATTCCTGTAACTATTGTTCTACGCAATCTTTTACATCAGAGCAAATGTATGAGAAAACGTTGGCGTTGAATTGTACCTACTATATCATCTATAGAGTTGTTCGCGATTCAAGTTCTCTTATAGCTCTAACCAAACAAATTCATCCTGTTGAACCCAAATTTTTATTTTCTGCATACAATCAAGCAACTAATAAACCTTATGGTTACATATTATTAGACATAAATCAAAACACGCCCGAAGAGTTGCGTGTAGTCACTGATATTTTTGATAATGAAATTACTGTATATCTACCTCTGAATAGTAAAAAAGGTCATTAGTCGCAATCATGACATTGAAGAAGCTACATGAAAACCGACATTTATTTTCTGTGCTAGCCAGTTCAAAACCCCGACTTAGAAAAGCAATTCTCAAGCATGGTATTGACAAGGAATTAATTAATCTCTTGTTGGAACTTTGTTTAAATTTTACAGCAGGTAATGTTCAACTGTCAGATCGTTTTAAGGAACAGACAAGGCAATATCAATCACTTCTACAAACTCTAGCTTGCAAAAAGAAAGCAAATTGTAAAAGAAGAAAACGTCTTGTTCAAGCGGGTGGTAATTTCTTTTCAGTGTTACTACCAATAATCGCCGGACTTGTAAACACTATTCTCTAGAAATGACTAAACCCTGTAAATTGAAAACAATTGAACTTGCTCTTTGAACCAAAGAGTACTTTTAAGATAATCTTGATAAATTTTTTAACAATGAAACAATTAACGATGATGAAAAATTAATTTTGCTTCAAAATGCCCTTCGTCGTTTCAGTAAACATAAACCTTATCGTGAAAAACCACTTAAAGTCAATGTCATTGATCAACCTTCTGAAAACAGTGAAACACTGAAAAACACCGCAGATTTAATAACAAGTGTTTTAGACTTGATGCCTCAATCCTATTGTGAACAAGTAAAAGACTCTTTACGTATCTTGGTGAAAATGAAGAAATTGATGAGAAAAAGAATGAAGTTATAATCGAGGGCAAGCCCTAGAATTTAATTGATTTATTATCGGATCTGATTGCAAATCGTAAAAGAGTCAAATCCTTTGATGGGCATTTATATGATTTTTCAAGTTGTCAAATTTTCCCAAAAGTCTTATCGGTAATAAGCAAATTCTAAGGAAACTAAGAGAATATAGTCCATTAAAGGTAGAAGATGATTTTCAATCTTTCTTGGAAAGCACACCTAGAGGTGATTTGACACCGGAAACAAAACAAAATCGAAGACGTATTGACTCACCTGGTAGTATACAAAAGGGTAGTGGACGGTTATGATCAAAATGGATCAAATTTTGAAAGGTATTTATTAAAATATTGGAGAACCAGGAATTTTAAGTTCTCCAACTGCACTTGCAGAGACTACCGAAATTAAAAGAATGATAGCAAAAAAGTGTTTGCCAAAGGAATCCACTTAAACTCTTGATCGAAATCATTGGGTTTATGGTAATCACTATCGAACAACTAAAGTCTTTTATCCTCGGTATATATGACAAGCAAATCTTTTGACTCTAGACGCGATTCAAAGACGTCATAATAAATCCTACAAGTATATTTTACTCGCAATAAGTGTGTTTAGTCAGTATGCAGATGCAGTTCCATTGCAGACAAAGAGAGGCAATGAAGTTGCTAAAGCCCTTGAATCTATCTTTGAACAAGATTCATATAAAAAATTCAAACAGACCGTGGAAGTAAATTTGTTAATCATCGTGCAGACAAAATTTATTAAAATATAATACAATACTCTATCACAGTCATAGTCCTATAAAGGCCGCATTGGCTGAACGTTTAATACGAACCATTCGACTTTTAATTTTGAGATATTGTACATTGAACAATACGGCTGCATTTATTCATGATTTAGATAAAATTATGATGATTGATAATCAACGTCCTTATCGATCCTTGTTCAATACTAGCCCTCAGGAAGTTCATTATAGTGAGAGTATACATCTCAATAGACAACATTCTAATGAAACGGCATGAAAGAAAAAATTTAATGTTGGTGACACTGTTCAAATCAATCGTACAAGAAATATTTTTGAAAAGGAAAATTGCTTGTGGTCCACTGAACTTTTTAAAGTATGACCAAATTCATCACTAAAATATAAAGCACCTTCAAGACGTTCCATTCAAACACTCCGAATTCGGAGCTCTGTCAATTAACATTAAGTAGTGAATTGGGTGATCCGCTAGCAGTAACAAACGGTTTGTCTGCGATACATGTCATTTTCGACCCATTCAGTAAAATGGCTAATATAACTCAGTTTGTATGTCCTGATATTGATTGCTAGGTTGCTACTCTTGGACCAGGCCAGTTGGGTCATGGAATGAACTATTATAGGGGTCGTTCGTCAATGTCTGGGTATGTTCTTGGCAGTTGGTTTGCTAAGCTTTTTCGC
This sequence comes from Artemia sinica, assembly GCA_027921565.1. Lineage (NCBI taxonomy): Eukaryota > Metazoa > Arthropoda > Branchiopoda > Anostraca > Artemiidae > Artemia > Artemia sinica. Next base: position 61,479,781 of record CM051262.1, read on the forward strand.
TCTGCACTACCCTTGGCTAGAAAATATATTGCACCGGTTGCAGCAGATTTTGCGTCCTCTACATTACATGATTGCGGCTCTGGGAAAGATATTCAAGAAAGTTTTTCGCAAAATATCAGGTCGAGAGCGTGATCCCTCGGGGAGCGATTGGAACAGAGGTGAAAAGGTTTAAAAAGGAGGAGAAAGACCCCATCACTCATCAGTCTCAAGTCATCCTGCAAGCGTAATGCATCAAAGAAAGTAAAAAGATCCAAAAAGGATTTCTTTTCCTAATATGGCAATCTACCGCATAAAGAATATCACCCTTCAGTCACCTCATCTATAAATCTTTTCAACGCGGGAAATGTAGATGTCAGTGCAAATCATGGATACTATGAACAATTTTACCCGCAACAACAGCTCTCTGAAAATGTCCATTTTCAAATTTATTCTAATAAAGACTACTTTATCGACTTCTATTCGACATTTATAGATTTAAATGTCGTTATTAAAAAATTGAACAATGAAAAACCAAGTGCCGCCGAGGGATTATCCTACGAAAATTGTATAATACATAATTTATTTCGACAAACAAGCGTCTACATCAATGGAACATTGGTGAGCACGAGAAAAAATCCTTCAAATTATGTAAGTTATATACAATTCATGTTGATGACACCAATGTCCTATAAGCAGTTGAGAGGTATGACTATTGGATATGAATATAAAACAAATACTGATACTACCAAATTCTTAGAGAGGCGATAACTAAAGATTTACATTTACTTGGGAAACTAAATCATGAGATATTTAATATTCCTAAATGGCTGCCTCCTAATGTAAAGATAGATATAAAACTGAAACTCGCGCCGTCCAACTACAATATGTGAAAAGTACTGGACGCTTCATCCGATGTAACAGTCTCTCTCACGTCGGCAATACTTCATGTACGAAAACAACAAGTTATGAGTTCTGTGGCTTTGGCAATTCAAAAATTGAGGCTCTGAAAATAATATCAAATTACTCGTGCCTGATACAATCACGAAAAAACGTCATATTGCTAAAGGTACGCGTATCTATACCAATTCGTCATTTATCAATGGCGAAATTCCTTCAAAATTGGCATTGGCTGTTGTAGAAAGTGCTTGCGCTGTTGGATTATGGGCAGATTCCCCGCATAAATTTGAATTGTTTGGGCTTTCATCGCTTGTATTGAAAGTAAATGGAACCCCGCTCTACAATTCATTCTTTGATAAATCGTACAGGGCAGTCTATGAATTGACAATGCAATCCCTAGAACGAAATTCTTAATTGTTCGAAAATGGTATAAATGAAGAAATGTTTTGAGAAAACACATTTTATTATTGTATTAGATTTGTCTGGTGCTCAAGATATGAGTATTGTCTGGAGGGGAAATGTACGGATAGAGTGTACCATTGCCAAACCGTTGGAGGAAAGGATTGCATTGATCTCGCTAAATCAATTTGAAACCTATGTGGAAATTACCCCTGACAGCAGTGTTTTATTAGACTTGGCGCAATGAACACGGAACAAATAATCGATGTATTTAACATGGACCCATCCCTGTCCAAATATAAATCCTATGGCATACCTTCAGATTTCCTGGAGCATATTCAACATGTTGACAATACCCATATTATTGCTATTAGCAGTGCGTCGAGTATAAAGTCAGTCGATTGGTTATGCATCATTCAAACAAGAAGCAATATAGAATTTTTCGATCCGCTTGGCTTGTCGTGTACATTATACACACCTCATATTAAAAATTTTCTTGATCAGATTGTAAAACCTATTATTCAAAATGGATAGGGGTACAAGATATATCGATGAAAAGCTATGGTTTTCATGCTCTATTATATTTTATTTTTCGAATTCGTGGACATACATACATGTAATTCCTCAAGATTTATGATGACAATCCTCGATTGAATGACTTTCTAGTTGAAAATACTCTTTGTTACCTCTATAATATAGTTTTTGGTGCCCTAAAAGTGAAATTCCTTAAAAATGTATGTAAAAATGTGTGTTAATAAAATTTGTATACAAAACCCTGTGTCCTTTAGATTTCTTCTTGTACGTATAGGTAATCATCCGAAACAATAAGTGGTGGTAGCTCGTCAGAATTCAACTTGTATTTGTCTTGACGTGCAAAGTCCGGGTTACATTTTCAACATTTAAGGGTAACTTCATTTTTATTAAATCTCTTTGCAAAGTCAATAATACTACTTTGATTCACATGATAAAATTCACGTGTTTCAATTTGCTTATTTGAAGCAATGTCTCATACAGATTTCTCATATGAAGAATCACTTTATGTAACAGCCAAATAAAAGTCTGTTGGCTTACAATCAAAGTAGCCAGTATCTTCACAGTGATGTCGTAAAAAACAGATTCTTTTATTATTATAACAGTGTAAGCGTAGACCAGGATCTTCCTCCCAAAATAATTTAAAGCCGCAACAATACCAGTCTAATAAAAATAAACTGAACTCACGTTTAGGGTTTTTCGTGACCAGGCCAGGATAAGTATTTTCTCATTGATGACATTTATCATAGTGACAATTGGAGCATAAGAATCCTCTATTACGAGAGTCTCAAATCTCGTCAAGGTAAGAATTACAGTCTTTAATTTGCACAGCATATCCTCTGTGCAATCTACATGGATTGCATAATTTACACTTTTCATTATAGTCATCAGAAAAAGCACAATTCTCACAGGATGAACAGCTGCCCGAAGTATACAAGCATAATTGGCATGTGTAAAAACATTTTTTGATGTTGACTGGTTCACTTACAAAAACAATCTGACTCTCTAACAAGATTTCCTAGGAGCGTTACAAAATGGCCGTCTATGTAGTGGTTAAAAGCAAAACAACAATATCATTTTGTCTCAATCAATATATATGTAGATAAAAGCCTTGGGGTCACGACAACAAAGTTTCTTAAAATAGTCCAAAGAAGGGAAATTGGTTCCCATTATATCGTTAAGCATTTCTCCAGAAAATATATTTCTATGGAGAGATAATTCCAGAAAGTCATCATCCAAAACTAACCACTTTTCCAATTTTGCTAGGTTACACATGATCTTTGGTTTCTCAAATCTATCCATTTTGACACTGTCACTGTTAAATAGAGACTGTTTTCTATAAATTGTTCTCTTTAATATATTTTGCTGGCGCATTTAATCCATCATTTAGTCTCTGTATATGTGCTATGTTCCCCTTAGCCGTGAAGCACAATTGTTCTTCCGACTTGAATTTGCTTAATGTTATAACATATCCATTATAAATTGTGTCCCATTCTAGGGTTAGTCGAGAACCCTTTGTAATTTCTACCGCCACCTTAGGCACTCTAGGTTCCGTTTCATCAACACTTTCAATATTCTATAATGTATAAGCATCCATGTTGACTGTCTCACTTTCAGAAAGAAACTGATCCTCAATCAATAGTTTCAACTACCTGGAAACGTGTCTAGACATGATTTTGCCTAGCAACACAACTTTGCATAGTAAAAAAGAAAAGGGTATGTCTTTGAAATCTTGGCTAGACATGCCGAATCTTGCCTGGACATGCCTAATCTTGCTTGGACATGCTTATCTTGCCTGGGTGGGAATTTTTCCTAGAAACAGGTGCAATTGGCTGCATTTAGAATTCCCTATTATATGGACCACATTCCAAGTAGTTGAAACGCTTGGGAATTTCACCTAAAATTGTGTTACATGGTGGTGCAAAATCTTGCCTGGGCGGAAATTCCGCCTAAAATTGCGAAACCTGTTCGCCAAAAGAGGAAAACGCCGTTAAACATTCTTCTTGAATCTCTGGAAGAAAAGAGTAGTCCGTATGTTATTATTATTATTATTTTATAACCCATTATTAAACATGCAAAATGTTGTAAATGGAGTACAAGAATAGAAAAAAAAGTAACATCAAATAACAACAAAATATTCGAAGAAAACTCAACTACAGAAAAACAAGATTAAGAAAATTCCTACGACAAACAAAAAAGACAAATTTAAGTTATTGCGACATATAATGAAGAGAGGCTTGGTTCAAACGCCTTTGCAAATCGAGCACGGCGATTCAGTACAGCTATAAGCGGGTCGGTTATACCATACTTCAGAGATATATTCGAATTCCTCATCCAAACTGGAAGACGGAAGCAGATACTTGCCATATCTGTAGAAAAATAGACCGAATACTGCGGCGATCAGACGAGGTAAATATTTTCTAAAAACGGAGATAGGGCTAGCACATGTGGCAAAACAAAAGCGTTTTACACCCCTTGCAAGCAGAAAACGGTTAAAGTGGCACTTCATTGAAACGAGAATTCCATAAGCTCTGCGTGTCTTTACAGCAAACAACAAAACAAGGCAATCGCGGGTTTCTTTAAAATCGCTAAAAATTGAAAGGCCGAGGTGCATAATCTTAGACGAAGACTTAATCGTATAAATTCCGAAAATAACATCAACTGGTACACTATCTTTAACGCGGCTATTAACTACGAGAACTTCACTCTTCTGGGGATTGAAAGAAAGACCTATGTTACCATACTCCTTACTCAAAACACGGAAAGTCTCTTCGATGCCTATAAGTGTTCTACTCGCGTTCAAAATGTTGTCGGCATAATCGATCACCAAAACATTGAGACCTCTGAAAATACATGTAGACTGAACCGGTTCTTGCGATGAAATAGGTGGTGAAATAAGTGCTCCTTGGCGTATTCCCGTCTCTACGGGTATAAGGCTAGAAGATAGGGTTAAAGCATAACACACGGTACATTTACACGCGCTTTTAAATTACTATAAATATTCCTCAGTGCGCGTATAATAGACTTATCCACGCCACGCTTCCGAGCTGACAACAATATCTGAGGGTGCACACCGGAGTCAAACGCCCGGTTGACATCGTGACCGGCAAAATACAAAGTCTCATTTGAATCACCGGCGTCAATCAACAAATTAGCAATCATATAATGCGCGTGTTCTCAACTCATTTCATCTTGAAACCAAATTGGTTGTCTGGCGTGTTACATGTAGCACTAAGCATATTTACAAAAAGCAATTCAAATAACTTGCACAGTAAAGGTGCGACAGTTATCGGGCGGTAAGAAGAACACTGCCCCCCGTCTTTTCCCTATTTTAATACAGGAGTAATTACACCCGTGCAGAATAGGTCTAGAAAAATCCCAGCATTTAAGATCATATGGTACAGGAGACATAGGTGCTCGACAAGTTTCCGACTTCCCGCTTGCAGATGCAATCCGCACAGGTTATCTAACCCCCTCGACAACTTCTTCTTCAGTTTCGAGAGTGCCTCACTGACTGACGAATTAGAAACAACAAAACCAACTTCCCGTTCACATTCCGCAAGACTCGCATCGAGCTCAATAAAAAATTTATTTTCCAGATCAGCATTAGGCGATGAAAACTCGTGCGTAAAATATTTAACCCAATCACTCTCACTGGGCAGAACATCAACTGATTCTTTACGTTTCTTCTTTTTTAGGAATTTCCACATGCGATCGGGTTCTTGCTTGATACATTTACTATCACATTCAATAATCATAGCACGATGTATAGCGAGGGTTTTTGTGAATCTTCGCTTAGTATATAAACGGATGGAATTCACTATACCATGCCTTGGTCGGTCATTATCTATCCACATTCTTAACAAGAATTTCGCGTCTGCACACGCATTTACAAGATCCGAATTATCGGACCAGTGGGGTATTTCCGAGCCAATCCGAACACGACAAATTGGTACTGCAGCCTTTTCCGCACGCTGCAGGGCATGAACTATTTCGCTACAGTATATATTACTTGGGTCTTTGAGGATGACAACCCCCCCCCCCCCGCCCTCAGGGAAAGGGTTGTAAGAAAATTCAAAAGGGCTCATTTGATTGGAAATTGAAAGGGCTAGTGCCTTTTTTAATAGCTGAAAGTGATTAGAGAGATACTAATGCCCCTCTCATGCCCACCATTTCCACAAACACATCCAATCAAAATTTTGAGATAGCCAATTTATTTAACGTAGTTGAAAGTTCTGGAAATTAGGTCTTGGAGGATGACAACCACCCTAACAGCCCTTAGGGTAGGGGTTGTAATTTATGCCCTTGGGGCATAAAAGATGTTTATAGAAAGCGTTGTCGTAGAAACTCAAAAAGGGGCTCATTCGATTGGAAATTAAAAGGCCTAGTGGTCTTTTTAGCAGTCGAATGCGATTGGAAGGCTTGACTTTTCATAGTAAAAATCGATGTGGGTATAATGTATTATTTTTCTTCTTGTTGTATAGACCAGGGCACTTAGTATCGAAGGAGTTGTCGCAGGAACTTCGAAAAGGGCTCATTCGATTGAAAATAGAAAGGGCTGATGCCCTTTTTAATAGTCGAAAGTTATTGGAAGGCAACTAATCCCCCTCCCACTCCCACCCTCCCATTTGCCCATTATTTTTAAAAACTAAATGTTGCCTTAAGATTAAATCAAAATGCACCATGTGTTATGCTAATTCCAAATAAGGCATCTCCGCAGTATCCCAAGAAAGACAGAGGGTATTTTTTTCAAACTTTCGGGGCTACTTCTGCTCTTAAAATTTAACCAAGTCAAATTAGTGTAAGTGTATCCATGCTATCAAAGTAAGTAAACAGATGTTTTTGCGAATGATATCAAGTTTTCCATTTTCAGGTCTACTTGAGGAGGTATGAAACTAAATTAAACACTACTATTTTTGTCCAAATTGTTAAAAGGGTGTATGTTGTTAAAAAATCGCTGCAAATTTTTCTCCAGTATACAAATAGCAGGCCAAACTATAAAGTCTTAAAAAAAAGAAAAAATTTAAAGTATTATTTTATTTTTCCCTGAAAAGACTATGTCAATATAACAACGAAAAGAAATTAATTAAAAAAACTATTTCCATAAAATAAGTTTTTCAAAGAAAAGTAAGGAACTCCATTAAAAAAAATGAGCAAAAATAAAATCAAATAATCTACCAAGCGTGAAACTACCACAAATCAGCATCAATAAACAAATGAAAACCAAACGAACAGAAATTACAGTGAATAACCGAGTCAAACTCAAAACGAGCAGAAATCAACATCAATTGGGCTCCAAACCCCTATTCCTTCCCAAGGCCAGAACATAATTTGCACTTTACTGAAAAAAAAAAGCGAATACCAATAAATGTGAATTGTCAGTTTAATATACATATACTGATATTTAAAAAATCAAAATGTTAATATTATTTGATTTATTAAAGTTATAAAAGCAAAAAAAAAATTATACCTTTGCTTACTTTTGTAATTAAATACTTTATAGCTTTCAACTGGTGTCAGGTTTCAAATAGAATGCTAGTATTGATTTTAATAAATATTAAATAGAAAAAAAAGTTGCTTTAACTGAAAGTAAGGAGCAACAATAAAACTAAAAACGAACAGAAATTATTCCGTATATGAAAGTGGCTGTCCCCTCCTCAACGCTCGCTCTTAACGCTAAGTAGTTTTATTGTTTGAAAAAATAGAGTTTTTGAGAAAGTCAAACTTTAGTGTACAAAGCGAGGCTTTAAGGAAGGGACAGCCCCTTTCATATAGGGAACAATTTCTTTTCGTTTTAAGTTTTAACGTCGCTCCTTACTTTTAGTTAAAAAAAAAATCTTCTTTTTTTTATTTAATTTTGAACGTTTTTGAATTAATACAGGTTTTGATTTTGGCTCACCGTACATGAATATTTAAAACAAAATTTGCATATTAATTTTACTTTTATTTTTTTAAATGGCTTTCTCGAAAGTTGTTTAATTTTATTTACTAACGTTTTTATTAGTAATAAATAAACGTAACAGTAGTAATCAATGTTATACTTTGTGGAGACATATAGCAATCTCCATGTTATTTGCTTGCGCCTCTACACCTTTTCAAAGAGATTCAGAACTCCCTCACATGGAATTATACTTCTGGTCCATCTTGTGCTAGTTGGGAATTGCGTAATATGTTATGAAGGACAAGTTTCTGACATAATTTATGTAGACTAGATTTCTACTTCATAATATATATGGTATACATGCCTTTTAGGGTAAATCCGTGTCAGAAAACCAGTGTGTCTTGTTTAGGTGTTAATATATTCAGTTATTTTTTTTTAGTATAAATTCAAGTTTCAAATTATAATTTTTATACAGTTTGAATACTTCTTTCGTTCTATCGATATCTATATTTTACGATCATTTACATTGATAGAGATATGGAATCTTCTAAGCGACTTCTGGTGAGTAAAATTTTCTTATATTATAATAAAAAAAAGAAATCTATTTTTGTCTCGCCATTAAGTTAAGGAAGAATTTCCTTTACCTTCCTTACTTACTCTTTTTTTCACCGTGCTGTTAGCTCTTCTAAAAAGCTTCCTATGTTAATTAAACAGTCCATGTGTTTCAATTTTAGTAAATATTCAAAAAAAAGAGAGGCAGGTTCACTTCGATTTTGGCTCATTTTATATGAAAAATTAAAATAGAATTTGCATATTAGTTTCGGCAGATTTAATCCGGATATGAAGGGTCATCCCCTCCTCAATATAATGCTCTTTACGCTAAAGCTGTTAGCACTTTCAAAAAAGCTTCCTTTTCTAATTAAAAAAGTCCCTGTTTTTTTTTCTTCAAATTTCGGTAAATATTCAAAACAGGGCAATCAGTTTCGCTATAAAATAATCAAATCCCTTTACGTTCTTTTACCTGAAATGGGATGATTTCTCACTATCTGATTAAGAGCATGTTGACACATTTGTTGGCTAAATGGCTTTCTCAAAATTGAGTTACGAATTAACTTACGAATTAACTTACATAGAGAAACTTCTATATTTATATGTTTTTTATCACATGTATTAAGGAGTTTACCCCTAGTCAATACCTCGCTCTTTACGCTAAAGTTCGAATTTTGTTCAGATCACGAACTCTTGAATCACAAAGGCCGGTTAATTAGAATAGACACCTCTTTTGAAAGTGCTAAAAAAATACTTTAGCGTAAAGGAGTGAGATATTGACTAGAGGGCGACCCCCTTCATATACTTAATAACTTTTTGGTTTAGGTTATGTCTAGGAGTCTTCTTTCTTCCTTTTTTTTCTGTGATTTTAAGCGTTTCGCACTTTAGGTATATAAAGTTTTAAAAGCTTCGCATATAAAAAAAAGATCTATAATTGTCAACTTTTTGTGTTTGGTACTATGGAATTGAAAGGCCCAGTGCCCTCCGTTAATATTCTAAATACGTAAGAATTTAAGTAGCTAATTAAATTGTGTCATTTTTTTTCAACTTCTGGGAGTTTTGTACTGTGGTATTGAAGGGGCAGTGCCCTCTCATAAGCTAAATAGTTTGAAAACTGAAAATGATTTTTTTTTTTAGAATGTTGTTGATCAGCCATCACAGCAAAAACGTGCAAAATTGGATGAAACTCAGGATAACACCGAGACAGGATTAATCGAATCATTGAATGCAATCAGACCAACTGAAATTCGCCTCGCTCCACATTCCGAAGGAGAGAAGGAATCTGGCGAGCTAGCTGTGATTTTTGACGTAAGTTTGAACAGGTATTCTGAAAATATTTTAATAATTTAGTGAATCGACTCCTTATATGCTTGCAGTGAATAATGCTATTTCGCAAATGACGTGTAAAAATTCGCGGCACAATATAACTCAATTAACATGCATATATTTGGGATAATGAAATACAGGATCCTTCTGGGTGTTACAATTTTATAGGCCTGTCAGCTTTCATCTATGCTTGAGTTTTCTTTGGAAAACTTATTTTGTAGAAAAAGTGTTTTTTACCTAAGCTTTAATTCTTAAATAGTTTGTAAATTTTTTAAAGCTTTTCCTTTGAAAAGAAAAATTGTGTCCTGTGGAACTAGTAAAGCCACTCTCAATAGGTTCCAATCACGAAGAAACAAAAACATCGCTTACTATCAAAAGCAAGCTGATATTCATTAATCAAAATTTTTGTCAGGGACTTCAGATGTACAAGTGAAGTCTGAATTTGTAAATGTACATATTTTTTTCTTTCCGTATTTTCGAAAATAAGGCAAATTTTCTCAAGCGCGTAACTTTTAATGAGTAAAACTAAACTTAAATTTGTTTATAAACTATTCTATAATAATCCTATTTTATTTTCTTTCATTAGCAATAACCAAATTAGCAGTATATAAAAGAGTGGTTATAACGCAGAAGTACCAAATAGCTTATCGTACTTTTCTATAGATTTATAAACCTTACCTGTAATTTCTCTTTTAAGCAGGATGTTTTCTAATGAAAAAATCCATTATTTCATTAAACATACTCTATATAAACAAGACACTATTTCACAGTTGGCTGTTGAACAAACAAGCTTAAACTAAGATATGTTTGCAGTTAGGTTTGTGCGTTGTTAGCTCTTATCAAAATAACTCATCAGAATGGTCAAAAATTGAATGTTAATCTGACAGCTAAAAATGAATGTTAATCGCTCGTTACAAAGTGGTTCAAATAACCGGATGTTTTGATCTTAGAGGTGAAGAGATTAACACGGGAAAGGGGTTTCTTAGTAATTTCAAATGTGACACCGCAGGAATTTCAAAACAAAAGGAACATGCAGAAATTACGTTTAGAGATTATTTGGGCGAAACCGTCTTAAAAAAAAGAAAAAATTAGACATTTTAGGGAATTATTTCGGCGAAACAGTTAGAGACATTTTAAAAGATGATTTTAGAAGATCACGAAGAAAAAAAAAACATCACTTACTATCAAAAGCAAGCTGATATTCATTAATCAAAATTTTTGTCAGGAATTATGCGTTAACAACCAGAAATTCAATCTCCATGAATTTAGTAAAAACAATTGTTATGATTAGTGAAGCATAAATTGCACTAAATATTTTCATTATTATCTTATTCAGTTAATAATCATAGTTGTTGCAAGAGTCGCCATCGGGGTTCTCAGGGCAAATTTTACGGCAGTATTATGTGTGTAATCACGAGCAAAATCAAAATTTATTACTTTCTTGTTCGTGCAGGGAGAAATCGAAATGGAGGCGTTACGCAAAAGACACTTTAATTCCGGGGGGGCTTTGGGGGGGGGGGGCACTTTAATTGTTGATATAGAAGGAGAAAAAAGTTCTTCTCTTACAATGATTTATTTAGTCCAGGTTTTACTGCTACCAGCACTTCAATCAAATCCGTCGCCAAGCGACATAATTTATTATGCATTTGTTCTGTAAATAATGCTATAAGCAAAAATTCGTAATTTATTATGCATTTGTTTGATAAATAAGAATCCAATTCATTCAAGAAATTATGAAAAAATTGTAAGTAAGAGTTCAGTTGTAATCAATAGGCTCATCAAAAGAAACCATAGTGGAGGGCGAGTTTAGATGAAAATTAAGTCCAGGTATGGATCGAAGAATAAACTATTTCTGTAGAATCTGAGCTAATAAGGGTTTTTGATCATAAACTCTATTGATGTTTTTGAAATCCCCATTCCCTCCAAACTCAAAATTTTCCCAAATTTTACTTTAGAAGATTTTTTTTAATCTTTCTAATGCACTAAGACATAGAGCGCTACAAACATCAGAATCATCTTTAGATGGCAATTTATCTGTAAAACAGGGGATATTATTTCCTTAATAAATTTTTCTCCTTTTTTTTAAGGAGGAAGTGGATTCATGCAATTACTCTCCCCCTGAAAAGGGACCAAGATGGAACGATACCACATCGATGCAAGCTGCCAAAATACACGGTGAAAATATCCCTTTACACATTGACAACGATTCGAGTGAAACAAGAAAACGGTTAAGGACACTTGTAAAACACAGAAAAAAGGACAAACATAGCCTTCTGTATAATGATAGAGATGTGAGACGCTTTAGTCAATTAAATCACGCAATGAAATACCCTGTGATATCGTTATACCCCGTGATATCCTTATGCTAAGCCTTCCAAAACAAGAAAACGCTTCAGCGACCAAAGAGATTTTTTTTTAATGTTTCTGTACATTATATTTTAGAAATTTAAAGGCTATTAAATGTTTCACAAGTTCAAAACGGTTAATAGGCTACTCGAATTTCACTTTAAGCAATTGTAGTTATAGTAGATTTTCAACGGATGATAAATATTCCATTAAATCATGAGAAGAAAAATACACTTTCAGATCCAGCATGCCAGGGAACGCACTTTCAGATTCAGCATGTAGGAGAACCTCAAATGGTCATCCCTAAAAAGGTAAGTTAACCCTAAATGGTTAAAGAATTTCTCTGAAATTACATTTTCAGATCCAACATGCCGGAGAAATTATACACTACTTTTCAACTTCTTGTTGAAACTTTTCAAACTTCTTGTATACCTCTTGTATACTTTTCAACTTCTTGTATATCCCAACACCAAATTTCCGCAATGAAACAGAAATATGTTACAGATCAACTCTAATTTTTTCCTGAGAAAAAAAAAAGGTTCCACTTCAGTTCCAATTTTTCTCAAAGAGATGAAAAACTTAAAGTTCTTTTCAAAATTTTTCATAGAAAATAGAAAAAGTTATAATTTGATCGTGAATATTCGCCATGAAGATAAGGAGCTCCACTTTAATTCTGAGTTTTCTCGAAAAACTGCAAAATGTTCAAGTTCTCTTCTGAATTTTCTTAAAGAAGAGAAAAAGTTCGCTCAATTCTGAATTATACCAATGAAAATGAAAAAAAAGCTTCCACTTCAGCTCTTAATTTTTCAAAGACATAAAAAAATTTAAAGTTCTGTTCTAAATTTTTCCCGTAGAAGATAGGAAAAGTCATACTATGATGGTGAATATTTTCCATGAAGATAAAAAGTTTCACTTTAATTCTAAATTTTCTTAAATTTAGTTCCAATTTTTCTCAAACAGAAAAAAAATTTAAAGTTCTCTTCCAAATTTTTCCATAGAAGATAGAAAAAAGTTATACTTTGATCGTAAATATTCACCATGAAAACAAGGAGCTCCACTTTAATTCTGAGTTTTCTGGAAGAAATGCAAATGTTCAAGTTCTCTTCTGAATTTTCTTAAAGAAGAGAAAAAAAGTTAGCTCAATTCTGAAATTTACCAAAGAAAATGAAAAAGGCTTCCACTACAGTTCTTAATTTCTCAAAGACATAAAAAAATTTAAAGTTCTGTTCTAAATTTTTCCATAGAAGATAGCAAGATAAAAAGTTTCACTTTAATTCTAAATTTTCTTAAATTCAGTTCCAATTTTTCTCAAAGAGATGAAAAACTTAAAGTTCTTTTCAAAAATTTTTCATAGAAAATAGAAAAAAAAGTTATACTTTGATCGTGAATATTCGCCATGAAGATAAGGAGCTCAACTTTAATTCTGAGTTTTCTCAAAGAAGTGAAGAAAAGTTCAAGTTCTCTTCTGTATGTTTTCCCCGAGAATAGAAAAGGTTCCACTCTAATTCTGAGTTTTCACAGCGAAGTGAAGAAAAGTTCATGTTTTCTTCTAAATTTTCTCAGAGAAAAGAAAAAAAAGTTATAGTTCAATTCGAATTTTTTCCAAAGAAAATGAAAAATCTCCGACTTTTTAATAAACATTCCAAGCGCTTGACATACTATAGTTTCCTAAAATAATAGAAATATAAAAAATTAATGCATAAAATATTTTTATTGAAGTAACACCATGTAGAATATTAACATAAAAATATGTTACAGACATTATTATACATTATTAACATCATTGAACAACATTGAACATTCTGAATCTGGTCCATAAAATAATTTATCATGCTCTCTCTGGATACTAGAGTTAGTCGTTTCTCTTAGTTAATAACCACTAGAATAATCATTCATCCATTTTGAGTCATATACAATTTTTTACAGGGATTTCGCATACTGGTTCAATACACGTTTCATCCTTGATATTATTTGGTTCATTGACTATATGATCAATGGTAGTAATAATGCTAACTTGTGCTTCATTTTCCAATCAATTTTTCATTATATTCATTAGTGATATTGTCTGCCAATGCTCTTTTTATTTTTCCGGCAATTTCACTGTCTATTATCACATTATTTTACAGAGGTAACAGTTCTGGCACGTTGACAAAATATGATTTATAATGTTGGTGCAGCATTAGGCCTTTCTTTTCCTATTTGATTTAATTCGAATGCTACAACACCGGAAAGATGACAATAAGATCTATCAACGGCTAAATGTTACCAGAACCATTAGCTAGCAGTTGCCCCTCTTCATCAACTATTATTTTTATGTTGGCATTCTCTTTGAGCACTAACTTCTCTGGAAATGATACTTTCACATATCCACCTTTTGAGTGATGAAAATTCTTGACTACTCCAAAGGAATTTAACTCTTCACTGTCATGACAACGTAGGCATACATTCCCAATAAGATCTCCACTACTACTTGTTCCATAGTTCAAATATATCTCTCTGTCAGCATTCAAGGCAACAATGACTTTATCATGTGCACACACTTTCTTCAAAATAATTCATTTTCACGTCTTTAAAAAAAAATATGGTGTAGGTGTTTATCTCTCCAATGGGAAAAAATTACTGATTTAATACATGCAATAAACTAGATAGTCTCAATAACCTACCATGGAGTACCACTGGGAAAGCCGCTTCCAATATAAGAGCAACCATAGAGTAAGTTTGCTACAGCCGCAAGCATACATAGTGAGAGAGAAATACAAAGACGACATAGATGATTAATAATAAAAAGCTCTAATCAGGCATAATCCTTCTTTTGGCAAAAAAATGCAATGTTTCGAATGAACCCTATTGTCATTCTTAAGGAATTGGAGTAAAATTCAAACTTTAGCGTAAAGAGCTAGGTGTTGAGGAGGGGACAATAAATATAGATGACAATACACAATTGAAACATCAAATACAAATTCCACATTATTGCAAGGAAATACCAAAATTATAGGTTAGGTTAGCTTACGTGCGCGCACGTAAGCTAACCTAACCTAAACTATGATTTTGGTATATCCTTGCAAGAATGTAGAATTTGTATTGATGTTTCAATTGTGTATTGTCAATTGTGTAATTTCAGAGAAATTCTTTAACCATTTAGGGTTAACTTACCTTTTTAGGGATGACCATTTGAGGTTCTCCTACATGCTGAATCTGAAAGTGTGTTCCCTGGCATGCTGGATCTGAAAGTGTATTTTCTTCTCATGATTTGATGGAATATTTATCATCCGTTGAAAATCTACTATTATTACAATTGCTTAAAGTGAAATTCGAGTCGCCTATTAACCGTTTTGAACTTGTGAAACATTTAATAGCCTTTAATTTCTAAAATATAATGTACAGAAACATTAAAAAAAAAATCTCTTTGGTCGCTGAAGCATTTTCTTGTTTTGGAATGCTTAGCACAACGATATCACGGGGTATAACGATATCACAGGGTATTTCATTGCGTGATTTAATTGACTAAAGCGTCTCACATCTCTATCATTATACAGAAGGCTATGTTTGACCTTTTTCTGTGTTTTTACAAGTGTCCTTAACCGTTTTTTTGTTTCACTCGAATGGTTTTCAATGTGTAAAGGGATATTTTCACCGTGTATTTTGGCAGCTTGCATCGATGTGGTATCGTTCCATCTTTGTCCCTTTTCAGGGGGAGAGTAATTGCATTGCATGAATCCACTTCCTCCTTAAAAAAAAGAAGAAAAATTTAGTAAGGAATTAATATCCCCTGTTTTACAGATAAATTGCCCTCTAAAGTTGATTCTGATGTTTGTAGCGCTCTATGTCTTAGTGCATTAGGAAGATTAAAAAAAAATCTTCTAAAGTAAAATTTGGGAAAATTTTGAGTTTGGGGGGAATGGGGATTTCAAAAACATCACTAGAGTTTATGATCAAAAAAACCCTTATTAGCTCAGATTCTACAGAAATAGTTTTTTTTAGATCCAAATACATTCTTAGACCACACTGGCTATACATGACAAATGAAACTCAGAGAGGAGAGAAAGTAACAAAATAAAAAATAAAATCAAAAAGGGTGAAAATACGAGGATTTTGTCAGCCAGTGGCGAAACCATGAAGATGAAAATATAAGCAAATATTTCGACAAGGACCTCCACCAAGTCGTCCTCAGTGCTAAACAAAAAAGAAAAAAAAAACGAAAATCTAACCTTTCGAAGTTTACGTTACAAAGACAGAACAGACACTGAATAAAAACCAGGCGTGAATCAATGAAAATGAATTTACCAAGATGATTGGGCAAGGATCTTTCGCCTTGCAATAGTTTTAGCTGGTCTACAATTTCGGTTTTCATTAGATATGCAAATAGGTTCTTTTAAGTTATTTCGGGTGAAAATATTGATTGAGTCCTTCAAGATTAAACTGTCGTAAATTGGGCTTAATGAAATATCTCCAGTATCTCTATTTATTGCTAAATTTTGGTTCATATATTTTCTTTATCTCAATTACCTCTTTAAAAGTTTGTGGTACACCATTTGCAGTTGATATTAAGGTTGCCTCGTCAAACAGAACTAGATGGGTCGGATTTACGAAAATATGCGAAGCCAAAGCCGAATCAAAGTTTTCATTGTTATTTTTTAATCTCAGGGACTTATCTATTGAAATTTTGTGCTCATGACCAGCGGCCATATGTACAACTGTCGCCTTTTTAGTGGTTTTATCGTTACCCCTAGCTCTCTTTTCAGGAGGCGGGCATTTGTCGGAATCATCCTTAAAAAAGAAGAAAAAAAAATTTAGTATAAAATAACGATTCCTCTGTTAGAGAAAAAACAGAATTTATTGTAAGGCATAATTTTGTCTAGAAAGAATTTGTCTCAAAGAAGCCCCCCCCCCTTTTTCAGCAAAGCAAAAAGTAAAAATTTGGGATATTAAGAAATGCTCCTATTTTTACCATTTAGAGAAAAAATTAAATCCACAACTTGCGAGAAATTAACCTGAAAGCATAGAAATCCTATTTTTACCATTTAGAAAAAAAATTAAATGCACAACATGTGAGAGATAAACCCGAAAAGCATAGGAATCCTATTTTTACCATTTAGAGAAAAAATAAATACACAACTTGTGAGAAATAAATCTGAAAAGCATAGAAATCCTATTTTTACCATTTAGAAAAAAATTAAAAAAAACTATCATTATTCTTTAGGGCCAACAGCTGCATCAAATCCAAGCCAATGATTTAAAATCTAGATCTCAAAATAACCAGCCATAAATATGGTATAATTAAAAGCTAACCAAACACTAAACTTCAGGGTTATATATATAGGAAAGGCTACATTAGTTTTCTTGTCAAAGGGTGTACATGTCTGCACAATTAATCCATCCCCTTGCAGTTCACGGGGGGAAACAGTTTGTTTTCACCTTACAATGAAGCTGTTAGAAGCGAACTCCATAACTCAGGCGAAGTCACCTCCCCTCCCCCCATATAAACACTGAGTACTCAAAATGGAAGTAATTACATTTTCATATTAAAATATTTCCCATAAGCAACAGCTACCCCCTAGCAATTTATAAGATTTACTGTAGAAGGACACGTTGCTAAATTGACTGAAAAAAGCGTTTTTTTCGTGAAACCATCGTAATGCTTAATTCCATTGTTTCCTAACATATCGGATGAGCATTGACAGTATTCGATAATTACCCCTATTTAAATCTTTACGGAAATGATAAAAATCAGGTTCACGGCTTAAAGGGAATTAGTAGGCCTAAGAATTGACGGAAGCTGCCTGTCACTTTTAGCTAGAAATACAGAAAAGCATGAATTTATTGAAAAAGAGAATTATTTCCAATGAAAGAATTAAAGTAGTTAACGGGGGGGGGGGGGTACATGGTAAAAAAAAGAGGGTATTTTACGCTTTCTAACGACTATAAACATCGGCATAGTGGAGTTTGTATTGGGGGGGGGGGAGGGGGGTGGATTTACCTGAATTTGAATATGCTGGAGGGGACTATGTAGAATGATTTTATTTGGAAATAACCTAAGAAAATTGACTAAACAGAACTCACAATATTAATCATTGTAGCTAAAGTTTCCATGTCAATAATAATTGATGCTCTATCCATGGTGGCTTGAGACTCTATGACAATTTAACCTCAGCGCATGCCCGTTATAAACAAAATCTCTAGGGTGAATTGTGGTGCAAAGGGAAACTATACGTAACTCCCTGATTGGCTTAGAAAAAGACACGTGATCTTGTCCCGTTAGAGTCGATCAATACGTTTAGAAACAACAAACAATTGACCTTGAAAGAGGTGTCATTGATCCTGTCCCGTTAGACTCGATCAATAATCCAGCAATTGTTGATGTGAACTTATGTTGACATCCAAGAAACATCAAGCAATTGTTGTTGACATCCAAGAAACATCCATCAAAAGTGAGAAAAACAATGAAAAAACATCCACAGTGAGAAAAACCATGAAAAAACATCCTCAGTGAGAAAAACCATGAAAAGGGGGTCATTGGCTCTGTCCCGTTAGACTCGATTATAGATGGCAGCACAGTGTTCGTCTCACGCTTGTACCCCTTTTCCTACTCACAGTTTCTAAAATCTTTACATCGTGCAGGCATAAGGGTGGAGAATAGCGATACTGATCAAACAGTTCATGGTAACGAACTGTAAGTAAGGAGTGACTCGGCTCAATAGTAACCACTAAAAAACGGAATTTTAAAATCAATAGACAATCAAAAGAATAAGCTTATTATGCTGATTCCAAATATACAAGATTCATAAAGTTTAGTATTACCCATCAAAACTAAGGAGCCTGAAATAATTTGCGTGATTTTTGAAATAAGGGGGGGGGATATTGCCTAAAATTAAAGGAATCTTAATAAAATCACACAATCAGATTCAGCGTACCAGAAAACCCTACTGTAGAAGTTTCAAACTCCTATGGAGACAGATCGGGGATGCGTGTTTATTTGTTTCTGTTTTTGCTTCTTTTTTTCCAAGGGGTGATTCTATCGAAATAATGACCCTAGAAGATCGGAAGAGGGCTCACTGGAACGAAAATTAACCGTTTTTAAGCGACCAAAAAGATTATAGGGCAGCTAGGCCCCCTCCCACGCCCATCTTTCCCAAAAAATTATCTGATCGAAACTTTGAGATATTCCTTTTGTTCAGTATAATTAAAATATCAAATAATTATGTCTTTAGGTGTAAAATGACCTCCCACAGTCCTTGTGGAGAGGCCAGTAAGTTATGAAATTTTCCCATTGTTTATGTATTTTTTTTGGGGGGGGGGGATATTCTTGGGGTGGATTTTTATACGGAGAATCTTCCTTGGGATGTGAAATTTTTGGGGGATGAATATTCGAATTAGAAATGTTACATTGGGGGATTTGACAGAAGTACTATACGAAATTCTTTTTTAATTGTCTTACATTCTCTTTGCCAAATTTTTCATGTAGAGATGTTACCGGCAATTATCCAGGGATTTTTCCGCGTGTTTTGATTTCCAAGAAATAATTTCCACGGAAGGGGGCATATCTGGAGTGATCGAGAAACCGATTAGAAATTAAAGTCTTATTTAAATGAAAAAATTGCAAAGGAGAATTTTTCAGGCTGAATCGTCTGCAAGCAATTTAGAGAGAGAGGGGATTCTCAGCGAAGATGGAACTGTCTGGAGGAAAATTGACGGGGGGTTGGGTGCACTTTACGTTGGATGAAATTTTTATGGAGGATTTTTCCGTGAGGGGGAGGTGTATATTTCACAGAGGTGAGCCAGATTTGAAAAATGCATTATTTGAAACACGATTAGAAATTATTCCATATGTGAAGGGTTGCACCCTCCTCAATACCTTGCTCTTTACGCTAAAGTTTGACTGTTTGTCCCAATTTCCTAAGAGCGTCTACTGAAACAAGGGGGGTGTTCATTTAGAATAACAAGCTTTAATAAAAGTGCTAACAGATTTAGTTAAAGAGCAAGGTATTCAGGAGGGGGAAACCCTTCATATATGGAATAAATCTGCCAAAATTGATATGCAATTTTTTTTTTTTTCATGTAGACCACGGTGAGCCAAATTTGAACCTGCATTAGTTGAAAAACGTTCAGAAATTAAATAAAAAAACAAGTTTGCTTAACTGAAACTAAGGAACAACATTAATACTTACAACGAACAGAAATTGTTCCATTTGTGAAAGGGGCTGTCCTCCTCCTCAACGCCTCGTTCTTTACTCTAAAGTTTGACTTTTTCTCACAACTCCACTTTTAAAACAATAAAAAAGCTTTAGCGCAAAGAGCGAGGCATTGAGGAGGGGACAGCCCTTTTATATACGGAATAATTTCTGTTCGTTTTAAGTTTAAATGTCGCTCCTTACTTTCAGTATTTTTTTATTTAATCTTTTACGTAAATAGAAAGTCTTGACCAAATTCGCCAACCTCATCCAGTCAAGACACAGAAAAAATAAGCCACCCCCAATGGTCGTCGTACTGTCTGGAACCTTCATACAAGGTTGTCAACTTGCACACTTTTCGTGTGAAATACACTCCTTTTTTTACCAAAGAGGGAAAGCGGAAGAGTGAAAATCACAATTTTGTGTTAGTTTTCTTATATCTTGAACGTTAGTAGTTGTTAATTTCGTCAGAAGCGTATTAACCCAAGGAACAAGGAAACCAACTTGCACACTTTTCATTTGGAATGTACTCTTTTATTCCTCAGAGGGGACGCGCAAGCCTAGGCAGCCCTGCGCGTGCAAAGTTTTTTGATTTGCACTCTTTTTTAGCTCTTTTTTTCACCTTGATTTGTACTCTTTTCGGACGTCAGTCGTTGGCAACCATGCATTCGTACGAGCAAATTATCTGGCTTTGATAACATCCAATTATCTGTTAACTTCTCGTAAATAACTTCCTTCAATGCTGTTGTGCTGTAAAAACCGGACATTTCATGGCCGTATGCTTTCCCTCAACAATGGACCTTTTATGCAGGTTTGAATAACTGCCCTTATTGTAGTTCATTCATGATTGAGCTGTTAAAGGTTACTATGGAGCCAAGGTACTTAAGTAAGGGTTCGAATGCATAAAATTGAAATTATAGAAAAACATAGAGCTTTAATTTTTTTATAATTCCTACCAAAATTGTGAAAATCAATACGAGATGACCTTCAGAGATACGATAATACTTTTAATCTGATTATTATTTGATCACTTATATTTATTACTTTGTAATTAGTTTTAGTTAACTATGCTGAACTTGAAATACTATTGGTTATTTTCTATTTTTTTTTCTTCTTAATTTGTTACATTTTTATTGCTAGAAATTTGACCACGAAGTAGAATTACTATTGTGGGACTGTTTTTCTTTTACACATTAACCTGTACTGTTTAGCTTTAGACTAAATTGTTGACAGTCCTTTGCATGCTTAAGTCATTAATCTGTGCTTGTTTTAAATTTAAATTTTGGCTGTTGAAGTTTACGATTTTGAAATCCCAGACATTTCGTTAAAGCTCTTTTTGTTTAAAATAAATAACGGAAGAAAATTTAATTGAAATAATCTTTTAATTTATTAATACTTAATTTATCTAAGTATCAAGTTATTTTACTTTGGTATTTAATAGGTAATAAAATCAGGATTAAGAAATAAATAAATTAAAGTTTTCGTATCTTCTATATTGAATTTTGAACTTTCTTATTTAATAAACATCGAACATAAACATCAAGACATCAACGTTCCACAGAGGTAGATTGAAAAGTGGAACCCAATGCGTCGCCGTTATCGTAGAAAGCACACTTCAAAGCACACTTCAAAGCATACTTCAAAAAGAGAAAGGAGAAGAAGAAAGAAAATTTATCTATAGATATTAATGACGGCACTATATAAGATATTCAAAGCACCAACAAGCACCGATGAGTAGTAAACGCTTATCAATCTACTGATAAACAAAATAGACAGAGCTTCTATCCTATTTCTATATATAAATAAACCTGAATACAACTTAAATTTTTCATTGATCGTTAAAAATGCAAGGTAATTCCACTCAAATTGCTGCATAATTAAGATAAGAAGTTTCAAGACAAAAATTGATTGTTGCACTTTGATTTAGTCCTGGTTATATTTTGCACATCAACAAAGCTTTGAAGACTAGTAAAGCTGAAAAACAAAACCTGGGGACACTCTGCAGAATTCAAGCTTCTAGGTAAGCATTATCTTCCTTCAATTTGTTGTCTATGTTTCTACCTGTGTACTTTTACTATAAGCTTTAACTGTAAACCAGGATTTTCGTTTTCTAACTGTTATCATTGTCCACTGGGTGGCAAATTTAGGCTTCATGGCCTTTACTAGCAATAACAGTCATACAATTAGAAATCTAAATTTGTGTTGAAATTTAGAATTTTTAGTTTACTTTTTTCCGATCCAAGTCATGCTTCTTTGCACGCTCTTTCTCAAATTAAAAAAAGTTTTTTATTGTTTTAAAAATAAAGCTGTGAGACAGAGTCAAACTTTAGCGTAAAGAGCGAGGCTTTGAGGAGGGGACAGCCCCTTTCATATATGGAACAATATCTGTTTGTTTGAAGTTTTAATGTCGCTCCTTACTTTCAGTTAGGAAAAACATGTTTTTTTTATTTAATTTCTGAACGTTTTTGCATTAATGCAAGTTTTGATTTTTGCTCACCTTACATGAATGAAAAAATCGAAATTTGTATATTTATTTTACTTTTTTTTATCTAAATCGCTTTCTCGAAAGTTGTTTAATTTTATTTACGAACGTTTTTATTAGTCATAAATGTACGTAACTTACGAATTAACTTACCTAACAAAATTCTATTCGTATATTTTTATTACGTATATTAGGGGGTTCACCTTCTAGTCAATACCTCGCTCTTTACGCTAAAGTTCGAATTTTTTTCTAATTATTTAAGAATGACCCCTTAATCACAAAGGCCGTTGATTAGAATAAATAGCTCCTATGAAAGTACTAAAAATACTTTAGCGTAATGAGCGAGGTATTAACTAGGGGGCAAACCCAATCATACACGTAATAGTTTCTATTCGTTTAAAGTTTTGATATTGAAAAGTTTTTAATTTGAAAACGTTTTTTTTTATTTCATTTCAGATCTTTTTTAAATAATTTTGGGAAATCCAGTGCCTTCTTTATAGCAATGTCCCTTCCCCCGCGAAAACGCCCTCCATGGAATGATCCTTCCACGTAGACCCCTCCAATACCAGAAAAAAAATCCCCCTGAAAAAGACTATATACTTCCCTGTAACCAATAATATATGCAAACGTTGGGCGAAGTTCATAACTTGCAGCCCTTCCCCTGGAGACTTTGGGGCATTAATTCATCCTCAAACACATAGTTAGAATATTTTGACCATACTGAAAAAAAAAATGGATATCTCAAAATTTTGATTGGGTGACTTTGGGAAAAAATGTGCGTGGGAGGGGGCCTAGTTGCTCTCCATTTTTTCCCTAGTATTCCCAGTTGTCACTTAAAAAGGACACTAGAACTTTTAATTTGCGTTCAAATGAGCCCTCCCGCGATATTCTAGGACTACTGGGTCGATACGATAACCCCTGGTGAAAAATAAAATAACGAAAAAAAAACCTGTAAAACACACATCCGTGATCTTTCTTCTGGCAAAAATCTGATACGCTGAATCTGATGGAGTGATTTTCATTAAAGTTCTATGAATTTTAGGGGATGTTTTCCATTTTTTTTTTGAAAATAATGAAAATTTTTCACAGGCCCGTAACTCTTGATGGGTAAGACTAAACCTTTTAAAACCTATATACTTAAATTTATTATAAAATTTGATTCTTTTTATTTATATATTGGTATCAAAATTTCGTTTTTTGGAGTTTCGGTTACTATTGAGCCGGGTCGCTCAGTCCTTACAGTTCGTTACTACGAACTGTCTGATATCCTTTCTTTTTTTTTGTCAGAAAATAGCTCTCTTTTTTATACTTCAACGCAACAGTGCGTGATGATTTGGGCGTTTGGCGTGGCACAATTGGCATTGTTTCTTCCGATCCACTTAACGACAATGGCCTTCGCCTAATTGTACTATGCCGATCCCATGAAATCGTCATCGCAAACACTTAATTTCAACGTAAAAAACCATCCACCAGTACATGTGGTATAGTAATGACAGTTGCACAAAGAAGATGATTGACTACGTCATAATGTCTAAACGCTGGAGATCATCGCTGTAGAACTGCAGAATTTACAGATCAGCTGAGCTTGGGAACGCAGACCACAGGCTTGTGTGTGCGGAGATCCATCTCCACCTTCAAGCACAACGATCAGAAAAAAGGCCAGTTACTGCAGATATTTGGAAAGTGCAGAGCCAAATACTCGCCTGAAGTATAGTTTTGAGGTATCAAATTACTTCGATCTCCTTGGCACACTTAGCAGCAGTGAAGACGCCTGGAAGTATTTTAAATCGCAGACAAGTGAAGCAGCACAATTGGTGCCTGGCAAGAGAGGTTTTCCAAAGAAATCTTGGCTAACAAATGAAACATTGTAGGTTATAGAGCAAAGATTGAGGGCAAGACTCCTTGGGGACATGGTCAGTTATTGGAGACTTAAAGGAGTGCGAAACCGTCTCATTCACCGGGACCGAACTCAGTTTGTTACAACGAAAGCTGATGAAATTGCACTAGCAGCAAAAAAGAAAGACGTGGTAAGCCTCTTCAAGCATCTCCAAGATCTTACGGAAGATAAAACTCCTACATTAGGACCTGTCCTATCCCTGGATTGGACACTTGTCTCTGATGAGGGCACTTGTCTTGAGAGGTGGAAGGACCACTTCTGCTCGCTCTTAAATAATACTAGCCCGTCTGTTACTCCAATTAACAGTCCCATCCAATCTACCAGTCAAAGGACTGAAGAAAATGTTCCCCTGTATGAGCCTTTCAGCCCTTTAGAAATTGGAAACGTAATTAAAAGGCTCAAGAATAAAAAAGCTGCTCGTATCTATGGCTTAAGCTCTGAACTGCCGAAATATGCTCGTCCTAAATTGCTCCTGTTTCTCCTCACTCTGTTAACCACAATTTGGCAAAGTGAGATAATTCCTGAAGATTGAAGGAATGGTGCTATCATCCCCTTATGAAAAAGGAAAGGCTCTAGAAAGGAATGTTGAAATTACCGTCAAATAGCTTTGCTGTCAGTCCCATGAAAATTTTTTTTCAGTGGTCCTGCTGGATCGTTGTCGGAATACCGTTCGTGGGATTCAGCGACCTGAACAGGCTGCTTTTATGTCGGACCGTTCCACCATCGAGCAGATTTTCACGACTAGAAATATAATAGAAAAAGTCACGGAGTTCCACCGGAAAATTTTTTTTTGCTTTCTTTAACTTCCGTGCTGCGTTCGACTCAGTGGACCGCGAGGCACTTTGGAAGATTTTAGCACTGACTGGCCTCCCCGAGAAATACTGTAGACTCTTGAAAGCTTTACACCATGACATAGAGAGCTGTGTTCAAGTCAATGGCCGCTGCAGCCCCATTCTTCTGAATCATGAGAGGGGTGCTTCAAGGCTTTGGAGTGGCCCCAGAGCTCCTCAATGTCATCATAGACTACGTTATGACAAAGACGACTTCACGTCTCAACTTTGTACTCAAGTTTTGGAGATCACGTCAGCTCAGATGCTGAATTTGCTGACGACCTGGCTATCCTAGCGGAATCCAAGGATCAGTTACTAGAAGTTCTTCAAATCTTACGAAAAGAGGCCACAATTTTGGGACTGCAGATAAACTGGAACAAAACAAAAATTTTGCCCTTAGACCCTTGTTCTCCTGCTTTCATTTCTCCAGTCAGTCTGGGAGAAACAACTAGCATAAAAGTTGTCCAAAATTTTACCTACCTAGGATCCACGATTTGTTCACATGGCTCCCTTCTCCCCAAGCTGCAAGCAAGGCTATCCAAAGAGTCTTCTGCCATGGGCAGGTTGAACCGTCATCTTTGGCGAAAAACCGAACATACGACGTTCAACCAAAATTCAAATTTTCAACACTCTCGTCGGATCTGTGAAGCCTTATAGAGCTGAGACTTGGCAAGCATCAGCCGCAACCCTAATGGCCATTGACAGATTCAAGTCGAAGAGTCTGAGAAGGATAAAAGGTCTACGGTGGGTCAAGTTCGTGAGTAATGAAAAGCTGCTGTATTTCACCAAACAGTCCCGTTTTACTAACCAAGTAGCCGAGCGTACCTTACAGTGGTTTGGACAACTACTTTGAATGCCCCGCACTTACCTGCAAAGATGATTTTCGACTATGACCCTGTCAAAGCCGGTTGGAAATGACCTCGCGGCCGACCAAAGATGCGATTTTCCGACAGCGTATCCGAGTTTCTAGCGATGGGAAATATTAGACCAAGTGAAGCGCACAAAACCTTGTAATTAGACCCCGGGACCACGGTGGCGCATAGACCAAACTTCGCCAACGAGAGGCCCAGTTGACCGCCACCGAAGTTTCGCAAACGCCGTCGGCACACCGCACGCGCACCGCCGCCGGCAGAGGCGGTGGCGTTCGGTTGACTTTGAATTAGTTTGCGGCAATTCTTTATTGTGTCAACCGCAAAGTCGGAGCTTTCACCAAACGCCGTTTTCTCGCGTAGTTAAGTGTTTCGATTTTCCTGATTATAAATCAAGCAGGGCTTGCACTATCCCTGAATTCGGGGATTTTCTCGAAAATCTATGCGTCAGCCCGAAAAAAAAATTGGTTCCCCGAATCCCCAAAAATCACCGGTCATGGTGCCACCCCTGGTGATTTATCTCTAGTAACTATCCCTGCCAAATATTACTTTGTATACCATAATTCTTCACTACTATCTTATTCGTTAATTTTCGTCTCTTGTGTTACTTAGCATATAAACCAGACATATGCAATTGCAGTATACACGGTTATTCATATGTTGACAAAAGTTTTGTCTTTATGAAATTAAAAAAAAAAGCAAGTTTTTTTTTAACTGACAGTAAGGAGCGACATCAAAACTTAAAACGAACAGCAATTATTCCGTATATGAAAGGGACTGTCCCCTTCCCAACGCCTCCCTCTACGCTAAAGTTTATTTATTGTTTTAAAAAGTAGTGGTGCAAAAGAGTCAAACTCTAGTGTAAAGAGCGAGGCGTTGAGGAGGGGACAACCCCTTTCATATACGGAATAATTGCTGTTAGTTTTAAGTTATAATGTCGCTCCTTACTTTCAGAAAAAAAAAAACTTAATTTTTATTTAATTTCTGAACTTCCACAACGATAATCAAGTTAAAAATAAGTTTTATTAGAACAATGCCATAACGTGATGACATTTGATTGTGAAATTTGGCGCTTCGCATTGATATTTCAGTTCCGAAGTTCTATCAATATTTTCTCAAAGGAAAATTACGTGGTGTGTCATGAATGCAGACTTGCAGCTAAATTAAATATGGTCTCTTCCTTTTTTCTCATATGTTTATTGATACTGGTTTGATTTTTAATTGTCTGTAGTACTGGAGAGCTCATTATGGAGATAATAAAACACAAGTTTTTAAACATTTTGCCCCTTGTTGAAAAACGTAGAAAATCCAATATTTAAACTACTAAAATTAAAATAATTACTTGCTAGTTTGTTTTCCTTGATAGGGATGTCTCTCGATTTCCTGATTCTTAAATTTTACTCGTAATATGCACCTGTGTGCAATAGAATCTTATAAATAGTTCAAGGGAGCCTCGCAGCCAGTTTCCCAGTTCAGGTCTGTTGATCGCCAACGAAGTGTCGCAACGCCACCGGTTCGCCACACGCGCGCCACCACCGGCAGAGGGCGGCAGCGTCCGGTTGACATTGAATTAATTTTGCGGCAATTTTTATTGCGTCAACCGCAAAGTCGGAGCTTTATGTTTCTCGTGTGGTTAAGTGTTTGATTTTCCTCATTAGAAATCAAGCAGGGCTTGCACTATCCCCGAATTCGGGAATTTATCTCGAAAATCTACATGTCACCCCCCAAAAAATTTGGTTCCCTTAATCCGCAAAAATCACCCAATCATGGTGCCAGCCCTAGTGATTTATCACTAGTAACTATCCTGCCAAATATTAGTTTGTATACCATAATTTTTTACTACTATCTTGTTCGTTAATTTTCGTCTCTTTTGTAACTTAGCATATAAACCAGACATATACAATTGCAATATACACGGTTCTTCATACGTTGACAAAAGTATCGTCTTTATGAAATTAAATAAAAAAAAACAAGTTTGTTTAATTGAAAGTAAGGAGCGACATTAAAACTTAAAACAAACAGCAATTATTCCGTATATGAAAGGGGCTGTCCCCTCCTCAACGCCTCGCTCTTCACACTAAAGTTTATTTATTTTTTTGAAAAAGTAGTGGTGACAAAGCGTCAAACTTTAGCTTAAAGAGTGGGGTGTTAAGGAGGGGACAACCCTTTCATGTACGGAATAATTGCTGTTAGTTTTAAGTTTTGATATCGCTCCTTACTTTCACTTGAAAAAAACTTGTTTTTTTATTTAATTTCTGAACGTTTTTCTACTAATGCAGGTTCGATTTTGGCTCACCGTGCATGAAAAATTAAAACACAATTTGCATAATAGTTTAGGCAGATTTATTCCGGTTATGCAGGGTTTGCCCCTTCTCAATACCTTGCTCTTTACACTAAAGCTGTTGCCACTTTAAAAAGGGCTTCCTATTCTTATTAAACAGCCCCTGTGTTTCAATTTTAGTGAATAGTCAAACTTCAGGGTAAAAAATAAGGTATGAGGGGGGGGGGGGGGCAACCCTTCATATATGGTATAATTTCTGTTCGTTATTCATATAATGCCGGTAAATCAGGCTCACCTTATATGAAATATACCCCTCCCCGTCACGGAAATCCTCCGTGGAAATTTCATCCAACGTAAAGTGCACCCCCCGTCAAAGTCCTTCAGAGATTTCCTTCCTCGCTGAAATTCTCCCCTCTCTGTAAAACTGCTTGCGGACGATTCACCGTTAAAAATTCTCCTTAGCATTTTCCCATTGGAATAAGACTTTAATCTATAATCGGTTTCTCGGTCACTCAAGAAATTCCCCCTTCCATAGAAATTATTTCCCAGGAAACAAAACGTGAGGAAAAAATGCCCCCTGATAATCTCCGTGGAACATCTTCATTTAAAAAATTTGGAAAAGAGAATGTACGAAACTTAAAAAGAATTTTGTATAGAAATTCTGTCAAAACCCCCCAGTGTTACATTTCCCCTAGAATTTTCACTCGTCAAAATTTCCCACCCAAAGAAAGATTCTCCCTTTAGAAATCCACCCCAAGCACTCCCCATCCCCACCCCAAAAAATGGCTGTATACTTCTCACTAACAAATACCATATGTAAAGAATGGGCAAAGTTCACAACTTGGAGCCCTTCCGACGGGGACTTCGGGGGGTCATTTTACACCTAAAGACATAGTTATTAGATTTTTCGACTATGCTGAACCAAATGGCTATCTCAAAATTTTGCTCCGGTGACTTGGAAGAAAATGAACCTGGGAGGGGGCCTAGATGCCTTCCAATTTTTTTGTCACTTAAAAAGGGGACTAGAATTTTTGATTTTCGTTCGAGTGAGCCCCCTAGTGATATTTTAAAACCACTGGTTGATACGATCACCCCTGGGAAGAAAACAAACAGACAAATAAAAACGCATCCGTGATCTTTCTTCTGGCAGAAAAAGAAAATTCCACATTTTTGCATATAGGATCTTTAAATCTCAGATAACTCTAAAATAGAGTTATCTGATGCGCTGAATCTGATGATGTGATTTTCATTAGGATTCTATGACTTTAGGGGGTGTTTCCCCCTTTTGTCGAAAATGAGGCAGATATTCTCAGGCTTGTAACTTTAGATGGGTAATACTAAACTTGATGAACTTGATTTATATTTGAAATCAGCATAAAAATCCGACCCGATTTGTGTGTACTCACTTTTAATTAGATTCCTTGGATCTTATTGAATGCCACGGTGAATCTAACATCTATTATTTCAACTGTTATGCAGGGGTTCTGAAACGCCACAGTCATTTCGTTTCTACCAGATTTCTACTTCTCTTGATGAATAACGAAGAAGACCAGCGTCCAGTCAGCGACTTGCGAAGTTTTTAAGTCATGAATAGGCCCGAATCATTTGTAAATTTTAGCTAGGATTTGAGTAAGACTGATGAAAGCATTAATATTTGCAGAAAAATTGATCGCACCGGCGGCACGCCGCAGATATCTCACCAGTGGAGGCACGAAAAAATCATCGGTGGCGTGCCGGCGGTGCGCCGCCTCTGCTATTTTTGGCCCCGCCGCCGCCGGTCTTCCCTTATCAGCGCGGTGCCGAGGTCTACTTGCAATGGACCGAAGTGGATGGAGGAGGCAGACGTCACTCACTACGCTGAGTAGCACCCGGCAGGAGACCTAAGTCAAAGTCAAGTCAACTGTTTGAAATACAGTTAGTAAGGCGGGTACCCCAGAACAATACGTAAGCAATTTCTCTGGAAAACATCTAGAAAATCTGCATCCACTTTTTGGAGCGCTCATGCTTCAGAGGCATATTTGACCACTGTCATCACTGTAGCA
Source organism: Artemia sinica (assembly GCA_027921565.1). Taxonomy (NCBI): domain Eukaryota; kingdom Metazoa; phylum Arthropoda; class Branchiopoda; order Anostraca; family Artemiidae; genus Artemia; species Artemia sinica. The sequence continues at coordinate 61,510,258 of CM051262.1, forward strand.
TTCTAGTTTTGGTTTGCAGACTTATCTTCCTATTCTTCCAAACTTCTTTTTAACTGTGAAACAACACCTTGAGCCTTGGCTATTGTACTTTTAACATCTTTACTGCTCCCACCGTCTTTACTAATAAGACTACCAAGGTAAGCTAAGCTGCCCAGCTGATTAATCTTTTTGTTACCCAACGTCACATTTTATATTCACTCATTCCTAGCCTTAGTTGCATAGTCTTCTTAACATTAATTTTCAAACCTATTCTAGTTCCCTGAACTCACAAAACCTCTAAAAGCTCATTCATTTTGCTCACACTTTCAGTTAGGATGCTTAAATCCTCAGCATAATCCAGGAGCAAAGTCCAAGAGACTTTTTCCTCCCCATTTGATTCCAAGGTCTCCTATTGCCTTTCCAGTGCTCCTTAAGACAAATTCATCAAAATAATCCATATAAAGGTGGATAGAACACAACCCTGTTTAACTCCTGATTTAAATCAAAACCAGCTGCTAACCTCATTTCCTACCTTAACCGCAGAGGAGTTATTCTCGTACATAGCACTAATCACCTTAATGTATTTGTCTGGAATACCACACAAGGATAAAACCTTTGTGAAATCACTTCTATGAACAGAATCGAACACTTGCTCATAATCTATAAAACTGAGGAACACAGGTGTTTGACAACTGTGGCACTTCTCAATTATTACCCTAAGAGTGAAAATTTGGTCGACACATCCTCTACCTTTTTAAAAACTGCACTGTTCTTCTCTTAAAACTTCGTCTACAGCATCTCTCAGTCTAAAAAGTATCATATTAGTAAGTAATTTGCTACCTACAGATATCAGACTAATACCTCCATACTTACCACACTCACTCTTATCACCTTTCTTATAAAGTGTCCTAATTAAGGTTTTCCTAAAATCGTTTGGTACTTGCCCTTTTTTAAAAATCATATTCATAATCTTTAGTAACGTATTTCTGATCTCAGAGCCACCATATTTGAGAAACTCATTTACCACACTATCAGCACCTGGAGCCTTATTGTTTCTTAATCCTTTTAGTACTGTCGCTAATTCTTCCTCACAAAACAAATCTTCCTTCACATCCAAGGTATCACAAACTTTTTCATTCTCCTCTATATTATTCCTGTAACTCTATCTCTGCTTAGCATATTCTCAAAATGTTCTTCCCATCTCTCTTCAGCTCTTTCCTTAACACTAGTTGTGGCCCCGTTCCTATCTTTAACTTGGGCAAGTCTGGATTGACTACTCCCTCTCAATTTATTAACTTGCCAGTACAATATTTTACTATTATGCCATCTCGCTGAATCTTCCAGATCCACGGAAACTGTATCCGTGGCCTTCACTTCATCCCTCCTTAGTTCATGTTTTAATCCTTTCTCCAGTTTCTTTACATTCCTTTTTTTTTCATATGATCTATCACTCAAATAGTTCTTGTGCAAGTCCCTTCTCCTTTCTATTAAACATAAAGATTTTTCACTAATATTCTTAGCTGCAGTCCTAGCTTTCTTCCCTAAGACCTCTTCAGCTACTTCACAAACTGTTTTTCTAAAATTATTCCAACAATCTTCTACATTGCCAAATTTTAAACTCTCAATTTTAGTATTCAACTGTTCCTTGAAAATTTCTTTCAAATTCTCATCCTGGAGTCTACCAACATTTAACTTCCCGGGAGGTAGATATCCTTCCAAAATTTCAGCTTTAAATTAACCCTAGACACAAATAGAAGGTGATCTTTACTTTTGACATCAATAACATCACTCCTATATACCCCAGTAACATGTATTGATCCTGCCAGTCATCGGTTTACTATAACATAAACAATAAGGTTTACTGTCTTACCATCACGTGAATACCATGTTAACTTATGAGCCATTTTATGACCAAAACACTGTATTGGTTATAACTAGATTATTATGCTTACAAAATTGTAAAAGTCTGTATCTATTACTTTTTCTTTTCCTACACCAAATTTTCTAGTCTAGGATACCATCTATCCCTATTTTTTACCGACCTGGGCGTTAAAATTTCCTAGTAAAAACATCATATTTCTACCTGGAACCCTGTATATTCGCTCCTGTAACTGTAAGTAAAATTCATCTGATTCACTAGCATTTCCGTTAGTCGGTTCTAAGGGGCATATACTTCTGTAACTGATGCCTTGAACTTTTTAGTTAAAAAATGAGCAATTGGTATTCTATTTTTAATATCTTCCCAGCCTAAACAAGACTTAGCAGCTTCTTTATTCATCATGAGCCCTACTCCCTGTCTATGTATCCCATCTTTACTGCCCGAGTAAACAAATTCTATATCACATAATTTCATGCTTTCTACTCCTGGGAATCCTCAGCAGAATCTAAGTATAGGAGTAATTTATTTTCTCGATTGGTTTTGTTTTCTTCTATTGTCATTTTTGTGTTCTTTAGGACAAAGTATGGATTATTAGTTAAATAATCCATGTTGATGGGGATAGGACACAGCCCCACTTAACTTCTGGCCTAATACAAACCAGCTACTAATCGCATTTCCTACCTTAACAGCAGCAATGCTATTCTCGTATGTAGCACTAATTACTTTAATGTATTTTTCTGGTATACCATACAAGGTTGGGACCTTTGCTAAAGTACTTCAATCAGCTAAATCAAACGCTTGCTCATAATCTATAAGACTGAGGACTAAAGGGGTGTGATGACTCAGGCACTTCTTGGTTATTAATCTAAGAATAAAAATATGATCGACATTTCCTGTTTCTTTCCTAAAAGCAAACTGTTCTTCTCTTAAGACTTGGCCTTCAGCATCTCTAAGTCTAAAAAGTATCACCATACATCCAACAATAACCAAGCTAATGCCTCTATAATTACGACACTCACTCTTATCACCATTGTTATAGAGGGGTTTAATTAAAGTTTTCGTGAAATCGCTAGGCATCCCCGCCTTATAAAAAAATTATATCAATAATCTTGAATATTTTTTTTTTCTGACTTTATAACCACCAAGTTTAAATGCCTTATTTACAAAACTATCAGCACCAGTGGCCTTGTTATTTTTAATAATTTTTAGAACTGTCACTAAGTCTTCCTCAAAAATAGATCTTCCTTCCCATCCAAAGTGTCAAAAACTTTTTTATTCTTTTTTCTGTCGTTTCCTGTACTCTATAACGTTTTTTTTTTTTTTTTTTTTTTTTTTTTTCACATTCCCAAAATCTTTTGCCCGTCTCTCGTTATATTTGTCCTTATCACTTATTGTAGTCCCGTTCCTATCTTAACTGGGATAAGTCCCGGATAAATACTCCCTCTCAATGTGTTAACATGCCAGTAAAATATTTTACTATTATTCCATCTAGTTGCATCTTCCAGATCCTCGGAAATATTATCCATGACCTCACATCTCCATAGTTCATATCTTAATGTTTTCACTTCACATCTCCATAGTTCATATCTTAATGTTTTTTCCGCTTTCTTTATATTTCATTTGTTTTCATAAGATCTTTCACTCAGATAATTCTTATACATGCCCCTTCTCCTCTCTATTAAACATAAACATAATCTATTAAACATAAAGCCTTTTCACTAATATTCCTAGCTGCATTTCTAACTTTCTTCCCTAAGACACTATCAGCAACTTCACAAATTGCTTTCCTAAAAATATTCCATCTATCTTCTACATTGTCAAATTTTAAACTCTCTCAGTTAATATTCAATTGTTCCTGGAAAGTTTCTTACAAATTCTCAGCCTGGAGTCTAAAAACATCATAACTTCCTGGGAGGTAGTTACCCTTCCGAAATTTCAGCTTCAAATTAACCCTAGACATTACTAGATTGTGATCTTTACTTTTAATATCAATAACAGCCTTCCTATATACCCTAGTATCATGTATTGATCCTGCCAGTCTTTGATTAACAATTACATAATCAATAAAGTTTGATATACTACCATCACTTGAATACCACGTTAACTTATGGGCCATTTCAAACAGTTCGTGGTAATTAACTGTAAGTGAGGAGCGACCCGGCTCAATGGTAACCGAAACTCTAGAAGACGGGTTTCTGATACCAATAGATACATCAAAAGAATCATATTTCAATGGTGATTTCAAATATATAACTTTCATCAAGTTTAGTGCTACCCATCAAAAGTAACACGCCTGAGAAAATTTGGCTGATTTTCAAAAAAGGGGGAAAGACCCCCTAAAAGCTATAGAACCTTAATGAAAATCACCCCATCATATTCAGTGTATCAGAGAACCCTACTGTAGAAGTTTCAAGCTCCTATCTACAAAAATGTGGAATTTTGCATTTTTTTACCAGAAGAAAGATCACGGATGCGTGTTTATTTGTTTATTTGTTTTTTTTTTTCTTTTTTTTTCCCAGGGGTGATCGTATCGACCCAGTGTTCCTAGAATATCGTGGGAGGGCTCATTGGAACGGAAATTGAAAGTTCTAGTGCCCTTTTTGAATGACCAAAAAAATGGAGGGCAACTAGGACCCCTCCCACGCTCATTTTTTCCGAAGTCACCCAATCAAAATTTTGAGATAGCCATTTTGTTCAGCATGGGCGAAAATATAATAATTATGTCTTATAGGATGATTTAATCCCCCAAAGTCCCTGGGGGGAGGGCTAAAATTTATGAACTTTACACAATGTTAACATATAGTATTGGTTATTGGGAAGTATACAGAAGTTTTCAGGAGGGTTTCTGTCTGTTAGTGGGGGGGGGGTCGGGGGTTATGTTGGAGGATCTGTCCATGAAGGAAGTTTTCATGTGGGAAGGGAAATTGCCATGAAGGGGGCGCCGGACTTGCCAGCATTATTTATTGGTTATTGGAAGTATACAGACATTTTCAGGAAGGATTTTTTTCTGGAAGGTGGGGCTGGAGGAGGGGGTTACTCTGGAGAATCTTTTCGTGTAGGATGTTTCTGTGGGGCAAGGGACATTTCTATGAAGGGGCGCCGGATTTCAAAGCATTATTTAAAAAAACGATCAGAAATTAAATTAAAAAAAACAAGATTTTTTTCAACTGAAAATAAGAAGCAACATTAGAACTTAAAACGAACAGAAATTATAACGTATATGAGGGGGTTCTCCCCCAAGTCAATATCTCGCTCTTTACGCTACAGTTTTTTTAGTGCTTTCAAAAGAGCTATCTATTCTAATTAACGGCCTTTGTGATTCAGGGGTTTGTGAATTAATTTTTTTTTAACTTTTAACGTAAAGAGCGTGGTATTGACTTAGGGGAGAACCCCCTCATATACGTAATAATATATACATAATAAAAAAAAAAAACAATAAAAAAAAACAAGCGATACGGCTCAATAGTAATCTAAACTTTTAAAAAGGGAATTTTGATGTCAATAAATGTATCAAAAGAATGGGTTTATAATGCTGATTCTAAATATATAAATTATATTAAGTTTAGTATTACTCATCAAAGGCTACGAGCCTGAGAAAATTTACCCGATTTTTAAAGAGGGGAAAACATCCTCTACAAGTGAAAGAATTTTAATGAAATCACACCGTCAGATTCAGCGTATCAGAAAACCCTATTACATAGGTTTCAACCTCATATCTGCAAAAATCTGCAACTTTGTATTTTTTGCCAGAAGAAAAATATACGAATATAGAAGCTAGTTACGTAAGTTAATTTGTAAATTACGTCATAACCAAATTTAGAGACATCCATTTAGCAAAAGAAAAGTAAAATTTTTATGCAAATTTTGTTTACTTATTCAATGACGGTGAACCAAAATAAAAGCAGCATTAACTAAAAAACGATCAGAAATTAAATAAAAAAAACAAGTTTTTTAAACTGAAAGTCAGGAGCGACATTAAAACTTAAAACGAACAGAAATTATTCCGTATATGAAAGGGGCTGTCCCTCCTCAACGCCTCGCTCTTTACGCTAAAGTTTGACTCTGTCTCACAACTTTATTTTTTAAAACAATAAAAAACTTTAGCGTAAAGAGCGAAGCGTTGAGGAGGAGACAGCCCCTTTCATATACGGAATAATTTCTGTTCGTTTTAAGTTTTAATGTCGCTCCTTACTTTCAGTTTAAAAAACTTGTTTTTTTTCTTATTTAATTATGACCAAACACCGTATTAGTTGTAACTAGATTGCCATACCTACAAAATTGCATCAGTCTGTAGCCATTACTGTTTTCTTTTCCTACACTAAATTTATCTAGGCTAGGATACCATCTATCCCTATTTCTAGGGATATCCTGTGATATCGAGATTCTCTTCTGGATGTTCCAGATTCAGGAATATACTGATTCTTATCCTGGAGTCTATGAACAACATAGCTTCCCGAAAGATAGTTATCCTTCTTAAATTTCAGCTTTAGATTAAACCCTAGACTGAAGAGTATATTTACTAAAGAGTATTAAGCGTTAGAAACAACGTTAAAAAAGAATTCAGAACCTACGAGAGTGAAACTTCCACTTTCGTTTTTTATAGTTCGAGGATATGTTTTATCAGACAGAAGATGCTGCAACAACTTTATTCCAATTTAACTTTAACTTTATTACACTTAAAAAAAATTAAAGATTTGCTTTTAAAGATTTTATTACATTTAAAGATTCTGTGAATGTTTTAATTTTAATTTTAATTCTAAAAGTCGTATTTTACTATAACTCTTATTTTATTTATATCTGTTTTGCTTAGGACAACACTTGGATATAGGACAACCCAGAGGGAGTCAATCGAATTCTCCCCCTAGATTTTAAAATTATATTGTTATTTCTGTTTCACAGCTATTTTCTATGTTAGATATGTGCTAAATTAAATCAGCAAGACTGGCGAACGAGCTGTTTGTATTTGACATCCCTGTGCTTCGTTCTTTGACAGCTATTAAATTAAATAAAAAAAGCTTTATCGACTGAAAGTAAGGAGCAACATCTAAACTAAAAAAGAACAAAAATTATATGAAGGATTTCCCCCTTCTCAATACCTTGCTCTCTACGCTAAAGTTTAACTGTTTATCGCAATTTTTTAACAACGGCTAATGAAAATGGGGGCCGTTTAATTAGAATAGGAACCTTTTTTTAAAAGTGTTAACAACTTTAAAGTACAGAGCAAGGTATTGAGGAGGGGGCAACCCTTCATATACGAAATAAATGTGTAAAAACTAATAAAATCAATATGCAAATTCCTTTTTAATTTATCATGCACGGTGAGCCAGAGTCGAACCTCCATTTGTTGAAAAACGTTCAGAAATTAATAAAAAACAAGTCTTTTTAACTTAAAGTACGGAGCAACATTAAACCTTAAAAGGAAAAGAAATTATTCAGTATATGAAAGGGGCTGTCCCCTCCTCAACGCCTCGCTTTTTTACGGTAAACCCTTATTGTTTTAAAAAGTAGAGTTGTGACAAAGAGTCAAAGTTTAGCGTAAAGAGCGAGTCGTTGAGGAGGGGGCAGTGCCTTTCATATACGGGATAATTTCTGTTCGTTTTAAATTTTAATATCGCTTCTTACTTTTTTTAGTAAAAAAAAACTTGTTTTTTTATTAAATTTCTGAGCCTTTTTTTAACTATACAATTAAATGATAACAAGACAATTAACAAGAATTTCGTATAGTAATTATGTCAAATCCTTTCGCAAAAGATATTCATTGAAAAAGTCACCATCAGAAAATTTCCCACCCCAAAGAAGATTTTTCCTATAGAAAATCCACCCCAAGCACAGCCACCCCCCCCCCAACGAAAAATGTCTGTATACTTACCAATAACAAGTCTATACTTAAACATTGAACAAATTTCATAGCTTACAGGCCTCTCATCACGGAATTTGGGGGGGAGGGGGGTATTTTACACCTAAATACATAGTCTTTTGCTTTTTCAACTATACTGAACCAAATGGCTATCTCAAAATTTTGATCGGATAACGTTGGAACAAATGGGCGTGGGAGGGGGGCAAGTTGCCCTCCTATCTTTTTGGCCACTTAAAAAGGACACTAAAACTTTTAATTTCCTTCGGATGCACCTTCTCCTGATCTTCTAGGACTATTATTTAAATATGATCACCCAGGGAAAAAAACAAAAAAACAATATAAACAAATAAACACTCATCTGTGATCTGTTTTCTTGGCAAAACTAGCAAAATTCTACATTTTTGTATATAAAATCTTGAAACTTCTACAGTAAGGTTTTCTGGTAATCTGAATATTATGGTGTGATTTGCATTAGGATTCCGTGAATTTTAGGGGGTTTATCCCCCTATTTTTAAAATCAGGCAAATTTTCCGAGGCCCATATCTTTTTATGGGTATTTCTAAACTTGATGAATCTTATATATTTAGAATCAGCATAGTAAGCTAATTCTTTTGATCTACTGATTCTATCTATTGATATTAACATTCCGTTTTTTATGAGTTTCGATCACTATTGAGCCGAGTCACTCCTTACTTACAGTTCGTTACCATAAACTGTTTGATTAAATAACAGTGTTACTTTTTGATAACCTGGTTTTGGAATGTCCCGTTGGTCCCATTCTTGTAAAACCTTGGTTTTGAAATATCTAAGACAGTTCCTTGCCGCTGATTTAAAAAAGCTGTTTTAACTTTATTATTTTAACGTTATTATATGTTAACCAGATTTTATGCTAGCATTGGCCTGTTTTGGGCTTCATTCATTCATCGAAAGTAATTTCTGATCAGCTTAGGCTTGAACTATAATAGAATTTCAATTTTTGCTCGCCACCGGTTTTAATATTGTTACTCCTTTTCTTTGAAACCCTTCTTTTTTAATTTTCCTTGTTTTTAATTAATCCTCAAAAGAAACTCTCTTTGTATAAAACAATTTATCATTGGTGAAAGCGAAAAACACAATCCTGAAAGGCTCTTAAGATTCTCCCCTTTCTCATAACATTTTTTTCGTGGGGTAGAGCATCTCTTCAAATAACATTTTAATCCAGTAAAAATACGGTTTTGACCCGTCATTTGAGCAACAGAAATTTATTTGGCACCAAAATGTTCAGCAAAAATTCACCTAATAACATCCAAAATCGGCCAAAACCGGCTTTAAAGATAAAACGTATTTTCATAGAAAAGAAGTGAAAAGGGGGGGACGAGGAATTGTTGAATTTAACTTTCTTCAACATTGTCAGGATTTAAAGGTCATTTCCTATGAATTCAAGTCTGTGGAGATTGAAAATAATATCTGGATTGGAAAATTCAATCGCTTAGTACCCCATTTACACCCAAGCAAAGTCAGAGGGGAATAAAAATCAAATGTTTAATTTGTGCAGTATTTGATGAATTGAAAGGTAATTTCCTATTAATTCAAGCCTGGGGAGATCAAAAATTACATCAGAATTGAAAATTCCACAACTAACTGTCACCCCTTTTCACCCTAGGCGAGGTCAGAAGGGGTAATAATACCATCTGTGGTATTGTAATAATATAATACATAATAGAAAAATGGTAAAATGGCGTACTAAGTGATGGAATTTTCCAATTCTGATGTCACTTTTTGCATCCCCAGACTTGTGTTAATAGGAAATGACCTTTCAATTATATATTTTATGTTAACAGTAGATATTGCGTAATTTCGTAACCCGTTTATCTGTGTAAATATTTTACCTACTGATTATTTATGTAAGTAAAGCCCCCAAACTTGACTAATATATTATTTAAATAAATAGTAGCAATGCCACAAATATCCAAAGCCAAAATTAGTTCTAAGTTCGAGTGTATTTTCCGTAGAATTTAGTAGAGTTAGCTTATTCTTTTATGGGCTTAAACTAACCCAACTCTTAGAACAGTGAGGGTTTTGTTTTCTACTTCCCGCCTAGGGGAATTGAGGGATGGAAAATTCCCTCTACATCACACACAGTCCGTGGTAACGAACTGTAAGTAAGAGACGACCCGATTCATTAGTAACCGAAACTCTAAAAAACGTAATTTTGATACCAATAGATACATCAAAAGAATGGAATTTTTCTGCCGATTTTAAATATATAGGTTTTGTCATGCTTTACCCATCAAAAGCTACGAGCCTGAGAAAATGTGCCTTATTTTAAAAAAGGGAATTCGCCCACTAAAAGTCATAGAATCTTAATGAAAATCACATCATCAGATTCAGCGTTTCTATGAATCTTACTGCAGAGGTTTCAAGTTACTATCTATGGTTCTAGAATGTCGCAAAAGGGCTCAATCGAACGGAAATTAAAATTTCTAGTGCCTTTTATAATTAAAAAAACAAAAAATTTTAAAAATAGAACCACTTTATATGCAAAAAAACTGCATGTCTTATGTCTTTTCATACTGCAGTCTTTTCAAATACATTTGATTTTTGAAGAAAGTTCGATTCCTAGCACCGATTGTCTTCTAAAAGAGGTAACACTGACAAGATTAACCGTGACACAACACTACAAAAATATACAAAGTCATACGGTTCAAATGAAAAGATTTCAATTTGCACTTTGAAACATCAACAGACGTAACAATGACAAGACAACCCACGAAACAAGACAACAAAAATATCCTAAGTCATACGTTTCAAACGAAAAAATTCCAATTTGCACTTTGAAACATCACAGAGGAAACACTGACAAGATAAACCAAGACACAACACCACAAAAATATCCTAAATCATATGTTTCAAATACAAAAATTCCAATATGCCAGACATTTTCAATATGACGACTCCAACTCCGACTCCATTCAGCAAAAAAAAAACTAAAACTCTTACTTCAGTGTCCTTTTTTAAAGGTTCTTTTAACTAGATTTTTAATTTATAACCGTTTTCGACTCCAACTCCGGATATTTTCAATATACCAACTCAAACTTTGGCTTCATTCACCAGAAAAAAAAACTAAAACTCCAACTTCAGAGCCCGGTTTTAAAAATTCTTTTAACTAGATTAGTAATTTATAACCGATTTCACTCTAAATCCATACATTTTCAATGTGTCGACTCCAGCTCTGACTCCATTCAGCAAAACAATTACTCGAACTCCGACTTCAGAGTCCTGTTTTAAAGGTTCTTTTAACTAGATTTGTAATTCATAACTGATTTCGACGCTAACTCCAGACATTTACAATATGCCGACTCTAACTCCGAGTCAATTCAGCAAAAATTACTCAAACGCTGACTTCAGAGTCCTATTTTAAAGGTTCCTTTAACTAGATTTGTAATTTATAACCAATTTCAACTCTAACTCCAGACATTCTCAATATGCCGTTTCCAACTCCGACTCCATTCAGCAAAAATTACTAAAACTCCAATTTCAAAGTCCTGTTTTAAAGGGCTCTTTTAACGAGATTTGTAATTTATATCCAATTTCGATTCTAACGCATTTTACATATACCGAGTCTAACTCCGCCTTCCTACAGCAAAAAATTACTAATATTCTCTCTTTCGGCCAGTGAAACCTAAGTTTTTGCAATGCAGAATCATTTCTCAAAGAAAAAACCCAAAAATAGAAAAATATATTAGGTTCTTTAATAATCTGTGCAAAACAACTAAAAATAAAGAATTTATCCTGTGTTTCGGCTAGTCAAGGCTAAGTTGTACAAAGCGGGGGCCATTTTAGTAAGAAACGCTAACAGAAAATAGAAAAATATATTAAAGTTCCTTAATCATCCGTGCAATACGAGTAAAAAATGAAAAATTTATAGTCTCTTTCGGCTAGGCTGTGCAATATGCACTCTATCAGCTTCTTAAGGCTAAGTTTTACAAATATGAACCATTTAAGAAATACATAATAAAACCTTGTCCCTCTGGAAATGCTTGAGAGGGTCTTGGTAGTTCCACCTGCCCTCCCCGTTATTAGAACCCTTCAAGAGTAAAACACTATGTCCTTTAGGACGTTTCCAAACCCTTTCTGGAAATAGATTACCCACCCCCCTGTAGCTCAAATATGGCAGGTGTAGGAAACAAGTCATTCTAGCAAGCAAAGCATGGGGATTTTATTGCAGGGAGTAACTTGTTCTACAGCTTAGAAGGTAAGGTGGAGGTGTTAAAAGAAGTTCTTCCGTGGTGGAGGGACTGAAATTGTAACATGCACTGAAAGAAATGATGTATTTTCATTAAAAGCCTCCAAAAAAAATAAAATAGAGCCTAAAAATTTAGCTCTAATATCAACCCTCCCTCCCTAGGATTACCTGCTAGGACCCATATCTTTCTTTTATTCACACATGTTTTTGTTTTTCCCCTTTTTTCAAGTTTTTAATTGCTTTTTCTGTGTTTTAATAATGTTGTAAAATTGTTTTTATTAAAAAAAATTTGTATGTGCAAAGCCCTGTGTTTGTTTTGCTTCCATGTTTAGGAAGAATCTTCCATACCCAATAATTTAATTAATGAAAACTCTAGAACCATAACTACGGGTCCCTTTAAAATGCGAGGGTGTGTCTTGTCAAAATATAAACAATGAACTAACGCCTAATCAAGGAAACATAGATTTGTCCCCCATGGCGTCACGGAAATCTTGCCACGAGGCTTCCAGAATCCATGTGTCTTCTGGAAATCCAATTGCGTCATTCGTATTGCATAGATAAACACTGTCGTAACAGCTGGTCACGGAAACAGGACATGTGCTTGAAACAGGGATGCGCTTGAAACAGAGCTTGGAAATGGGAAGCCTCCATAGGCTATTTCTAGAATATATTAGCCAGAATAAAATATCGGAAATAGCCTGTTGGACCTGGGGTCTGGGGCGTTGTCCTATTGGATGGAAATTAATCTTTTGAGTCATAACGGGGACTAACATCATTAAATTATAATGATCCTTTGAGAAAAAATGCACCGAAAGAAAAAAAAATATAATTTAACAACCCGGGTATGTGTCCTCCTCAATTAAAAGCAGGGGGATTCCCTCATGGACTCACAGAAAAAGTTCGTGTGGGAATACATCATCAATAAACATTCACCCTTAAATAAGAATTAAAAAAAAAACTTTTAAAGATAAAAACGTCTTGAAAGAAAGAAAAAAAGCCTTGAAAGAAAGAAAAAGAAACACTTTGAAAGAGAGAAAAAAAGAAACGCCTTGAACATCTCGACAAAAAATAAAATCTCAAAAATAGTTTTTTGTGACAGTGATGTGTGTGCTACCATTACGTAAGATGTGCGCTGTCATTACGCAACACCCATACGAGCGCCGTCATTAAGTAGGACCCAGGTATGCACACTGTCACTACATAATGTCCACATGTGCGCTTTCATTACGTAGCTTGTGTGCTGTCATAAAAAAACACCTACGTGTTTGCTGTCATTAAATTATTTCAAATAAATCCACGTACGATGGTATTACCCTCAACTCTAATTACGCAGGTGAAAAATTCCTTATGATAGAATATGTCACGGACGTTCTTGTCTTCCATATCACTAAACGTCTGCATCGTTTCGAAAAATTAATAACGCCTGGGTGTTATGGGAATCTTGCCACCTGGCTTCTTCTAATACTGAAACAACATTACGTCATCCATATTATACCTGGTGACGGAAACAGGGGTGTGTCTTGTGACATAACAGGGTATGTCGTGGAAACCGAAGTGAAACTGCTAGGGATTTCGTAACGTAACAGGACATGTTGCGGAAACATATGGAAAACTGCTAGTGATGTCGTGACGTAACAGGGCTGTCGTGGAAATCCTATAGGAATCTGCTTTGGCGTTGCAGATCCTCTGGGATTCATGTAGGGATGTCGTAATGTTTCAGGGCATGTTGTGGAAATCCTGTGGGAATTTTTTAGGGATGTTGTGGAAGTGATTATCCTTGTGTTACTTTTAATCCCCCAGTCCTACAGGCTATTTCCAATATTTTTTGTAGGTAATATGTTCTATAAATAGCCTATTGCCCGCACGGAGCGTTCCCATTTTCACGCTCTGTTTCAAGCGCATCCCTGTTTCCAGCGCATGCCCTTTTTCCGTGACCAGCTGTTGCGACAATGTTTACCTACTATGGATGACGCATTCGGATTTCCAGAAGACACGTGGATTCTGGAAGGTTCCTGGCAAGATTCCCGAGACGCCATGGGAAAAACAACGATGACCAGGCTTTTCTTCTATTTTAGATTTTGGTAAAAACGCACCCTCATATTTTAAAGGGACTTATAGTTATGGCCCTAGATTTTTCATTGAGTAAATTAGTGGGTATTGAAGATTCTCCTAAACATGGAATCTAAAACAGACACAGGTCTTTGCACATACAAATTTTTTAATAAAAACAAATTTAAAACATTATTAAAACACAAAACAACACTTAAAAACATGAAAAATGGAAAAAAAAAAAAACAAAAAAAAATATACGTGAATAGAAGAATGGTATGGGTACTAGCAGGTAATTCCAAGGAGAGAAGGTTGATATTAGAGCTCAATTTTTAAATTCTATTCTATTATTTTGAGACCTTTTAATGAAAATTCATCATTTCTTCCAGTGCATGTTAGATTTTCATTCCCCCCCACACCACGGAAAAAATTCTTTTAACACCTCCACCTTAACTTTTAAACTGTAGAACATGTTGCTCCATGCAATAGAAATCCCTATCTTTTGCTTGCTAGAATGACGTGTTTCCTACACCTGCGATATTCGAGGTACGGAGGGGGGTGATCGATTTCCAGAGAGGGTTTGGAAACGTCCTAAAGGACATGGTATTTTTCTTTTGGAGGGTCCCAATAAGGGGGAGGGCAGACGAAACTAACAAGGTCCTCGAAAGCATTTCCAGTGGGACAGGGTTGTTAATATGATTTTCTTAGGAAAATGGTTCATTATTGCAAAACTTAGCCTTAATAAGCTGAAAGAGTACATAAATTCTTCATTTTTAGTCATATTACACAGGTAATTAAGGAAAATTCAATAAATTTTTCTATTTTGTGTGCGTCTCTAGGAAACATGGTCCATTATTGCCAAAACTCAGCCTTAACTAGCCTATAGAGACTATAAATTCTCCGTTTTTACTCATATTGCACGGGTGATTAAGGAACTTTAATATATTTTTCTATATTTGTGTGCGTTTCTTATAAAAACGGCCCTCGCTTTTTAAAACTTAGCCTTAATTAACCGAAAGAGAGTGTAAATTCTTCATTTTTAGTCGTATTGCATGGATATTTAAAGAACCTTAATATATTTTTATATTTTTGTGTATTTTCTTAGAGAAATGGTTCTGCATTGCAAAATTTAGCCTTTACTAGCCTAAAAGAGAGTATTAGGAATTTTTTGCTGAATGAAGTAGAGTTAGACTCGGAATATTGAAAATGCCTGGAGATAGAATTGAAATTGATTATAATTGCAAATCTAGATAAAAGAGCCTTTCAAACAGGACCCTGAAGTAGGAGTTTTAGTAATTTTTTTGCTGAATGGAGTCGGAGTTGGAGTTTGCATATTGAAAATATCTGGAGTTAGAGTTGAAATCGGTTATAAATTACAAATCTAGTTAAAAGAACATTTAGAATAGGGCTCTGAAGTTGGATTTTTAGTAATTTTTTGCTGAATGGAATCGGAGTTGGAGTCGGCATATTGAAAAGGTTTGGAGCTAGAGTCGAAATCGGTTATAAATTACAAAACTAATTATTAGAACCTTTAAAAGAGGACTCTAAAGTTGGAGTTTGAGCAATTTTTTTGCTGAATGGAGTCGGAGTTGCAGTCTACATATTGAAAATGTCTGGAATTAGGGTCGAAATCGGTTATAAATTACTAATCTAGTTAAAAGAACCTTTAAAACAGGACTCTGAAGTTGGAGTTTTAGTAATTATTTTTGTTGAATGGAGAGTTAGAGTCAAAATTGTCGTTATAAATTACAAATCTAGTTAAAAGAAACTTTAAAACAGGGCTCTGAAGTTGGAGTTTTATTATTTTTTTGCTGAACAGAGTCGGAGTTGAAGTCGGCATATTGAAAATGTCTGGAGATAGAATCGAAATCGGTTATAAATTACAAATCTAGATAAAGGAACCTTAAAAGAGGGCTCTGAAGTTGGAGCTATAGTAATTTTTTCTGGTGAATGGAGTCGGAGTTGGAGTCGGTATATTGAAAACATCCGGAGTTGGAGTCGAAATCGGTTATAAACTACAAATCTAGTTAAAATAATCTTTAAAACAGGACTCTAAAGTTAGAATTTTATTAATTTTTTTGCTGAGTGGAGGCGGAGCTGGAGACAACATATCGAAAATGTCTGGAACTAGAGTCAAAATCGGTTATAAATTACAAATCTAGTTAAAAGATCCTTTAAAAACAGGGCTCTGAAGATGCTCTCTTTTCAGTTTCCCAAGTGAAAAAATCTTTTTTTTGATTTCTTGAACTTTAAAGCTTGCTCTCAACCAGTATTAATTCACTTGCTTTGAAATTGACCTAGTTTCTTTATGTTCATTAATTCACTGCTTGAACTTGAATTTAATTCAGTGACTTAGTTTGGAATAAATAACAGTGGACTTTTGGTGAATTGACCTGGACTTAACTTAGATTCTTGACATTCTTTAATTCACTGCTTGAGCTTGAACTTAATTCAGTGACTTAGTTTGGAGTAAGGATTAAGTTTGAAATAAATTACAGTAAATTAAATTGCGCAAGGGAGGGTGCTATGTGAAGTGAAATGAATTTTGGCACGATCCACAGTGATAGATTGTGAGCGTTTATGAAATGTTTTTTGGATATAAGATCACCGAGGAGAACACCTTTCGTAAGCAAAGATTTTATCCGGTAATAGTTCTACTCAGGCGAAGGCGGGGTAGTGGTTTGTGGTAGCCCCCGTCCATTTCCTTAGCGCATAGTACGAAGTTAATATTTATATGTTGTTATTATTAATTGATAAATGGTTGCCGTGATTTCTGAAAAGTTTTACAAGACAGGATGCAAAGTTTGCAAAGAGAGCCTCAGTCTCGCAACCAGAGGAACAGTTATTTGCAACACATCTGCTGGGGGTTGTGGTCGCCTCTGCCATAACCGCTGTGAAATTCTTCAGGGCATTGAGAAAGACAGTATTATAATATATTAGTGCTCTGACTGCCGCGAGAAATTTGCTGATAAACCTGCTTCTCCGCAGATCCCCCTCCTTCAGAGACTCTTGTTTATTCACCAGTTTTAAACTTTTTCCGGCACTGTCTACAGTCAGGAATTTCGTCCGCCTCCTGTATATCTGCGTGTGCAAACTTCTATTCTACTGATCATCTTGATCAAGCTAGAAGCCTCTTAACATCTCTTGTGAATCCCACGCATAAATTCCTTTCACGTCGCGGCCCCTCTGCTAAGCAAAGCCTGTCACAGGATATCGTAGACATCCTTATTTCTGAGGATGCAACCCCTCGCTTGCCAAATCTGAAATTCGTTATGACTGCAAGTGATGCGATACCTGCGATAGATACGGATCAAAATGCTCACTTTCGCCGTGCCATTTAACCCTTTCCGGCACGAATTATGAAATCGTCAGAGAATTTCGCATTTGTTTTACGTTTCCTGTGTCCCTGGGCTTAGAAATCGACAAATATTGAACTAAAAAATATTTATTCCAAATATGAAATGAAATATAAGGTGGTGTCTGGTAGAGACAACTTTGAAACATGTGCAGAAAAAACCTCACTTCTAGTGAAAAGAACCAAAGCAGTTCTTTGTGTAATTCATGCACAATAGAACGTTACAAACTGAACATTGCTATTTTGTGCGATGGGGCTCAATCTTTGTACTGCATTGAGCACATCTTCTTGATGTAGCTTGAACAGGTAAGTGTTTCTTATTGATCTAATCTCTTTTATGGAGGAACGTATGGCTTGAATTTGGGGAAAACTTTCAATTTTCTGGATGCCCGACCTCTCTCACCTTTGCTCAAATAACTTCCAACCAAACCAGTAACAATGCGGCATCTAAAGTCTTTCAACATCATCTTGTTAGCATCTGGTATAGTGGAAAACTTGAACAAGACAAAGGCATTGATCGTTGTAATAACTATGAAGGGCCACAGTAGGCGGTGCCACCACTTTCTGCTTTTTCTGTCAATCCCATTGAGACTTCAACATATCAGCTTTGTCGACGCATCCCATAAACTTGTTGTACTCGACGACCACGTTTGGGCATGTAACTTGGGCAATAGATCCATCTTTCTCCTTCCTACCGATCTGTGTCACTTCTCTTCCTTTATGAATCGTCGAAAGAAGTTGTACACATCATTTGTCCTTCCATTATACACAAAAGATTCCATCTGAACTCACAGCGTAGTCCGAATCACCTCGTCTCAGCTCTTTTTCGGCTTTTATTTTGGGTATAGACCTTTACGGTTTGCCCGAACTGCACCACAGCAGTAGAGCTTGTTGTTTTCTTCCTTTTTTCCATGATGTTTACTGAACTGAAGAAATTGTCACAATAAATGTGATAATTTTTGCCTTCCAATCCCGTGGCAAGATCGATAACTACTCGTTCTCCAAGTCCAAACTCTCTAGTGTCAGATAACTTCCTGGTGTAGACCTAAAAATCACAAACGAAACCGTGCTTGTCTGCTCTGACCCAGATCTTGTAGCCTCGTTTTATGGGCTTCATAGGCATATAATGTTTGAAAGCAATGCGTCCTTTGAATTTGAGCATGCTTTCGTCGACGGCCTGCTCTTTGGTAGGCTTTTAAATCTTCCAAAAGCTTGAGCGTAGTTCTTCAATCAGAGGCCTGATCTTGTAGAGTTTGTCATAGTTGTCACTTCCTTTCCGAGGTAAGATCAAATTGTTATTGAGATGAACATGAGCAAGAAGCCAGCTGAAACGGCTTATATTCATCAGTCCAGAGATGTAATTATCTCTGAGTTCATCATGACTTGACCAGAAATCTCAATAAGATTGTACTGTCTGACACCCATAAGCATACTTATTGCTAAAAAAAACTTTCATTTCATCTCGAGTAATTGGGGTAAACGAAACACCTTTCTGAGTAGTTTAGAAGTTTGTTTGAAATACGATGTGGTCAATCAGAACAAGAATTTAGAATTAAAAAATAAAAATGAGCAAATTTATTTTAAGAATTTAGATGCTAGACTCAGTTTTGTGGAAATTTCTCGAGTTTCATTTTTTTTTGTCGAGCTGCTGAAGTGGTCTCAAGCTCAAACCACGCCAAAAAAAAACTTTAGCATATGCTGCAAGGTGGTCATTGGGGATGACCAGCCTCTCATGTCCAATATCTCCTTATCGTGCTTCATATCTGAAACTGTGATGCTACTAACTTGTACTCTACTACACAAAGAACAAATTGACAGGAAAACAATATTAAAGATACTACTATTTCCAAGTATTTTAAAACTTTCTTACTTTTTATTAAAAAACAGCACGTGGTCCAATCTAAATACTAGGTGTCACCTCACTAGGTGTCCATTAGGCTGCCCATAAAATTTTGCCCGTCAGATAGCGTTGCTAGGCATATGCTAGACCAGTGGTTTATTATTTTCACCACATACGGATCATGGTAAAAAAATATAAAAAGTGGTTTCACGTTGGAACCACTTCGTCGGAAAGGGTTTAAACCTGGGATCGGTATCTTTTTAGCATTATTGATAAAATTGATTACGTCACAAGTAAGGTAGCGGAGACTCCTGCTTTGGTGAAAGAGTGTTTTGACGGAATACAAAGCGAGGTTTTGAGCTGTATAAATAAAGAAAAACTTAATGATAAATCTTGGCCTCCGCTGAATAGCGAGTCAGAAACTGTGATTCTTGTAGTAGATTCATCGCCACAAGATTGTGATGATCCCTTAAAGCGTGAAGCTTTTCTGAAACCGTTGGATGGAGCTGATGGTATAGTGCGGATTTCACTTTCTAAGGAATCAGGATCCCAGCAACCGAAATGGGTCAGTCATACGAAAAGACAAAACGCCGAAAACTTGAAAGCCTGTTTGAATGAAAAGGTGGGTAAAACGGAGGTTCGCAAGTCGGTTTATTATCACGAGTGGACTTCCCGATCGATCGAGAAAGTGTGTGTGCTTCTAACCAAGGTATCGAAGAGATACAGCTCGTGCTACCACTTCACCCCTTTCAAAAAAAGGAGGGAATACGAATCGATGCTCTGATTACAGGCCGATAACTGTTTCGTGCCAGATTAGCAAAGTTTATGAATTAGTTTTACTAAAGTATCTGGAGTCTTGTAACCAAGGCCTGAATCAAATTGGGTTCCGTAAGGGGCTAAGCATGGATATTTCTCATACCCTCCTTTCAAGAATAATATCCTTTTGTAAGCAATGGGATAGAGTTTATACACTTGCGTTAGATTTTGCTTTTGGCGGCGGCTTATGATTCATTTATCCATTCTTGGGCTATGACTGCGCTTCGGAAGAATAATGTCCCACTACCAGTAGTTTTGGTTTTAAAAAAGTGGTATGGCTCTTCTCGTATTTGTATTAAGTGGAAGAATCAGTTTAGTGATTGTAATGTTAAGTTATGTAGGGGGCTGAGGCAAGGAAGCATTATTTCTCCTTCGATTTTCAATATTACTGTTACTGGATATTGCTGAATTGCTTCGGCAGATGATTTTCTCCTTTTGAGTCGATCACTTCACTCACTTCAACAAAATGTAGATTTTTAGCAAAGGTTTTTAGTGAGCATAGACTTCGTTTTCGCCCTGAAAAGTGTCACTTTTTAATTCTTGGTCCTAAGGCTAATGATCTCGTTAATTCAGAAATTTCTGTTCGTATTTATGATAGTACTTTAAAACCTTTGGTAGAATAGTAGTAGAATATTTTTATTTATAACACGTACATAAATAAATGTCACAAAACAGCGCACATGCCTGGTGGCATACTTCAGCGCTGAAAATATTGGCAACGAAAATACACAGCCATTTTCTAACTAAATTTTACAACAGCGGAAAAGAGAACCCTAATGAACAAAATGCTTAGCATGTCATAAGATATTTCTTCACCAGTCTTAGAAAATGTCGCTTGTTGCTGCATTCTCGAACTGATGCAGGAATTGAGTTCCAGATTTTTGGGCCAATGTGACGGATGCTGAATCCCGCTCTCGATGTCGGGCGAATTTCGCACGAAAAGTCTGAACGATGCGTAGTAGGATAATTATGAAATTGAGAATTAGTTGAGAAAATGTCGGAGAAATTTACAGGTAAATTACTATATTGATAATCATGACAAATACTAGATATAGAAGTTAAATGAAGTTGGTCCAAAGAGAAAATTCCTGAAGTCCCATATAGGTGTCTAACTGAAGTTCTGCAATCAACATTAAAAAGAATCCTCATTGCTTTATTCTGAAGTATTTGGAGAGATTTGAAAACAGACGGAAAGGTAGATGCCCAAACCGAAATGCAATAGAGAAAATATGGGTGGACGAAAGAATAATAAATAGATTTTAGAATAGCTTTAGGAAAAAAGTGACAAAGACGAGTTAGCATGCCAATATTTCGGGAAATTTTTAACGACAGTGTTTTTACATATTTATGAAACGACAAATTTTCATCTAAAATAATCCCAAGATATTTGAACTGATCTACCCGTCTTAATTCAAGACCATTCAAAAAAAGAGAGAAGGTATCTGACACTACTGATCCAGTTCGCGAAAATAACATATACTGGCATTTTTTTTTCATTAAGAGCTAGTAAATTCCTTGAATACCAATCAGATACAGTTAGTAACGTACTTCCGAGGTTCTGGAAAAGAACTGATAGGTCCCGGTGAGAAGCAAAAATTACTACATCATCAGCAAACATTATAATTTTACAAAGAGGCAAAACTTCTGGCAAATCATTTATAAAAAGAATAAATAGAATAGGCCCAAGAACAGAGCCCTGAGGCACTCCGTAATTAATTGGAAAAGTTTCGGAACGGAGATCACGAGATTTATCAACACAATCTAGTCGTCTCCCAGAAAGGTATGATGAAAAAAAATTAACAGCTTGTGTTGAAAACCGATAATACTTTAGTTTAAAAAGAAGCAACGAATGATTTACGGTGTCAAACGCCTTTGCGACATCAAGAAAAATCGCCAACGCGTGTGTTGACCATCATCTAGTGAATCATTAATATTTAGTAAAAGCTCATGAATTGCCAGTTCAGTTGACTTTCCTTTTATAAAACCATATTGAGACGTGTGTAAAATCTTACTATCAAATAAATATTTTTGTAATTGACTATTTGCAAGTTTTTCCAAAATTTTGCTGAAAACCGAAAGTAGAGAAATGCCTCTATAATCTGAAGGGTCAGTTGAACTCCCAGCTTTAGGTAATGCTATAACATTTGCTTTTTTTAAAAGCTCAGGAAAAACCCCATGCATAAGTGATAGATTAAAAGTATGTGCCAGCAAAGGTGAAATGCTTGACGCTATTTGCTTTACGGTTTGAGCCGAAAATCCAAATTCGTCCTTAGAAAAACTCCGTTTAAGCTTCAGAATAACTTTTTCAATCTCATGAGGCTTAATCTCAGAAAAGAAAACGAATTTTCCGCATGTTGCTCATTAACTGGAACAGAAGGGGAATTCAGTTGCATATTCATAGTCAATGCAAGTCTAGAACCAATATTACTGAAATAATCTCCAAAAGCATTTAAAATTCATTGGGCTCTGTAACATTTTCTCCATTTAAAACAAGGCAATTAACACTAGTATTCTTACGACTATGAGGACGTATCTTTTCATTTATCAATTGCTATGTTTTTCTCATATCCGATTTATGCTCCAAAAATTTCTCTTTATAATATTTTCTCTTCTCATGTCTGATAATTGAATTTAGCTTATTCCTATAAACTCTGAATTCTTCAATTGACTCAGGTGTCTGTAATTTTAAATAATTCTTAAATTTTCTATTTTTATGTTTTAACGATGCCAAAATACCTTCAGTAATCCATGGGTCAAATTTCTGCGCAAACTTTTCATGCGAAACTCGTGTTGAAGAAGCCCGATCCCGCAGTCGCATCATTTGATCAATAAAATCTGAAAACGCAGCATTTGCGTCATCTGAGCCATAAACCGAACTCTAATCATGGTCACCAATTAACTGACGTAGAACTTCAAAATCAATCCATGCATATCGCTTTTTTGAATTATCTATTGTTGAATCTCGATGTTGTTTATTGCTATTATTTAAATTTAAAAGAACACTCACCGGAAAATGATCTGACATATCAGACAAAATTACTGACGATTTTTCAGCATCAAATAAAACAGGAGAAAAAAATATATTATCTAATAATTTAGCTGTGTTAGCTGTAACTCTTGTCGGCAGAGAAATACTTGGAAGAAAATTGGAACACAACATCATAGTTAAAAACTCCTTATTATTTCCAACATCGAGATTCAAAAGATCAAAATTAAAATCACCCGAAATAATAACCGTTTTTTTCAACGCTTCCAGATTTTTCAACAGCGGTTCAAAAACTTCAAAAAATATTTTTGGGTTACCCGACGGAGATCGATAAACAGACCCAGAACTTGAGGCAGGTCATACCAGTCGCTTTGATCATTTCCACGGATATCCTGTCTTCGCCAGGCGACTTCTCATTTTTTGCTTCTTTGCTGCTGCTATAATTTAAGTGGATGACGGCGGATCCGTGCTGATATATAAGGAAAACAGTGTTGCGGCTGGGATCCCTTGGGGATCCTCTGGTGGAGGTCTATTCAAAAGCTTCTCGAAATGATTGGCCAAAACTTCGTTTACGTCAGACTGCTGTGCTATCAGGATGCCCGAGGCTCTTACTGGTCCATGTTGAATAGAGGATTTCTTTCCAATAATCACATTAGTAATTTTATAGACGGCTCTTGAATCACCTCTCTCCGCCGCCTCTTCTGCCTGCGCTGCTTTTCGCTCCGGCAGGTTTCTCTGGTCTTTTCTGGCACGCTTCTTTACCTCTTTATCCGCGGCTCTGTATTCATCGTTTCTGAGTATCTGTTGGTCGGGGTTTGTCTTTAGATAAGTGATGCTTTTACTTTTTTCCTTGTCTCTATGAGTTCCCATGTTTCGTCAGATAGCCACTGGTCTTTTGGGCTCTTGCGGTACCCAATGTTGGCTTTTTGCGGCATCGTGAACGCACAACCTTATGCTTTCCCAGTATTGATTGCTATCAGCATCATCTAGTAAAGACAAGGCTTCAAATCTATTCCGCATCTCTAATTTAAAGGCTTGGTTGAATTATCTCAACCTCAGTTTCCCGAATCAAAGACTGGGTTTAAGGGAGCCTTATTTGCGTTTCTATTTCTTTTCAATTTGAGGCGGATTTTTGCTGCCATCAGATTATGATCTGAGCCATCGTCGGCTCCTCTATATCCCCTTATATCAAGTAGGCTTGATCATCACTTCCTGGTCCAAAGACAAAGGTAAATCTGATTTCGGGTGTGGCCATCGGAGATATTCAAGAATATTTGTGTACATCCTGACGAGAAATAGGGTACCTCCAATTACTAGGTCGATAAGGAGCGCGAAGTCGATAAGTAGTTCTTCGTATTCGTTTTGCTGGCCCAGGCCATGCTCGCCGAGAACAGCTGGGGAAAACGATCGGTCGTTCCCTACTTTCGCGTTAAAGTCTCCTAGAAAACATGCCATGTCATGCCGTGGTATGTCGTTTGCCACGGAGTTGAGAGCTCTGTAAAATTCATCTTTTGCTTCGTCAGTGGCGTCATTGGTGGGTGCGTAGCATACTATTACTGACAGTTTCACATTCGCGCCGATGTAGCAGGCTTTCAGAATTCTAGGTGACACCGGTGTCCACTGTAGTAGAGCTTGGGAAGTCTGTTTTGTCATCCTTAGGGCTACTCCGTATTCACGCTTTTGCCACGATCCACTGTGTATAATGGTCACATCTCCATCCAGTTTATTTGATCCAGATCCTAGCCATCGAACTTCTGACAGAGCCAGAAGGTCGAGGTGGTAATCTTCCAGTTCTCTTAGTAATTGTTCAGTCTCGGTTGATTTTTCAAAGTGCATTTTGGAAGTTTTTCGCTTTGAAAAGTAAGACTCAGAATATTTTTGTAGTTTTTCGTCGTGATTCATCTTGTCAATGTTACCTCTGTTGATGTTTCAAAGTGTATTTAGATATTTTTTAATTTGAAATGTATAACTTAGGATATTTTTTAAGTGTTATGTCGTGGCTTACCTTGTCAATGGACCTTCGTTAATTTTTCAAATTGTATTTTGGAATATGTTTCGTTTGAAACATACGAGTTAGGTAATTTTTCTTGTGTTTTATCGGGGTTATCTTGTCAGTTTTACCTCTGTTGGGGTTACTCCTCACGTTTCAAAGTGCATTTCGTGATATTTTCGCTTGAAATGTATGACTTGGGATATTTTTGTAGTATTGTATCGTGGTTTATCTTGTCAGTGTTACCCCTGTTGATGTTTCAATGTAAATTTTGGATTTTTTTCGTTTGAAATATATGACTTGGGATTTTTTAAGTGTCGTGTCGTGGAAAGTAAAAACACAGAATATTCTTCTAGTGTTTTATCATAGTTTATCTTGTCACTTTTTACCTTTGTTGATGTTTCAAAGTGCATATTGAAATTTTTTTCATTTGAAACAGATGACTTAGGATAGTATTGTAATGTTCTGTCATAGTCTATCTTGTCAATCTTAACTCTGTTGGTGCTTCAAAGTGAATTTTGGAATTTGACGAAAGCAATGACTAATACTCCTGACGAATGACTAATATTTTTGTAGTGTTATGTCATAGTTTATCTTATTAGTGTTATCTTTGTTGATGTTTCAAAGTACACATTGGGATTTTTTCATTTGAAGCGTATGACCTAGGACAGTATTGTAGTTGTTGTGTCATAGTTTTTCTTGTTAGTGTTACCTCTGTTGGTGCTTCAAAGTGAATATTGGAATTTTTTCATTTGAAACGTATGACTTAGTATATCTATGTAGTTTTGTGTCGTGGTTTATATTGTCAGTACTTCCCTGTTGTTGTTTCAAAGAGCATATTAGAATTTTTTTTTTGAAATGTTTGACTTAGAATATTTTTGTAGTTTTGTGTCTTGGTTTATCTTATCAGTGCTACCTCTATTGATGTTTCAAAGCGCATTTAAAAAATTTTTTTCGTTTTGAAGCGTATGACTTAGGATATTTTTGTAGTATTGTTCCGTGGTTTACCTTGTCAGCGGTACCCTGTTGATGTTTCAAAGTACATTTTGGAATATTTTGGTTTGAGACGTATGACTTGGGATATTTCTTAGTGTTGTTTTCGTGGTTTATCTTGTCATTATTACCTCTATTGATGTTTCAAAGTGCATATTTTTCATTTGAAACGCAGGGCTTAGGATATTTTTGTATTTGTTTCATGGTGTATCTTGTCAGTATTACCTCTGTTTGTGTTTCAAAGTGTATTTTCGAATTTTTTCCGTTTGAAACGTATGACGTAGGATATTTTTGTAGTTTTTTGTCGTAGTTAATCTCGTCAGTGTTACCTCTGTTAGTGTTTCAGACTGTATTTTGTATTTTTTTTATTTTAAACCTATGACTTAGGGTATTTTTCTAGTGTCGTGTCGTGGTGTACATTCTCAGTGTTACCTCTGTTGAGTTTTAAAGTGCATTTTGGAATTTGTTTCGTTTGAAACGTATGACTTTGGATATTTTTTAGTGTTGTTTCGTGGTTTATCTTGTCAGTATTCCCTATGTTGATGTTTCAAAGTGCATATTTTTTTCATTTGAAAGGCAGGGCTTAAGATATTTTTGTATGGTTGTCTCGTGGTTTATCTTGTCAGTGTTACTTCTGTTGATGCTTTTAAAATACATTTTGAAGTTTTTTTGTTTGAAACATATGACTTAGGATATTTTTGTAGTGTTTTGTTGTGGTTTATCTTGTAAGTATTACCTCTGTTGATGTTTTAAAGTGTATATTTTTTCATTTGAAACGCATGATTCATGATATTTTTGTAGTGTTGTGTCTTGGTTCATCTTGTCAGTGTTATCTCTGTCGATGTTTCAAGGTGTATATTTTTGATTTGAAACGCATGGCTTAGGATATTTTTCTAGTGTTGTGTCGTGGTTTATCTTGTCAGTGTTACCTCTGTTGAGGTTAAAAAGTGCATATTGGTATTTTTGTGTTTGAACCGTATGACTTTGGTTGATTTTTGTAGTGTCATGTCGTAGTTTACCTTTTCAGTTTTACCTCTGTTGATGTTTCAAAGAGCATTTGGAGTTTCTTTGGTCTGAAACGTACAACTTTAGATGTTTTGGTAGTTTTTTGTCGCGGTTTATCTTGTCTGTGTTACCTTTGTTGATTTTTCACACACACACACATAGACACACACACACACACAAACACATACACACACACACAAGCACACACACACACACACACACACACACACACACACACACACACACACACACACACACACACATACACACACACACACACACACACAAGCACACACACACACAAACACACACACACATACACATACACGCACAGACAAACAGACAGACACACACACACACGCATACACACACACATACACACACACACAAACAAACACACACACACACACACACACACACCAAACATAAACACACTGCGATAGGTCAGGCTAGGTTAGATGACACACCATCTACACACAAACAATCCGAACTATCCTGAAATATTCTTGAAAAATCAACAGAGGTAGCACTGACAAGATAAACCACAACACAGCACTACAAAAATATCCTAAGTCAAACGTTTCAAGCGAAAGAATTCCAAATTGCACTTCGAAACATGAATAGATGAAACATTGACAAGATAAATCACGACACGACACTAGGAAATGTCCTAACGAAAAACATCTAAAATGTACTTTGAAACATCAACAGAGGTAACAATGACTAGATAAGACACTACAAAACAACTGTCACAACACTGACACAACACTACAAAAATATGCCGAGTCATACGCTTCAAACGAAAAAAATTCCAAAATACCGATAGAAACATCAATAGAGGTAATACTGACAAGGTAAGCCACGAAGCAACACTACAAAAATATCATAAGTCTTGTGTTTCAAACGAAAAAATTCGGAAATGCATTTTGAAGTATTACAGAGGTAACCCAGACAAGATTAACCACGACAAGAGACTACAAAATATCCTTATTCATACATTTCAAACGAAAAAATCTAAAATATACTTTGAAACATCAACAGAGCTACCATTGACAAGATAAAACCACGGCAAAACACTAGAAAAATATCCTAAGTCATACCTTTCCAAATGAAAATGCTCCAAAATGCACTTTGAAACATCAACACAGGTAACACTGACAAGATAAAACATAATAAAACACTAGAAAAATTACCTAAGTCGTATGTTTCAATGAAACAAATTCTAAAATGCATTTTGTAAAATCAACAGAGGTAACACTGACAAGGTACGTCACGACACGAAACTTCAAAAATATCCTGAGTCATACGTTTCAAATGATAGAATATCTAAGTGCACTTTGAAATATCAATAGAATAAAGTTTAACAAGATAAACCACGACACAATACTACAAAGATATCCTAAGTTATACGTTTAAAAACAAAATAAAAATTCAAAAGAGCACTTTGAAACATCAACTGAGGTAACACTGACAAGATAAGCTACGACAAAACACTAAGAAAATATCCTAAGTCATAAGTTTCAAACAAAAAAAATTCCAAAACGCACTTTGAAACATTAACCGAGGAACATTGACAAGATAAACCACGACACGACACTTAAAAAATCCCAAGTCATATATTTCAAACGAAAAAAAAAAAAATCCAAAATTTACATTGAAACATCAACAGGGGTAACACTGACAAGATAAACCACGATACAATACTACAAAAATATCCCAAGTCATACATTTCAAGCGAAAATATCACGAAATGCACTTTGAAACGTCAACAGAGGTAAAACTGACAAAGTATGTTTCAAAGTATGTTTCAAACAGAGTATGTTTCAAACGAAACATATTCCAAAATACAATTTGAAAAATTAACGAAGGTCCATTGACAAGGTAAGCCACGACATAACACTTAAAAAATATCCTAAGTTATACATTTCAAATTAAAAAAATATCTAAATACACTTTGAAACATCAACAGAGGTAACATTGACAAGATGAATCACGACGAAAAACTACAAAAATATTCTGAGTCTTACTTTTCAAAACGAAAAACTTCCAAAATGCACTTTGAAAAATCAACCGAGACTGAACAATTACTAAGAGAACTGGAATATTACCACCTCGACCTTCTGGCTCTGTCAGAAGTTCGATGGCTAGGATCTGGATCAAATAAACTGGATGGAGATGTGACCATTATACACAGTGGATCGTGGCAAAAGCGTGAATACGGAGTAGCCGTAAGGATGACAAAACAGACTTCCCAAGCTCTACTACAGTGGACACCGGTGTCACCTAGAATTCTGAAAGCCTGCTACATCGGCGCGAATGTGAAACTGTCAGTAATAGTATGCTACGCACCCACCAATGACGCCACTGACGAAGCAAAAGATGAATTTTACAGAGCTCTCAACTCCGTGGCAAACGACATACCACGGCATGACATGGCATGTTTTCTAGGAGACTTTAACGCGAAAGTAGGGAACGACCGATCGTTTTTTCCCCAGCTGTTCTCGGCGAGCATGGCCTGGGCCAGCAAAACGAATACGAAGAACTACTTATCGACTTCGCGCTCCTTATCGACCTAGTAATTGGAGGTACCCTATTTTCTCGTCAGGATGTACACAAATATTCTTGAATATCTCCCGATGGCCACACCCAAAATCAGATTTACCTTTGTCTTTGGACCAGGAAGTGATGATCAAGCCTACTTGATATAAGGGGATATAGAGGAGCCGACGTTGGCTCAGATCATAATCTGATGGCAGCAAAAATCTGCCTTAAATTGAAAAGAAATAGAAACGCAAATAAGGCTCCCTTAAACCCAGTCTTTGATTCGGGAAACTGAGGTTGAGATAATTCAACCAAGCCTTTAAACTAGAGATGCGGAATAGATTTGAAGCCTTGTCTTTACTAGATGATGCTGATAGCAATCAATACTGAGAAAGCATAAGGTTGTGCGTTCACGATGCCGCAAAAGCCAACATTGGGTACCGCAAGAGCCCAAAAGACCAGTGGCTATCTGACGAAACATGGGAACTCATAGAGACAAGGAAAAAAGTAAAAGCATCACTTATCTAAAGACAAACCC
Organism: Artemia sinica; assembly: GCA_027921565.1. Taxonomy (NCBI): domain Eukaryota; kingdom Metazoa; phylum Arthropoda; class Branchiopoda; order Anostraca; family Artemiidae; genus Artemia; species Artemia sinica. The sequence continues at coordinate 61,540,311 of CM051262.1, forward strand.
CCGACCAACAGATCCTCAGAAACGATGAATACAGAGCCGCGGATAAAGAGGTAAAGAAGCGTGCCAGAAAAGACCAGAGAAACCTGCCGGAGCGAAAAGCAGCGCAGGCAGAAGAGGCGGCGGAGAGAGGTGATTCAAGAGCCGTCTATAAAAATTACTAATGTGATTTTTGAAAGAAATCCTCTATTCAACATGGACCAGTAAGAGCCTCGGGCATCCTGATAGCACAGCAGTCTGACGTAAACGAAGATTTGGCCAGTCACTTCGAGAAGCTTTTGAATAGACCTCCACCAGAGGATACCCAAAGGATCCCAGCCGCAACACTGTTTTCCTTATATATCAGCACGGATCCGCCGTCATCCACTTAAATTATAGCAGCAGCAAAGAAGCAAAAAATGGGAAGTCGCCTGGCGAAGACAGGATATCCGTGGAAATGATCAAAGCGACTGGTATGACCTGCCTCAAGTTCTGGACAGCGTTGTTCGCAGTAATCTCGACGACCGCCAAAATACCTTCGGATTGAAAACGCAGCACCCTTGTTAGGATCTTTAAGAAAGGCGATGCGTCCTTCCCAGGCAACTGGCGAGGAATATGCATGCTTTCCATACCTAGCAAATCACTTACACACATTTTACTGCAGGGAATCAGCTCGCAGCTCGACAGACACCTTCGCGACGAGCAACATAGATTCAGACCGAAATGTTCATGTGCAGACTTGATATTTACCCTACGACTACTGACGGAAGAAAGCAGAGAATGGTGCTCCAAAATCTATATGATATTCATCGATTTTGAGAAGGCATTTGACTCAATGGACTGCCAAAGTCTGTGGAGGATCCTACTGCATTACGGAATCCCTGAAAAGATAGTTTCACTGATTGTTGCGTTTTATGAAGATAGCGAGTGCTGTGTAAGGACACCATATGCGTCCTTCCCAGGCAACTGGCGAGGAATATGCATGCTTTCCATACCTAGCAAATCACTTACACACATTTTACTGCAGGGAATCAGCTCGCAGCTCGACAGACACCTTCGCGACGAGCAACATAGATTCAGACCGAAATGTTCATGTGCAGACTTGATATTACCCTACGACTACTGACGGAAGAAAGCAGAGAATGGTGCTCCAAAATCTATATGATATTCATCGATTTTGAGAAGGCATTTGACTCAATGGACTGCCAAAGTCTGTGGAGGATCCTACTGCATTACGGAATCCCTGAAAAGATAGTTTCACTGATTGTTGCGTTTTATGAAGATAGCGAGTGCTGTGTAAAGGACACCAGATGCGTCCTTCCCAGGCAACTGGCGAGGAATATGCATGCTTTCCATACCTAGCAAATCACTTACACACATTTTACTGCAGGAATCAGCTCGCAGCTCGACAGACACCTTCGCGACGAGCAACATAGATTCAGACCGAAATGTTCATGTGCAGACTTGATATTTACCCTACGACTACTGACGGAAGAAAGCAGAGAATGGTGCTCCAAAATCTATATGATATTCATCGATTTTGAGAAGGCATTTGACTCAATGGACTGCCAAAGTCTGTGGAGGATCCTACTGCATTACGGAATCCCTGAAAAGATAGTTTCACTGATTGTTGCGTTTTATGAAGATAGCGAGTGCTGTGTAAGGACACCAGATGGCAAAACTCGTTTCTTGCGCATTCTGTCAGGAGTTAAGCAAGGTCGCGTCTTGTCACCGCTACTTTTCGTAATCGTCATGGATTATATACTGCGAAGTTTAAGCACTGACGGAATCCAGCTGAAGCCAGAAACACGCCTCAGTGATGTAGACTTAGCTGACGACATCGCCGTCCTAGAATCATACAAGCAAAGACTCCAAGAACTCCTTGACAAAGTGAGGGAGAGAGGTTGCCATGTCGGCCTGAAAATAAATAATGAGAAAACAAAAATGCATGGCTACCACAGATTCACCCCTGAGCATCACTTGCGGAGACCAACACATAGAGCAAGTCTTCCATTTCAAATACTTGCGAAGTATAATAGAAAGTACCAGTTCAACCACAAAAGAAGTGCTCACAAGAATCGGCCAAGCCAATGGGGCCTTCAATAGATTACGGAAAGTATGGCGGTCCCAAAGCTTTTCTATAACGCTAAAGTTACGACTCTTCAATAGCAATGTTATGACAGTGCTGCTTTACGCAGCCGAAGCCTGGCACCTGAACCAGGAACAAGAGAGAAGAATACTTGCTTTCAAAAACACATGTCTCAGAAGAATTCCCAACATCCATTGGCAGCAGAGAATAAAAAACCAATACATCCGTAACAAGACTGGCCAGCCTCTTATGACAAACATCATAAGAGTCCGCCGATGGAGATACCTTGGCCACGTACTACGTATAGACAATCTCTAACTACCAAATGCAGCGCTCCATTGGCAGCCATCGGGTCCACGCCGCAGGGGCAGACCCAGAAACGCCCTGCGTCGAACGTACCAGACAGATCTCCGTAACCTGTACACATCAATCCAACCTCAGTGGGAGGACATACTTGCAGCAGCGAACCGGCAGGAATATTGGCGGCTCCTTCTTGATGCCCTGGGTGCCTCTGAAGGCACAGGCGGATCTAAGGTCTAAGGGAAGGTAGCAATGACAAGATAAACCACGACACAGCACTAGAAAAATATCCTAAGTTTTACGTTTCTAGCGAAAAAAAATTCTAAAATGCACTTTGAAACATCAAAAGAGTTAACACTGACAAGGTAAGCCAAGACACAACACTACAAAAATATCCTAAGTCATATGTTTCAAACGAAACAAATTCCAAAATGCACTTTGAAAAATCAAAAGAGGTAACATTGACAGGGTAAGCCATGACACGACACTTCAAAAATATCCTAAGTCATACGTTTCAAATGAAAAAATATCTAAATGCACTTTGAAACATCAACAGAGGTAGCACTGACAAGATAAATCACGATGCAGCAGTACAAAAATATCCCAAGTCATACGTTATAAAAAAAATTCAAAATGCACTTTGAAACATCAATAGAGGTAACACAGACAAATTAATAACGATAAAATACCACGAAAATATCCTAAGTCATTTCGTTTCAAGCATAAAATCCAAAATACTCTTTGATTCATCAACAGAGTGAACACTGACATGACAAAACACGATAAAACAATAGAAAAATTACCTAATTCATCTGTTTCAAACGAAACAGTTTCCAAAACACACTTTGAAAAATCAACAGAGGTAACATTGACAAGGTAAACACGACACTTCAAAAATATCCTAAGTCATACGTTTCAAATTAAAAAATATCTAAATGCACTTTGAAACATCAGCAGAGGTAACACTGACAAGATAAACCACAACGCAATACTACAAAAATATTCTGAGTCACACTTTTCAAAACGAAAAAGTTCCAAATGCACTTTGAAAGATCAACAGAGATAACACTGACAAGGTAAAATACGACATAGCACTAGAAAAAATATCCCAAGTTATACGTCTCAAAAGAAAAAAAAAAAATCCAAAATGCACTTTGAAACAACCTCATAGGTAACACTGGTAAGGTAAGCCACGACACAACGCTACAAAAAAAATCATAAGCCATACGTTTTAAAAGAAAAATTTCTAAGTGCACTTTGAAATATCAATAGTGGAAACTCTGACAAGATAAACCACGACACAATACTAAAAAAATATCCTACATCATACGTTTCAAAAGAAAAAATTCAAAAATGCACTTTAAAACATCAACTGGGTAACACTGACAAAAATAAGCCACGACACAACACTAGAAAAATATTCTAAGTCATATGTTTCAAACCCGAAAAAAAATCCAAAATGCACTTTTAAACATCAACAGAGGTAACACTGACAATATATAACCACGACACTATGTCCTCTACAACGCTACAAAAATTCCCTAGTTCATACGTTTCAAACCGAAGTGCAACGAGTTTCGCGAACAATAATAAGCACTCAACATGTTCCACGAGTTTCGTGTACAAAAATCAGCACTCAACAAGTTCCACGAACATAGATCAGTAGACTACAAGCTTCGTGAAGAAAATCAGTTTCATGAGGAGACAAAATTTCACGATGAGAAAAATCAACTTGCAAAAGGTTCCATAGCTCCAGACATTTTCAATATACAGACTCAAACTCCGACTCCATTCCGCAAAAAAAAACTAAAACTCTAACTTGACAGTCCTGTTTTAAAAGTTCATTTAACTAGATATGTAATTTATAACCGATTTTAAACTCCAACTGAGGATATTTTCAATATACCGACTCCAACTCCGACTCCATACACCAGAAAATATTAATAAGACTCCAACTTCAGAACCCTGTTTTAAAGGTTATTTTCACTAGAATTGTAATTTACAACCGATTTCGATTCTAGCTACAGATATTTTCAATTTGCCGACTCAAACTCCGACTCCATTCAGCAAACAAAACTACTAAAAATCAAACTTGAGAGTCCTATTTTAAAGACTCTTTTAACTATACTTGTAATTTATAACCGATTTCGACTCCAACTGTGGATATTTTAGAAAAAAAATACTAAACTCCAACTTTAGAGCCCTGTTTTGAAGGTTCTTTTAACTAGACTTTTAATTTATAACCAATTTTGACTCCAACTGCGGACATTTTCAGTTTACCGACTCCAACTCCGACTCCATTCACCAGAAAAAATCACTAAAACTCCAACTTCAGAGCCCTGTTTTAAGGCTTCTTTTAACTACATTTGAAATTAATAACCGATTTCGACTCTAACTCTCCATTCAACAAAAATAATTAATAAAACTCCAACTTCAGAGTCCTGAAGTGAACTCTAACTCTGATGCCTTTAGCAAAAAAATTTCTAAAACTCCTATTTCAGAGTCCTTTTTTAGAGTTTCTTTTAACTAGATTTGTAATTTATAACCGATTTCGACTCTAACTCCAGACATTTTCAAAGTGCGACTCCAACCGCTACTCCATTCTGCAAAAAATTACTAAAACTTCAACTTTAGAGCCCTGTTTTAAAGGTTCTTTTAACTAGATTTGTAATTTATAACAGATCTCGACTCTAACTCCCGACATTTTCAATATGGTGACTAACTCGGACTCTATTCAGCAAAAAATTACTAAAACTCCAACTTCAGAGGCCTGTTTTTAAAGTTCTTGTAGCTAGATTTGTAATTTATAACCAATTTAGACTCTAACTCCAGACATTTTCAAAATGCTGAATCCAACTCCGACTCTAATCAGCAAAAATTACTAAAACTCCAACTTCAGAGGCCTGTTTTAAAGTGTTTTTTTTTTAACTAGATTTGGGATTTATAACCGATTTTATTTCTGTTCATTTAAAACACTATGTCCTCTAGATTGTTTCCCAGCCCTTTTTGAAAATAGATACCTCCTCCTGTACTTCGAATATCGCAGGTGTAGGAAAAAGTCATTCTAGCAAGCAAAACATTGGTATTTTTTTGCACGGAGTAATATGTACCACAGCTTAAAAGTTAAGATGGAGGTGTTCAAAGATTTTTTTCGGGGCGGGAGGACTGAAAATCTAACATGCACTCAAAGAAATGATGCATTAAAAGCCTTCAAAATTATAAAATAGAGTCTAAAAATTTTGTTCAAATATCAACCCTCCCTCCCTGGAATTGCCTGCTAGGACCCACACCTTTCTTCTACTCACGCATGATTTTTTCCCATTTGTCGTGTTTTAACTGCTTTTTCTGTGTTTTAATGTTGTAAATTTTTTTTTATTAAAAAATTTGTATTTGCAAAGCCATGTGTCTTTTTTAGATTCCTTATTTAGGAAGAATCTTCAATACCCAATAATTTACTGAATGAAAAATCAAAAACCATAACTAAGGGTCTCTTTAAAATGCGAGGATGTGTCTTGCAAAAATGTAAATATTGAAGTAACGCCTGGTTATTGAAACATTGGTATGTCTCCCATGGCGTCACGGGACTCTTGCCATGAGGCTTCCAGAATTCGTGTATTTTCTCGAAAACCGATTTCGTCATACATAGTACATAGGTAAACATAGCCGTAACAGCTGGTCACGGAAACAGGGCATGCGCTTTAAACAGGGATGTGCTTGAAACAGTGCGTGAAAATGGGAACCATACTTTCGTGCAAAAGATCTTTCGTGCAATTGATCTTTCGAGTCATAACGGGGACAAAAATCATTCGAATGCAATGATCCTTTGAGAAAAATATGCACTGAAAGAAAAAAAAGTATAATGTAACAATCCGTGTATGTGTCCTCCTCAATTAAAAGTGGGGGGGGGGGGGGGGTTCCTCATGGACTTTGAACAAACGCTCCGCGTGGGAATACATCATCCGTAGTCATTCCCCCTTACATAAGATTTAAAGAAAAAAACGCTTTGAAAGAAAAAACCGTCTTGAAAGATAGGAAAAAGCCTTGAAAGAAAGAAAAAATGTTTTGAAAGAAAGAACAAAAAAGAAACGGCTTGAACATCTCGAAGAAAAATAAAATTTCAAAAAAGCATTATGTGATGGCGTTGTGTGCGCTGTCATTCCGTAAGATGTGGGCTGTCGTTACGTAACACCCGTGTGTATGCTGCGATTACATAAGAACCAAGTGTGCGCCGTTTGTTTATAATACCAAATGTGCGCTTTCATTACGCAACATGCGCGCTGTCATTACACAACACCCACGTGTGTGCCGTCATTAAGTTATTTTCGATAAATCTACGCACGATAGCATGACCCTCAATTCCAATTACGTAAGTTAAAATTCCTCATGATATTACATGTCACACACGATCACGTCATCCATGCTACTAAACATCTGCATCATTTAGAAAAATTAATAACACCTGGATGTCATGGGAAATCTGCCACCTGTGTTCCTTCTAATACTAAAACAAGGTTACGTCATCCATATTAGACCGGTCACGGAAACAAGGGTGTGTCTTGTGACTTAACAGGGCATTTCATGGAAAGCTATGGGAAACTGGAAGGGATGTCTTGACGTAACAGGACATGTTGTGGAAACATGGGACACGTAACAATGTTGTCGTAGAAATCCTATGAGAATCTGCTATGGGCGTTGCAAATCCTATGGGAATCTGCTAGGGATGTTGTTACGCAACGGGGCATGTTGTGGAAATCCTATGGGAATCAGCTTTTATTTGAAAAAAATCTTTCTTTCTCGCTTTCTCTGTCTAAAATACTACTATATTGATGCAATAAAATTGTTTATGGCTGGAAAATTCGTACTCAATTAATTTTTTAAATAGTTCTTGGTAATGAACAGTAAGTAAGGAGCAACACGGCTCAATAGTAACTGAAATTCTAAAAAACGAAGTTTGGTATTAATTAATACAACAAAAAAATTGGATTATTATGCTAATTCTAAATATATAAGATTCATTCGATCAGAAATTAAAAAAAACCAAGTTTTCAACAGAAAGTAAGGAGCAGCATTAGAACGCAAAACGCACAGAAAACATTGCGTATGTGAAGGGGTTGCCTGCCTCATTAATACCTTGCTCTTTACGCTAAAGTTTGACTGTTTGTCCCAATTTTCTAAGAACGACGTCTGAAACATAAAGGCCGTCTAATTAGAATAGGAAGCTTTTCTAAAAGTGCTAAAAACGGTAGCTTGAAGAGCAAGATGTTGAGGAGGGGGCAACCCCTTCACATACGGAATAATTTATGTTCGTTTTGACTTTTAATGTTACTCATTACTTTCAGTTGAAAGAACTAGTCTTTTTTATTTAATCATTCAAAATACGAGTAAGATTTCTTTTTTCAAATACCACAAGAGTAAATATTGTTTGTTTCCAAGAATTAGGTAAATTTGTTTTTGTCGTATGCTCGGCTATGTGTTTGCCCAGTTTATCAACGGGCAATAATAATTACTTTCTTTGAACTGCAATGTTTCCTTTCTTATTTATTTCTTTATTGCTATGCTATATTAATGCGTTGAATCCTTCATGTCTTGACAACATTGTTACGTAACCATTTGTATTTCAAGTTATGAAAAACATTTTAAAAATAGACCTTGAGAAAAAAAAAAATTACTTAGACGTGATTCCCATTTCTAACCAACGCTTCAAAGATTTGCTTCGACTTAGTAGCTTTAGCTGACTTAAAAGAAAGTGAAAAGCCATATTAAAGACTAGGAAGAGCAAAAATAAATTAGTAATTAAAAATTTAGTAATAATTAATAATATAGTAATTAAAAAAGTCGTTTCAAGTACTCTATATGTTTTGACTGTGCAACATTTTTTATTAGGTAAAAAAAAACATTCTTGATTTCTGCTCTATTGTATATATTTATTACATTTTTTCCAGGAATAATACGAAGAGATGGTTTTTAATATTACCGAAGAAAACACAGCTCTGGTTCTGGCCATGTAAATATGGACGCAAAAGAGTTCCTCAGCACACTAATTTTCTATGTTAATGGGAAAAAAGTAAGTTTTATATCATTTTTGGTTTCGGATCCAATTAAGAGAAATGCTAATAATAAGAGAAATTAGTGAATAGATAATTGGTTATAAAATGATTAAATGGGTAAGTTAATGAGGCTCATGCAAAATTGTTAATATTTACCAATAAAATTACTTTAACATTGAAAAGTAACTTCACCTTTTCAGGCCCGTTCGTCTGAAAATGACTTCGGATAAGCCTTGTATTGATCGAAATGCGTTAAATCTCTTAGTAATTTTTTGCTCTATATTTGGACGTTAACTTATTCATTATCAACCTAATTTCGCTTATCTAGTAAGCAGCATCCGCTTTTTCCCGTTGAACCCGTTTATAGAAGGGACGATGAAAGAAAATAAAAAAGAGGGGTCGTTTGATTGGAGATTTTGGTTGTAGTAGCCTTTTTAAGGGCCAAAACTGACCTAAAAGTAGCCTGATTCCCCGTCAACGCCCGTATTGTTTCAAGTAATCCCTGGCGTCCTACTTGGTATCATATACAGATTTTCACTCACACACTGTCTGGGCATAACTAGAAAATCCCAGGGGCGAGAGCCCTAAGTTTGACAAGTAGGGTGTGAAGAATCCAGAGAATTTTATCTGACATGTATATAACGGAGAGATCGAAAGGTTTTACATGAATTTGGTAAAATCAAGTTCATGTAAAAGAAAAGGAAAGGAATCTTGAGAATCAGAGGCAACGCCTATAGCAAAGACCATAAGGCTTCTATGTTTTATTATTTCTAATTTTTTCCCAGAGGCCTCATATGGAAGGGGTGGTTATATCAACTTCGGAGGGGGCTCATTCTCTTGGAAATTGGAAGTTCTAGTGCCCTTTTTAAGAGTCAAAAGTGACAGGAGGGAAACTAGCCCTTCCCACGGGAGGAATCTATAGATTCAGGAATCTATTATCTGTGTCATAAAAGAACCAAGATCAAAATTTAGGCAGGCAAGGAGATCTATACAATAAAATAAACATTATCCAGTGCAGGCCCTTGTTTTTTGCACTTAAATTTCATCTGATTTCTAATCACAAACAAAACAATTACCTCCTAACGCCTACCTTAGAACGCTTAACTTAGAAAAGTAAGTAAGTAAGTCTATTTATAACTCTAAATAACACAAAAATAAATGCGGAGTAAAGAACAAAAAATAATATAGCCCGAAAGGAAATACAAACAAAAACATAACACAAATAACATAGCAAGGTCCACTGAATTACAAATCGGGGAAAAAATAACTGATAGGATCACTGGCACACATCTTTTTCGGAGCATTAGCCCTCAGATCCTTAGCGATGTCGGCAAGCAGCACTACCGGGTCGGCAAGTCAAAAACAAGAAATAATCTTGCTGTTTCTACAAAATCTTGGAAAATATAATAAGAATTTATAATATTTAAAATAACTTCTGCTTAACTGAAGAAGGTCTTTATTCCGCAATACCAAGCCATTTCATCTTTGAAACACACACGAGTAGCGTTTTACCTACATGTAAAAGAGAAGCAGAGTTAGAAATAGTAAAACAATACTTGCATACTTGCATTTAGAAGCATTTACAGAAAGTCCAACATTTGCCCAAAGAATTTACAATATTTAAAATAACTTCTGCTTAACTGAAGAAGGTCTTTTTTCCGCAAAGCCAAGCCATTTCATATTTGAAACACACTCGAGTAGCGTTGTACCCAGATGTAAAGGAAAAGCAGGGTTAGAAATATGAAAATAAAGATGCTTGCATTTAGAACTATTTACAGAATGTCCAACATTGCCCAAAGCATTAATCAGATTATGTATATTCTTAGTTGAGGCCCGACCTAGTATGGGTAACTATAGTACGTCTGCAGTATAAGCAATATGACTGACAACAGCATTTTTTATAACCACAACAGGAGACAACATTCATAAACAATCTGCAAAAACAGTTTCAAAAATATATGGAGACATCACACCCACCTTGCCAGACTCCCTCCTTAACTATGATAGGCTCAGATATATCGGAAATCTATTTCAACCAAACAAACGAATTAAAATACCAATATTGGAGAACTTTTTCGACGGAACAATTGACTCCTGCTTAACTAAGCAATGAAGTGTTTGCAAATGTACGACATTATCAAAAGCGCCCGAAATATCAACTGAGCAAAAGTAAAGTGACCTTTTTTGCCTTTGGCCCAACCAAGCAACGGATCAAGTATACGATGGACATGAGAACAACTAAAAAAAAACCCTATGAACCCACCGTGATACTTAGAAAAGGATATTTAGTCAAAATTTCAAGCAAGACGCATACTCAAATAACTTGCTCATGAAGGAAGACACTGTAATTGGTTGATAACTGTAACACTGATCTGCGGCTTTTCTTTTTTCAAAACCGATGTTACGACCCCCGAAAGAAAATTATCTGGAATTAACGACTGATCTAAACACATCTGGAATAAGAGCTGAATGCGTGTTACCAATAATGGACACTTCATGGTACTGCCTAAGTAAAGACCTATGTGGGCAGGGCACAATGTATTATTTATTTATTATTTTCTTTTTTGGTTTTAAACCAGGCCACTTCGTATCGAAGGAGTTGTCGTAGAAACTTCGAAAAGTGCTCATTCGGTAGAAAATTAAAATCAATAGTGCCTTTTTTAATAGTCGAAAGTGATTGGAGGGCACCTAAACACTCCCCCGCCCAAATTACCCCAATAAAATATAATCAAAATTTTGAGACAGCCATTTTGTTCAGCGTAGTTAATTTAGAGTTAAAAATTAGACAGCCATCCCGTAGTTAAATTAGACAGCCATTTTGTTCAGCGAAAATTATATTTTTGAGGATAACTAACCTAGTACAGCCCTCAGGGCAAGGATTTTAAGTAGTGCCTTTTTTAATAGTCGAAATTAAATGGAGAGCAACTAACCCCTCCTCCAACGCCTACCATTTCCCCATACAAAAGTTTCAAAACAAAATTTTTACGACAACAAACGGCCATCTCAAAATTTCTATCAGATGCATTTCGGGAAAATACGAGGCGTGGGGGGCATCCACCCTCGATCCCTCACAATCTTAAAAAGGACACTAGAACTTTTATTTACGAGTGTAATTAGCCCCCTCCAAAGTTTACACGATCACCCTTTCTATATATACCTTATATGCTCTCAGGACATAACTTACAGCCCTTGCACCCAGGGTGGCCAGGGGGGGGGGGGGGTCGTCATCATCAAAGACATAATTTCCGGACTTTTAACGACGCTGAACAAAATGGTTGTCTCAAAATTTTGATTGGATGCGTTTGGGGAAATGGTGGGCGTGTGAGGGGGGTTCGTTCCCCTCCAATCACTTTTGACTATTAAAAGGGAAGACCTTTCAGCTACGCTGAAAAATGGTTATCTCAAAATTCTGATTATATTTTTTTTAAGAGTCAAGAAATGAGAGGGCAACTGCCCCCCCCCCACGCCCGTTTTTTCCCCAAACTTATATGCTACAAATTCTGAGATAGCCATTTTTTAAAAATAATTCAAAACTTTGATAACAAAAACTCCGGTGTCGACAAAACCCCCAGGGCCCGAGGGGTAAGTGTTTTAAGCGTTGTCCTGGGGGAATATATGGTTCTTATGAAAGGATGCTTGTATAGACTTCAGAGAGGGCTTATTTGATTGTAAATCGAAAGTTCAAGGTTTTTTTTAAGAGTCAAAATAGATCCGAGGGTAACCAGCCCCCCCCCCTCAAAGCCTTTTTTTCCCAAATTCTTCCGATAAAAAATTTGAGATGTCCATTTTGTTATAAATAGTTCAAATATCATATAACACATACTCCGGTGTCGACACAACTCCCCAGGATCCGAGGGCAGGTGTTGTAAGTTGTGCTTTGTTGGAATATATGGTTCTTATGGAAGGGATGATCGTTAAAACCTCATAGAAGGCTCATTTGATTGGAAATTGTAAGTTCTTCACTTTTTAAGAGTGAAGAGATGGAAGGGCGACTGACCTCCCCCTTCCACACTCTTTTTTCCAAAAACTCATCTGCTACAAATTTTGAGAAAGCCATTTTTTAAAAATAGTTCAAAAATTAGATAACAAAAACTCCGGTGTTGACACAACCCCCAGGGCCCGGGGGGTAGGTGTTGTAAGTGTTGTCCTAGGGGCGTATATGGTTCTTATGAAAGAAATACTCGTATAGACTTCATAGAGGGCTCATTTGATTCGAAATTGAAAGTTCTAGTTCACTTTTTAGAGTCGAGAGATTGAAGGTTAACTAACTCCCCCACGCTATTTTTCCCCAAACCCATCTACTACAAATTTTGAGACAGCCATTTTTTTAAAAATAGTTCAAAAATTAGATAACAAAACTCCGGTGTCGACACAACCCCCAGGGACCTGGGGGTAGGCATTTTAAGTGTTATCCTGGGGGCGTATATGGGTCTTATGAAAGGGAGGCTCGTATAAATTTCAGAGGGGACTCATTTGATTGCAAAATGAAATCTCTAGTTCATTTTTTAAGAATTAAAAGATATCCAAGGGCAACAAGCCCGCCCCCCCCCACGCTCTTTTTTCCCCAAACCTATGCAATATAAATTTTTATATAGCCGTTTTGTTAAAAATAGTTCAAAGGTCAGGTAAAAAACTCCTGTGTCGACGCAACCCTCCAGGGCCCGGAGGCAAGCGTTGTAAGCAATTCTCTGGGGATATGTATGGTTCTTACGGAAGGGATGCTCGTATAAACTTCGGAAAGGGCTCATTTGATTGGAAATTGAAAGTTCTTGTTCACTTTTCAAGAGTCAAATGAGATCGTAAGGAAACTAGCCACCTTCCCCCTCCACGCCCTATTTTCCTCAAACCCATCCGATAAGAACTTTGAGAAAATCATTTTTTTCAAAATGGTTCAAAGATCATATAACGAAAACTCCAGGGTCAACACAATCCTTCAGGGCCAAGGGTAGACGTTATAAGCTATGTCTGGGGGGCATATATAACTTTTATGGAGGGGATGCTCGATTAGACTTTTGAGAGAGCTCATTTGATTGGAAATTGAAAGTTCTAGTTCAGTTTTTAAGAGTCAAAAGAGATCAGAAGGCAAATATCCCCCCCCCCCACTCATCTTTCCCTCAAATGCATCCGATAAAAATTTGGAGACAGCCATTTCGTTAAAAGTAGTCCAAAGGTTAGGTAAAAAAAAATTTCAGTGTCGACACAACCCTCCAGGGCCTGGGGACAGGCGTTGCAAGTTATGTCCTGGAGGCAAATGGTTTTTATGGAAGAGATGCTCGTATAAACTTCAGGGAAGGCTCATTTGAATGGAAATTGAAAATTCAAGTTCAATTTTTAAGAGTCCAAAGAGGTTGAAGGGCCATTAGCCCCCCCCCCCCCCCTCCGTGCCGTTTTTACTCTAACCCCTCCAATACAAATTTTTAGATAGCAATTTTTTAAGATAGTTGAAAGGTCAGAAATAAAAAACTCCGGTGTCGGCACAACCCTTCAGAGCCAGGGGGCAGGTGTGGTAAGTTATATCCTCGGGCCGTATATGGTTCTTATGAAAGGGATACTCGTATAAACTTCAGAGAGGGATCATTTGATTGGAAATTAAAAGTTCTAGTTCACTTTCTCAAAGTCAAAAGAGATCGGGGGGCAACTAGCCCCTCCCCCATTCCATGCCTTTTCTTCCCCAAACACATCCGATAAAAATTTTGAGGTGACCATTTTGTTAAAATAGTTCAAAAATCCAATATTAAAGCTACGGGGTGGACACAACCCCTCAGGGCCCGGGGACAGGCGTTGTAAGTTTTGCCCTGGGGGCATATATGGTTCTTATAGAAGGGATGCTCGTATAAATTTCAGATAGGGCTCATTTTATTGAAAATGAAAATTTCTAGTTCACTTTTAAAGAGTCAGCAAAGATCAAAGGGCAATTAGCCCCCCCCCCTCCGCCACACCCTTTTTCCCAAATCCATCCGATAAAAATTTTGAGATAGCCATTTTGTTAAAAATAGTTCAAACATCAGACAATAAAAACTCCGAGGTTGGCGCAAACCCATTGTTTTTACTTTGATATTGTTACTTTGATACTAGTTTTGATACTTAGATGAATGTTTGATTTTGGAAAAAAGGTTTGAATTTGAAATGAGGAATTTTTAAAAGCTTGAAACTTTTTGCAATCAAAGACGAAAAAAAATCAATTAAAAAAAAAATTCCGAAAAAGAATTTTTTCAAAAAAAGTAAAGGTCATTTTAAACTTACAATCAGCAGATACAAATACCTTTTAAAATTCAAACTCAAAACGACCAGAAATTAGTATTAAAGATTAATTGAAACCCAAAGCGAACAGAAATGAAATAAACATTCATAGATAAAAAAACATACAACAAGTAATAATATGAATGAATAAATAAATCTTAAAGAGACTAAGGCTTAAATTTAATATGCAAATCAAGCTTAAAACAAAAAAATATTTTGCTATTGGAGTATAAATGGAACCCAAAATGAACAGAAATTAAATAAAAAAAAACCTACAATAGATACTAATGTAAATGAATAAATAAATATTAAAAAACAGTGAAACTTAAATTGAATATGCATATCAAGCTTGAAACGAACAAAAACTTCTAAAAACACGAGCTTGGGTATCGCCTCCTTCTCTCACTGTAAAAGCATAAACCTACTGCGTCATTGGCGCTTAATTCAAAACTATATGTGTCTTGAACATTCTTAGAAAGTATAAACAAAAGTAAATTGAATATTTGATATATAACGATATTATTTGTTGAAAGATCCATCACTTCAAGATTTTATTTCACTGTAACTTTATTTTCATTTTCAATGCTTTAAGAACTGGAAAAGAATATATTTATAATATAATTCGTTTTCAGTGAAAACACCAATGACCCAGTAGGCTTTAGATTTTTACACTTAAGAAAGGGGGCAGTATCCAAACTCTTGTTTGTAGTATATTCGTCTTGAACAATTTTAGAAAGAACTAATAAATTAAACTAAATATTTGATGTATAATGATATTAATTGCTGAAAGCTCATCATGTCAAAATTTACTGTAATTTTAATGTTTATATTCAATATTAAGCACAAAAGAAAATTTTTGTAATAAAACTCGTTTTCAGTAAAAACGCCAATGACGTAGTAGGTTTTAGACGTTTACAGGGAGAGAAGGAGGCGATACCCAAACTCTTGTTTTGCAGTGATTTTGTTTGTTTCAAGCTTAATTTGCATATCAAATTTAAGTTCCACTCTTTGTAATATTTACTTATTCACTTATATTAGTATCTATTGTATGTTTGTTTACATAAATTATTTTATTTAATTTCTGTTCGTTTTTGGTTTCATTTATGCTTCAACAGCAAAAATTTTTTTTTTGCCTTTAAGCTTGATTTGCATATTAAATTTAAGCATTACTCTTAAGATTTATTTATTATTTAGGTTTATTTATTCATTTTTATTATTACTTTTGCTAGGATTATATATGTTTTTGTTGTGTATTGTTTTTTTTTATATATGTATGTATGATTATGTATGTTGTATGTTTTTTTTTTGCTAGGATTGTTTATTTAATTTCTGTTCGTTTTGGATTTCATTTATTCTTTAATAGAAACTTCTGGTCATTTTGAGTTTGAATTTTGACAGGTATTTGTATCTGCTGATCTTAAGTTTAAATGGTCTTTACTTTCTTTTGAAAAAACACCTTTTCAGAATTTTTTTTAATTAATTACAATAGATAGCCAGGTCAAAGCCAAAACGAGTAAAAATTAACACGAGTAGGGCTTATAACACCTATGCCTTCTCAAGACCAGAACCAAATTTGCGCTTTACTGAAAACAAAATTCCTTTGAGATGTTTTCACTTCTCTTACCTTTATAAATAAAATATAATCAAATCTTTAAGGAATAAATATCAGAATAGTTCAATTAAACCAACAATTCATGGTCATTTTGTTTTTGTTTTTTTTTTTTTTCAGTAAACCGCAAATGGTGTTCTGGTCTGGAGAAAGCATGAGATATATCAGCCCTATTCATGTTAATTTTTGCTGGTTTTGAGCTTGACTCGGCTATTTTATTGTAGTTTTTGCTCCTTGTGCGTTTCATTTATTTATTGATAGCGATTTGAGGTAGTTTTACACATGGAAGATTATTTGACTTTATTTTTGCTCATTCTTGGATTAATTGAGCTCTTTACTTTTCTTTGAAAAACTTGTTTTGTGAAAAAAATGCAAGTAATTATAACAACGACCATCCATGTCGAGAAAACTGGACTTCTTAACCTTCTTCAAAGCCCGATAAATATCACCACCAGATATTGACCATATATGGGCTTGCTGAAGAACTTAAGGAATGGTATTATTCTTTACGGAAGAAACCACGGAATGGATAGACTGATCGAATGTAGAAAAAGCGCGAGTAAAACGAGCGTCGCGAAAAATCACGAATTTAGATAATCGAAACGGTAGAAAGCACACAATTACTGGTATTTATTACATTGGACCAAGATTCCCGATCCGAGAGGCCATCCAAAGCATTCCGGTGGGCTTGAAGGAAAGGAGATCTAAACTGACGTTTCGAGTTTTGTTTAATTTTGAATACTTCACGTGACTTAGGCCGATCATAAGCAATCCAAAGACGTAGCCAAAACTTCGCGCGTTGTTTAGCTTTTTTCACTTCAGGGCACATATTCCACAACGGCTCTCGGGTGCCAATTCTAATACGTTGAACAGGAACTAAGGCAGAAGTGGCTGACCTTAACAATTACCAGCTGGTAATAGTAACAAGTTAGATTAATCTTAGCTGTCGGGGACCTCACTGAGGTTTGTAAAAGGTGGAAAGGCACTATCAGGCTCGACAAAAACGAGCAAAGGACATACAAACAAACTACAGAATTTACTCTTTTTCAATTTGGCTTATCAAACCATCTATTATAGTTAGAAGAACAGTCATAAGCAAGTTGAGCAGGTGACTCTCTTTCACAAGTTAAAGGCAGGTAATCATCTTCAGTTTTAGTATCCAAAACAAAGACATAGGGAATGCGACATAGGTAAGACATAGGTAAAATGTTTGTCTTTATTGACTAGCTGATAGCCACTTTGCAAAGCATCAAAGAGCAGGTCATTTCTTTCAGATTGGGACAAAATATTGGCATTAGTATCACCAACAACAATCCAGTTTAATCCCTGATTAGTCACTCTTTGCAGAAGTGTCCTGAGTCACTGGCAGGCCCCAGCGAAAAAAGACAGGGAAGAAATGTTCTTACGATTGCATGGCACGTAGACATTAATGAGGACCATATTACCGCACTTTATTGCCAGTAAATTATGATCAGAAGGCATAAGCTAAGGCTTCTAAGAGAAACAAACCAAAGTTGCGAGGTCCCCAGGGGGTCAGCCACAAGTTTTTTTTTAGCTTCACGTACACAAGTGTGATGGATGGGCGATCATTTAAGAGAATTTGTATTGGCTTTAGTTAGAAAATTATCCTTTAGAAAAACTATATCATAATAAAGAAGCTCATCAATCAGAAGCTCCTTGTCTTTGGTTTTGTTAATATTAAGTGATACAAAGCACAATTTCTCAGTACTGACTGTCATTTCTTATTTTTGTTCACAGCTTCTTTCAGCATTTGGCATCTGAGACTGTAAGTCCGATCGTTCCAGGCAGGAGACTTCTCACACACTCGGATAAAGAGCGTAACTCAGACAAACAGGAGATTAAATGGCACCTGAACGCGTTAAAAACATGTGCAGGAATGACTGGTACTTCACTAAGGTGACGGATAACAAAGACTGGCAGACAAATATCATCAGTATCGCACCTTGTGATAGTGTTAATAATATCTGAGACACTATTTGTAAGCGCGTTTGGCTGAATTTCTCCAGGATGGCAAAACTGGAAGATTTACCTTCACGCTTCAGAAACCAGGAAGAGCATAAAAAATTCAGATATATGTTTCTTTATAGTATCTGGATTGAAGCCTTTTTCGATACTGTTTTGGACAAAATTCAGAATGGGACCATAAACGAGCATCCATGTGGTCTACACCATCAGCACAGAGCGCTGAATAAATAGTGAAAGAAAAAACCCAGGAACAAGGGAAGTGTCAGGAACCCCTCACCTATTCCCCGAAATCTGCGAGTAACTGAATACCGGCGGGTATATTTCGGTGCTTTGGGGAGGGGGGTTCCTTCCCCTCTTCTGCTTTTTCCCAGTGAAAACAGATGCCTCTTAATTATATGAAGTTATCGACAGTGTTACAAATACTAATAATATAGATGGCGTGCCTTCTACTTGAGAGAAAAGGCAGCACTGGTGAAAGTACAAAGAGGGAAAGACCTACACTAATTAGTAGTTGGAAAAGGTCTCTCAAGTAATATGTAACCAAAAATCTATTTTTAGAGGGTAGAAATCAATATGATAATAACTTCAAAGTAATTAATCAATTTTATCAAATAAACAACAAAGAAGCAAAATTCAGCAACAGTAAAAATGGACCAAAAACTAGGAAAATAACATTGTTGGCCCAAAAACAAAAATTTCCTTGCCAGCTTTTCTTGCTTTTTTTGTGTTGCATGTATTATTTGTTTTTTACACTTTGCATAGAGTAATAATAATAGTAAATTATTTCATCTCTTTGTACCAACTTGCATGTATTAAAAGAATTAAACGGAAGAGAATAAAAGGAAAAAGAAAATATACTAATTATACGAACACTCACCAAAAAAGCTACATAACTTAACTTCTTTGACTTAAGAGTAAATTTCAAAGTTCACAATAAATTCATTTTGCTTCTAAGTATAATTTATACTAGCCATTCTGACTTTGAAGAAATGTCTAAAACTCCGTATCTTTTCTCAATATATTGCACACGACTCCACATTAGATCTTGAAAAAAATCCTTACAGCAATAAAAAAAAAATTGGCTCCGTTAAGTCTATTGTCCTCTTCTAAAATCCAAAATTTAAACCAAAATTGAATTTCGAATCTAGTCTAAACTTCCTTTAGCCTTGACACATAAGGTCCAACAGTGGCGTCGGAAGATTTCTATCTGCAATACTTTCAGAGAAATCATATACGGCTGTAAAACCCAATAAAACTGGTTTTATACAGCCAGAACTCACTATGGAAATGTTAGGCCTACAATCTTAGTATCTGCTTCAAGTAAAAAAACTGGATTGGCGGTTTGAATTGGCAGAGGATAGGCATCTTCCAATATCCGTAAAAACCCTATAAATTAGGAAAAGGAATATATTTCAGTGTAGAAGTTTCTTGTACTTGTACTTACTCTGGGACCAGATACGGACGTATTACCCAGCATCTTGAAGATTCCTTATGGTTAATTCCCGTTTGTCGTGATCTTTTCAATGGTCTTCATCAAATTGGAACCTGTAGCTCTCTCATTGTGGGCCAAACTTTTTAAATCTGAAAATAGAATCGAGGCAGTTTTTGATGGTTACCAACCAATTTTTCAATGAACGCGTAGGTCGCCTGTGTAAATCTGGCAATGAAGCAGCTAGAAGCACTTGCTTGAGGATATGGTCATTGGGATTTCTCTGGACACAGCCAAGCCATCCCAGTTTGCTTGGTTTGACCATTGTGGCGTTGGGTTTAATGTTACAGCAGCGGTGACACGTATCAACATTTGAAATATTTGTCCGAATATTGAATCCTCATGATTTTACGTAGACGGCATTTATTAAAGACATTCATGTCGTAAAGACGAGGAGCGTTCAGTAGCCAAGTTTCGAGTGTATAGAAGAGAAAAGACTAGCAGCCACTTTATAGACTCTAATTTTTTTCTTCATCCTGATCTTCCGCCTGTCCCACAAAAAGCGTCAGAGTTGTAAGATAAAGACTGTGTATGTTTTTTAATAATTCTAACTATCTATTTACTCTCTTACAAAATATTCAATGATGCTTACCAGAATTTTTTTTATAACAATGGTCTTTTTCTTTTAGGTTGTTGAGGCTGACGCTAATCCAGAATGGACACTGTTGTATTATCTGAGAAATAAGCGTATCCTTTTGATAATTAGACTGGTGACAACTTTTATATTTCTGGTAGAAAAGAAAGCTGGATTGACTAGTTAAATCATTCTAAAAATTTAGTTTTCATGAAATATTAAATTCAGATTAAAGTTAATTTATGGTCACAGCCAGTGGTAGTTTTTAAGCTGTTTTGAAATAAAATAGAAATTATTTGGGACACATTGTTCGTGGGGAACACGGAGGCAAATGGGGAAGTAAAATTTTCCCTGGACTTAAAATATGCTGAGTTGAGCATCCTAGATGAACTTGTGAGACGAAATGAATGAGCTTTCAGAGGTTGTACAGGTTCAGGGTGTTTAAATGGGTCTGAATATTAATGTTAAGAAGACTAATTTGATGTGGTTATGAATAAATGAAGATGAAAAGGTGACTCTGGGTAACGATAAAATCGATGAAGTGCAAAGCTTCATTTACCGTGGTGATATTATTAGTAAGGATGGTGGGTGCAGTGAAGGAGTTAAAACTATAATAGCCAAGTCTCAGGCTAATTTTCCACAGTTGAAAAGAGTTTGGAACAATAGGAAGATAAGTTAGCGAACCAAGATTAGAATAAAGGAAGCTAAAGCGATTACAGTGATCAAATATGGTTGTGAAGCATGGGCGCTCAGAAAAACAGAAGAATATTTGCTATATGTTTTCCAGAGAAATTTTCTACGGATTTTTTTGGGTGCCCAACTGACTAACTGTATTTTAAACAGTAGACACTACGAATAGTGTGGCTCAATCGCAATTTCTAGGGCTATAATGAGAGAAATGTTGAGATGGCTAGGGCACGTTCTGTGAATGAAGGATAACAGATTGCCAAATATTGTCCTTTTCGGCCAACCATCTAGGGCTAGACGGAAGGCAGGTTATCCTCAGTGGGGAGTGGGAGGAAGTCGTAAGGAAACATTTAAGGGAAATGGGAACTTCTTGGGAAGATGAAAAGAGGTAGGCATCCAATCGGTTGGAATGGAAGAGGAGCTTGCGTAGCTATGTTGGCCTCATGCGGCTTGTCGCCGTGGTGTATTGTTAGTTAATAGTAGTAATTTAAGCTGTGTCTAGGTTACAATTATCAGTTTTAAATACCTTAGATTTTAATTGTGTTGACCAAAACAAGTTTATTTTCCTTAATTTAATTTCTTATAGTTGGCTTATGTGGAACCAAACTTGGTTGTGGTGAAGGAGGATGTGGTGCCTGCACTGTTGTGATTTCAAAGATAAATAGAAGAAATAATTGTAAATCGTAAGTTTAGCCCAAATTGGAAAGGCGCATGACTGTTACTGAAAAAAAGGAGGGTTCCATCTTGAAGTGAACCAAATAAATGAGGGAGAAAAGAGCAAAAAAAAAGCAAAGCCAAAAAAAGCGTATATGTATTTATTATGAGTTTTAGTATGTAAAGACAAATAACCAAGGCTTACTGATTAGAGTTTTTGGACAATCATTCATGGACCATAATTTCATTCTAAGACACAATTTTCACTGGTTGTATACTTGACTATCCGGCCAACCCTCCCCACCCCCACCCCAAATAATTTTTATTGTTATCAAGAATGCGTTTCTTTTGGAAAACAGACACGAGGTAAAAAAAATGGTTTAAATAAAAGAAAATAAATGGTCTAAGCGCTTCTCTATATTGTGTTTCTGAATAATATTTTCTGAAGAATAAGCATAGAAATGATATATTGATATGTTTTTCATAGGATATATAATTTTTAGGATAGTTTAACTTTCAGTTCAGTTGGTATTCTAGTATATTAAATGACAAGCATGTGCAAGTATATTTAGTGCTTAGATGGGGTAAACCTAAAAGTTTTAAACTCTTTAATGAAGATTTTGCCTCTTTGAAAGTCTTTAATCACAGAGTTATGGCTTACAAATATTGCGATATCATTCTCGGGAATAGCCCAAGGCTAAATAATCTTTCTTTTGTTTATGTTGACCTCGTATGATTCTGTTTAATTTAACTAAAGATTATCTGAGATTGTACCCCAGGTTTTGTACAAAATTAAATAAAAAAAAACAAGTTTTTTTAAACTGAAAGTAAGGAGCGACATTAAAACTTAAAACGAACAGAAATTATTCCGTATATGAAGGGGGCTGTCCCCTCCTCAACGCCTCGCTCTTTACGCTAAAGTTTTTTTATTGTTTAGAAAAATAGAGTTGTGAGAAAGTCAAACTTTAGCGTAAAGAGCGAGGCGTTGAGGAGGGGACAGCCCCCTTCATATACGGAATAATTTCTGTTCGTTTTAAGTTTTAATGTCGCTTCTTACTTTCAGTTTAAAAAACTTGTTTTTTTTTTTATTTAATTTTTGAACGTTTTTGAATTAATGCAGGTTTTGATTTTGGCTCACCGTACATGAATAATTAAAACAAATTTTGCATATTATATTTGGTTAAATGGCTTTCTCGAAACTTGTTTAATTTTATTTACGAACGTTTTTATTAGTAATAAATATACGTAACTTAGAATTAACTTACGTAACGAACTTCTATATTCATAAAATTTTAACACGTATATTAGGGGGTTCGCCCCCTAGTCAATACCCTCCTCTTTAAACTATAGTTCGAATTTTTTTTCCAGTTTTTTAAAAATGACCTCTTAATCACAATCAGTTGATCAGTTGAAAAACTTGTTTTTTTTTATTTAATTCCTGATCTTTTTCTTTAATAATGCTGGGAAATCCGGCGCCCCTTCATAGCAATGTCCCTTCCCCCATGAAAACTTCCTTCATGGAAAGATCCTTCCATATAGCCCCCGACCCTCTCCTTCCCCCACCTACCAGAAAAAATCTCCTCTGAAAAAGTCTGTATACTTCCCAATAACCAATACTATATGTTAACATTGAGTAAAGTTCATAACTTTCAGCCCTCCCCCTGGGGACTTTGGGGGATCAAGTCATTCTAAAAGACATTTTTATCATATTTTCGACCATGCTGAACAAAATGGCTATCTCAAAATTTTGATCGGGTGACTTTGGGAAAAAAAATGAGCGTGGGAGGGGGCCTAGTTGCCCTCCATTTTTTTTGGTCACTTAAAAAGGGCACTAGAACTTTTAATTTCCGTTCCAATGAGCCCTCCCACGATATTCTAGGACCACTGGGTCGATACGATCACCCCTGGGGAAAAAAAAAAAAAAAAAAAAAAAAACAAAACAAACAAATAAACACGCATCCGTGATCTTTCTTCTGGCAAAAAATGGAAAATTCCACATTTTTGTAGATAGAAGCTTGAAACCTCTACAGTAGGGTTCTCTGATACGCTGAATATGATGGTGTGATTTTCATTAAGGTTCTATAACTTTTAGGGGGTCTTTCCCCCTTTTTTCGAAAATCAGCCAAATTTTCTCAGGCACGTTACTTTTGATGGGTAAGCTTAAACTTAATGAAACTTATATATTTGAAATCAGAATTAAAATCTGATTCTTTTGATGTATCTATTGGTATCAAAATCCCGTTTTTTAGAGTTTCGGTTACCATTGAGCCGGGTCGCTCCTTACTTACAGTTCGTTACCACGAAACTGTTTGATTATTTTTGTTAAACAGACATCGGGCAATACACTGACTCCTATGCTTTGTCATATTGTCTGTCTTTACCTAAGTTTGACAAAAGGATCCCTTAACTCCATGGGAAGAATTATTGAAAATATTTTGGCTCTAAGCCATGATTATACAGACGCAGAAGCTTTCTATTGCATTCTCCTATATTTTTCCACAAGCCTCAGAATATTTTAATTGCAAATCTGACAACTTTTATTCCTCATTAAAGAAGGTTTTGATCCCCGGGTCGGCACTCATTTTGATTTAAACTTTGGATAGCACTTAGATCCACACTTTGTGACCCAAAGGCACTTATTGTCTGTCCAGTAGCCTTATAATTCTGGTACTCTTTGAAAACCAATAAATGAAATACATGATATTATCTCCCTGTGTTTAAGATTAATTAAAAAAAACATTTTCCACAAAATAAGTTTTTCAAAGAAAAGTAAAAAACTCCATTAAACAAAAAATGAGCAAAAATAAAATCAATTAATCTACCAAGCGTGAAAATACCAGAAATCAGCATCGATAAATAAATGAAACCCAAAACGAAAAGAAAAACAATAAATAACCGAGTCAAACTCAAAACGAGCAGAAACTAACATAACTTGGGCTCAAAACCCCTATGCCTTCCCAAGGCCAGAACAAAATTTGCACTTTAGTGAAAAAAAATATAAATGTTTTTTACTTTTATAACTTTAATAAATCAAATAATATTAACATTTTGATTACTAAATATCAGTATATGTATATTAAAACTGGCAATGCACAGTCATTTGTATTTTTTTCAGTAGAGTGCAAGTTTTATTTCTGGCTTTGGGAAGGCATAGGGGTTTTGAGCCCAATTTATGTTAATTTCTGCTCGTTTTGAGTTTGACTCGGTTATTTATTGTAATTCTGTTCGTTTTGGGTTTCATTTACTTGTCAACACTGATTTGTGGTAGTTTCACGCTTGGTAGATTATTTGATTTTATTTTTGCTTATTTTTTTGTTTAATGGAGTTCTTTACTTTTCTTTGAAAAACTTATTTTGACGAAACAGTTTTTTTAGTTATTTTCTGTTTGTTTTATATTGATACCGTCTTTTCAGGGAAAAGAAAATAATATTTTAAATCTTTTAGTTTTTTTTTTTTTTTTTGACTTTATTGGTTTGGATGCTGAGTTTAACTTTATAGTTTTTTTAACAACATACATCCTTTTAAAAATCTGGACACAAATATAGTGTTTAATTTAGTTTCATACCTCCTCTAGGGGAATAAGATAAATGAAAATGGAAAACTTTATAACATTCGCTAAAAAATCTGTTCACTTTCTTTGATAGCTTGGATACACTGTAGCATGGTAGTTTGAGTCCTTGTTTTAAAAAGAGAGTAGCCACGAAAGTTTTAGAGGTAAACAACTTGGGTTTTTTACACATTTAAATATTTTGGTTGCTTTTGTATGCTGGAGAAAACAATTTTGTAAAGCAATGGACCTTCCTTTTAAAAATCTGGACACAAATAGTAGTTTTAATTTAGTTTCATACCTCCTCTAGATAACCTGAAATGGAAAACTTTATAACATTCGCTAAAAAATCTGTTCACTTTCTTTGATAGCTTGGATACACTTACGCTATTTTGATTTGGTTATATTTTAAGAGCAAGAGTAGCCCCGAAAGTTTGAACATAATACCCTCAGTGGTTCTTGAGATACTTCTGAGATGTCTTATTGGGAATTAGCATTAACACAGTGCATTTTGATTCAATCTTAAGGCAACACTTAGTTTTTAAAACTGAATGGGCAAATGGGAGGGTGGGCGTGGGAGGGGGATTAGTTGCCCTCAAATTACTTTTGACTATTAAAAAGGGAATCAGCCCTTTCTATTATCAATCGAATTAGCCCTTTTTGAAGTTCCCACGACAACTCCTTCAATACGAAGTGTCCTGGTCTAAACAACAACAACAACAAAAATAATACATTATGCCTACATCCATAATAAAAATGTCAAGCCTTCCAATCACTTTCAACTATTAAAACGGGCACTAGGCCTTTCAATTTTCAATAGAATGAGCCCTTTTTGTAACGACAACGCTTTCTATAAACACCTTATATGCCCCCAGGGCGTAAACACAACCCTTACCATAAGGGCTGTTAGGGTGGTTGTCATCCTCTAAGACCTAATTTCCAGAACTTTCAACTACGTTAAACAATATGCCCCCAGGGAATAACTTACAATCCTTGCCTTGAGGGCTTTGGGGGGTTCGTCATTCTCAAAGAAATAATTTCCAGAACTCTCAACTACATGGAAGAAAATGTCTATCTCAAAATTTTGATTGGATGTGTTTGGGGAAATGGTAGGCGTGGGAGGGGCGTTAGTCACTCTCCAATGTGTTTCAACTATTAAAAATGGCACTAGCCCTTTCGATTTCAAATCAAATGAACCCTTTTGAAGTTTCTACAACAACACGTTCAATAAAAACCTTTTATGCTCCAGGGATTTACTTACAACCCTTGCCCTGAGGGCTGGAGTGGGTCTCATCTCTCAAAGACCTAATTTCCAGAACTTTCGACTACGTTGAACAAAATTGCTATCTGAAAATTTTGATTGGATGGGTTTGGAGGAATGGTGGGCGTGAGAGGGGGATTAGTTACCCTCCAATCACTTTCGACTATTAAAAAGGGCACTAGCCCTCTCAATTTGCAATTGAATTACCCCTTTTTGAAGTTTTACGACAAATCTATCTATAAAAATTTTATATGCTCCCAGGGCATAACTTAAAACCTTTGTCCTGGGGCTTTGTCATCCTTAAATACATAATTTCCAGAACTTTCAACTACGTTGAACAAAATATGGCTATCTCTAAACTTTGATTGAAAGTTTTTGGGGAAATGGTGGATGTGAGAGGGGGATTAATTACTCTCCACTCACTTTCGGTTATTAAAAAGGGCAATTTCAATTTCCAATCAAATGAGCCCTTTTTGAAGTTTCTACAACAACTTTCTATATAAACCATACATGCCCCAAGAGTATAACTTACAACCCTTTCACTGAGAGCTCTGAGGGGCTTATCATCCTAAAAGACCTAATTTCCAGAACTTTCAACTACGTTGAACAAAACGGATATCTAAAAAATTGATTGGATATTTTTGGGGAAATGGTGGGTGTGAGAAGGGCGTTAGTCACTCTCCAATAACTTTCACCTATTAAAACAGGCACTAGCCCTTTGAATCTCCAATTGAATGAGCCCTTATGAAGTTTCTGCGACAAGCCTTTCAATAAAAACCTTATATTCCCCCAGGGCATAATTTACCACCCTTGCCCTGAGGGCTGTGGGGTTAGGGGTTGTCATCCTTAAAGACCTAATTTCCAAATCTTTCAACTACGTTGAATAAAATGGCTATCTAAAAAATGTTGTTTGGATGTGTTTGGGGAAAAGGTTGGCGTAATAGGGGGGTTAGTTGCCCTCAAATCACTTTCGACTATTAAAAAGGGCACTAGGACTGAATTTCGAATCGAATGGGCCTTTTTTCAAGTTTCTACGACATTGATTTCAATAAAACTTTATATGCCCATAGGGCATAATTTATAACCCTTGCCCTGAAGACTTGGGGGATTGTCCTATTCAAAGGTATATTTTCCTGAACTTTGAACTGCTTGGAACAGAATGGCTATCTCAGACTTTTTATTGGATATGTTCGGGGAAATGGTGGACGTGGAAGGGGTGTTAGTTGCCTTCCAATCACTTTAGACAATTAAAAAGGGCACTAGCCATTTTAATTTCCAATCAAAAGAGCCCTTTTTGAAGTTTCTACGACAACCCGTTCTATAAAAACCTTATATGCCCCCAGGGCATAACTCACAACCCTTGCCCTTAGGGCTGGGGGGGGGTTGTCATCCTCAAAGATCTAATTTTCCGAACTTAAAACTAAGTTGAATAAAACGGCTATCTCAATATTTTGATTGGATGTGTTTGGGGAAAAGGTGGGCATGAGAGGGGGGTTAGTTGCCCTCCAATCACTTTTGGCTATTAAAAACAGCACTAGTCCTTCGAATTTCCAATCGAATGAGATTTTTTTTTGAAGTTTCTACGACAATGCCTTCTATAAAAACCTTATATTCCCCTCGGCATAACTTACAACCCTTGCACTGAGGGCTGTGGGGGAGTGTCCTCCTCAAAAAACATAATTTCTATCTGGAAATTAACTACACTGAACAAATTGGCTATCTCAAAATTTTTATGGATGTGTTTCGGGAAATGCTGGGCTTGGAAGGTCGCTTAGTCGCCTTCCAATCACTTTCGACTAGTAAAAAAGGGCACAAGCCACTCCAACTTCCAATTGAATGAGCCTTTTTCGAAGTTTTTACGACAAATCCTTCGATACGAAGTGCCCTGCTCTAAAGGAAAAAAAAATAATAAATAATACATTGTGCCAACATCGTTCTTATATGCCCCCAGGTCATAACTTAAAACCCTTGTCCTGAGGGTTGTGGAGGAGTGTCCTCCTCAAAAACATATTTTCTATCTGGAAATCAATAACGCTGAACAAAATGGCTATCTCAAGATTTTAATTGGATATGTTTGGGGGAATGATGGGCGTGGGTGGGGGAGGGGGCTAGATGCCCTCAAATCACTTTCAACTATTAAAAACGCACAAGCCACTCCAATTTCCAATCAAATGCGCCCTTTTCGAAGTTTCTATGACAACTCCTTCGATACGAAGTACCCTGGTCCAAAACCAATAAAAAAAATTAAATAATACATTGTGCCAACATCGTTCTTTACTTAGGCAGCGCTATTGCGCTGCCTATGGTAGATCAGTCTCCTATACCATGTAGATATAAAATTGAAGCTCCATAAAACTACATTTTTCAGGTGGGGTAGGGTGGTATGGAGGTAGTACATCAACAGAGATTTTCCCCTATATATATTAGTTGCTTATATTGTCCTAGCGTTGTGGTTTTAGCAAGTAATGATCCGATTGGTACCTTATATACACAGAGGCACCTGGGTACTAAAATTTACATAGCTTTAGCCTTAATTTTGGATCCAAAGAGTCCTGAATCGGGTACCAAAAAGTTTTACTGGGGATTTTTGTTCTATTAGCACAATGGTTTTGGGAAGTCTGTTTCAGTTAGAAAACCTATCTACACATAGTTTGTCGTAATCTTTGTTCTTAAAATTTCAACCCGTTAATCTTCTAAGTACTTCATATCTATGAAGCATTCAAATTTCGCTTTATAGTCAGAGAGACACTTTAGATAAATAATGATATTTAAATTTTTGGGTGATCAGCAGTGGCAGAAACTTTGGGTGAGTGGCAGAAACCTTAAGAATGCAACCTGATGTAATCGATCATACTGAATACGAAAAACAATGTTATATAGTAAAAAAATGGGTGATATGTCCCCATTTCTTCCAATTCCCAGAAAATTGGTCTCAACCGACCAAGATTGCCTTAAAATCAATAAAAATCCCAAACTGGTCCAAGATTGCTCAGTTGTACGTCAAATTAAAGAAAATTGAACTACATTCAGTATTCTTTTTTCATTTTTTTTTTATTTTGCCATTGAACCGTAATCTTTAAAAATTGGCGATAAATATAAAATCATTTAGAGTGTTCTTGGAATCATTCTGATCAATCTTGAAAACATACTTACATACGGTGCCTATCAAAAATTAAATGAGATCATTTTTATGCAATACTAAAAAGGCTTATCGAGATTTGCTTCTTAGTTACTCAGACTCTCTGTCTTAGCTTTTTTATATAATTAGCCATGACTTGATGCCTACTGCAGAATACTTGGTTTTAATTCAAAATCAACTTTAATTCAATTTGAATTACAATCAAGTATTTTGCAGTAGGCATAAAGACATGGCTAATTGTAGAATAAAGCCAAGTTAGAGAGTCCGAGTAATTGAGAGGCAAATCTGGGATAAGCTCTTTTTAGGATTGTATAAAAGTGATTTCATTTCATTTATTGATAGATAAGCCTTAGAAACCTAAGCCTAATAGGCTTGGCCGTTTGTGGTCTAAAGGTAAAACACAGTGTCAGTGTAGGTACCGAGTCAGGCTTAAATGACATCAGCCTGGACATTCATGGATTCCATGGGAAATTTATCGTTCTATAAAATGAGAGATATAGAAGTTCTCTAGCCTTTTTAGTTTTTTGAACCTTTAGCAAAGAAGTAGAGTGGCCCAATTTTTAGCTCGGACAACAATATGCACATATCCAACAAGAATGTGCATGTCTCTTTAGATCTCTGTGACTTAGCTTCCAGCAAGGCAATAGAAGCTACGGATGAGCATGCTGCTGCTACTCGCATGGAGCGCCTGATGCTAGAAATATTTAGGTGTACAAATTAAAAAAAAAAAATAATTGAAAAGAAGCTCTTCTCTTCTTCTCTATTATCCACAAATCTTACTCAGTCATGAAAGTTTTGTAAGATGCACCCGAAGCAAAAATAGAGGTGACAGTAAAACTCAGAGATCTCATTGGTTTGCTAGTTGATCAAAAAGTTCCCATTTCAGAATTTTTTACAATCTGACTTCCTTGTAGAGCATTGCCGACGAAGATCATGAATGTTTTAAGTGACTCAGCAGGATCTCAACCATATTTTGATTTCAAATGTTCCTCAGCTGCATATGGCAATAAGGTTGGTATTGAAGAAACCCTGTCGTTAAAAAGACCATTAAGACTCTCCAGAAAAACTGCCAGAGAACTAAGACACTGTTGTCACAAGCAACGAGACTGTATATGAAATTATATTTGCCTTAATGGTGAAAAATTCACCAGCTTATTCTGACGTTGTCTTCAGAATGGGTGTTTTTCTTACCTTGATGAATTTCATGGGCACAATTGGTCATGTAATGAAGTGCTTTGGTTTAGAAGAGCTGTTTTATGAGGCTGGAATTCTACTAGAAAGGACCGCAAAGAAAGCTATGAGTGAAAAACAGTGTTACGAAGCCCTCGCTGCTCATACCTTTGTTCTCGGGGCTGTTTCTGTTTGTAGGGGAAGCTTCTGAAGATTTTTTCATTAAATCAAACGAATAATTGTGTATTACTATTTTCGACGAAATTGGAGACTTACTGCAGAACTGGAAATTGTCTAGGGAGGACACTCCCATTCATGAAAACCTTCATTGTCTTAAGAAAAATTTGTCACACTATCCCCCTGATTAGAAATGTTTGAAAATTCCTGTGCATGCAAAAACCCAGAGGTTCTAAAACTAGTACCAAAAAATGTTACTAATTTTGTGGCAGTTTTTTGCAAAAAAGCTGGTGACTGGAATGGCTGCCTTGCCGAAGTTGGCCAAATGCTTTTATGGTTGTCACTATAGTAACCACTTAGTTTTATGTGTGATCACTATAAATACGGGACCTGCTTGATTGAGTACCAGGAAAATATGTAGGATTTACCCCCAGGTGTATATCAGGCATTACGAAATGGACTGTCCTACCTAAAAGAGGTGAATTCCAAATTCATTTGCATATCCCCTAATAATGTGATAGAGTCCACTATTAATTTGGATTCAAAAACAGATGGTTGAATGACAGGGATTACCGTGAACGAGCTGGCGCTTGTGAAGTGGACTTTAACTCTTCGTTTTTGTGCATCAGCCTCAGCTATATTTAGCGAGATGCTATGTATTGTACCTCCAAGTGAGTTTGGCACCACTCACCCCAAAGATCGCCCTTCCATCATCCTGCAGTAACACTAAGCTTTTTATAAAGTAAAATCTGTTCTGGAATCCAGACTCAATCCTTTTCAGTGCATTGAAGAGGATTTGGTAAATATTTATACTCCTGAGACAGTCGATATTGAGATTAATGATAGTCTTCTCAACGTGTGAGCTAATGGAAACAGAGAGAGCGGTACTTGGACGAGGGTATAGCTACTTTAGTAAAATGAAGGTCACGAATAACGAGCAGGCAAAACAGAAATCGAAAACAGGGACTTCAATTACTGTAAATGGTGTCATAAATGTTGAATTTTCAACCTGTCTAAAGGGTATCGGTGATTGTTGATGTTACTGGTGGCACATGTCTTAAACATCTGGAGGATTTAGTTTCTCATGCCCTTCTCCCATATGCACTTTCTATATTTAAGGTAATTCCCATTTCTGTGAAGGTTTTACATCGGTCAGGAGTCAAGTCAGCTGTTCTGGAGTATTTGAACACAAAAAAGAAGTTAGTGCGAGAGGCCCGATAATGTCCAGACTAGCAGTACTCACGGGTGGTAGACTTTATGCCGTACCTCAAAAGTCACCCATCAACAGAGTCTGAAACCATTGCGAGATAAAGAAAACTGTTTATTTTCTATTTGAGTCTATTTTCTATTCTTGTGTCTTTTAACGGTGATATTGAAAAACCTAATCACTTTGCAGAAAGATATGATGGAATATTTGAATGGGAATATTTGAATGGAAAAATAAAGTAGGCAATATGAACGGCTTGGACTGTGGTGGTTACCACAAACAGCAAAGATATCCATAAAAATTTGCAGAATCTCTAAGTAAATAATCTAAGCAAAATGATTGGAACTCGGATACTATTAAATTCCAAGGCCAAGTAAAGCTAATTGAACTATTATTTGAAAACTTGAAACTAATTGAAAACTAAAGAATTCGAAAACTTGGCTCATGTGCTGCAAGTAGGTTAACCTATCTGCCTCTCTGGAGTTTTTTAAGACCGGATGAAAACTTTGATGCTCAGTGGAATTGGAAGCATTAATACAGGCTTTGAACAGCATTTTAGTTTTACCCATGAAGAGGCTGATACTAGAGCTGTGTTTCACACACTGGACTGTTTGAAAGGGTGTCGGTATTGCGTATGTCAATGCGATAACAAAGCCATTACTGGCCTTCTGCTGTATCATTATGGAATATTCATTATCTACTACTCAAATTGTAAAAAAAAAAGTTTTTGTCGAGTTCTGTGAATATTCAGTGCCTATACATCACCTATAATGGAATTTATCAAACGAATTAGCTTTCTCCATCTGCCTTCTTTACATACGTTCGGGTTGTGACACCGTTGGTTTTATAATACCTAAAGGAAAAAGAGTGGTGGCTAAGGCTGTTGAGGAATGGGGATTACAGGAACAGACAAAACTAGTTTGCTTGTGAAAGAGATAGAGAGGCCAAAACTAGATCATTCTGCACAAGAAAGCTTGCTTTCTATTTTCAAAAAAAGTGATTGCTGCTACATACGGTAAAGATCTACACCCCTTTACCTTTCTTGACGACTTGTGACCAAATTTTTACCCTCGAAAGCAGAAAAACGCAAATCTTTACCGCCTTCTAACGCTGCCAATGAGTTCTCATGCTAAGGACGTTTACCTTCAGTTGGAAATTTCTTATAAACAAAACCAACCAAAGCCGCACTTTGTAGATCTCCTACAGTTTGAAGTGAGTTTCCAGGGTGATGAAGTTAGGCCAGTTGTGTTCCCCCTTAAGACATTACCAGACGGTGTGGCCCGCGAGTACTGCTCCTGCAAAGGTTATACAAAAGATTGTTCATGTGCAGAAACAAGACCGTGTGATTTAGTTTGTAGTTGTTGTGAGAGATGTTTGAATGCTTCTTCGTTGCTCTATAATTAAATTGTCTAGCTCTATAATTCTTTTAAGTTTCTCCTATCTCTAATTCAGACTCAGAAAGAAAGACTTGACATTCTGAGATAGTATCTTTTAAAGTTTGTTTGCTAATAAGTACATTACAAGACATAACTGGCAGTTGCTATGGGTAGTAGTCAGAGAACATCTTTAAATTTAATCTAAAGGTAATCAGCATTGCGGGGCCCTTGTAATCAGTGGTATCAATTACCACAAGCTACGTGATCACTGTTGAAAGTTTTTGCGGACCGTATTTTTTAAGAGTGAAAGAACGTTTTTCTTCGAATTTTGAAGACTAGTATCCTCCACCGGCTGAGAATATAACGCTCATATTCTTAATCAGAGCTTTTGATTACCACATTTTCCATTGTCATACCTAATGCTGCTCTCTGATCACCTACCAGTCACATTTTTGGCGAGGGGACCTCATAAAATGTGCCCATAAGTTAACATCGTATTCACGTGATGGTAAGACAGCAAACCTTTTTGATTATGTTATAGCAAACCGAAGACTGTTAGGATCAATACAATATACTAGGGTATATAGGATTGCTGTTATGGATGTTAAAAGTAAGCATCACCATTTAGTAGTGTCTGGGGTTAAGTTAAAGATGAAATTTCGGAAGGGTTACTACCTCCAGGAAAGTTATGATGTTGGTAGACTTCAGGATGAGAATTTGCGAGAAAGCCTCCAGGAACAGTTGGATACTATACTTGAGAGTTTAAAATTTGACAATGTAGATAATGCTTGGAATAATTTTAGAAAAACAATTAGTGAAGTTGCTGATGACGTCTTAAGAAAGAAATTTTGGACTGAAGCTTGGAATATTAGTGAAAAAGCCTTACGTTTGATAGAGAAGAGAAGGGTCTTGTACAAGAATTATGTGAGTGATAGATCATATAAAAACAAATAGAATGTGAAAAAACTGAAAAAAGCATTAAAATGTGAACTAAGGAGATGTGAAGTGGAGGTCATGGATAAAATTACCGAGGATTTGGGAGATGCAGCTAGACGGCATAATAGTAAAATATTGCACTGACAATAAATTGAGAGGGAGTAGTCAGTCGGACTTTCCCAGTTAAAGATAGGAACGGGCCCACAATTAGTGATGAGGAAAGAATTAAATAGAGATGGGTAGAAACACTTTGAGAATGTGCTAAACTGAGATAGAGTTGCAGGAAAAGATATAGAGGAAAATCAAAAGTTTGTGATACCTTGGATGTGAAGGAAGATTTGTTTTGTGAGGAACAATTAGCGACATTACTAAAAGAATTAAGAAATAATAAGGCTCCGGGTGCTGATAGTGTGGTAAATGAGTTTCATAAAAATGGTGGCTCTGAGTTTAGAAATAAGTTACTGATGATTATGATTTTTGAAAAAAGAGAAGTACCTAACGATTTTAGGAAAACCTTTATTAAACCACTGTATAAGGAAGGTTATAAGAGTGAGTGTGGTAATTATCAAGGCATTAGTCTGGCCTCTATAGGTAGCAAATTACTTAGTAATACGATACTTTTTAGACTGAGAGATTCTGTAGACAAAGTTTTAAGAGAAGCACTGTGCGGTTTTAGAAAAGGTTGAGTGTGTGTCGATCAAATTTTCACTCTTAGGTTAATAATTGAGAAGTGTTTGAGTTGTCAAGCACCTTTGGTCTTCAGTTTTATAGATTATCAGCAAGCGTTCGATTCTGTAGATAAAAGAGCTGTAGCAAAGGTTTTATCCTTGTATGATATACCAGACAAATATAGGAAATGAGGTTAGCAGCTGGTTTTG
Organism: Artemia sinica; assembly: GCA_027921565.1. Lineage (NCBI taxonomy): Eukaryota > Metazoa > Arthropoda > Branchiopoda > Anostraca > Artemiidae > Artemia > Artemia sinica. The sequence goes on from CM051262.1 coordinate 61,575,653, forward strand.
CATTAAATCAGGAGTTAAGCAGGGTTGTGTTCTACCCCCCTTTATATGGATCATTTTTGATGGACTTAGTCCTAAGGAGCACAGAAAGGTAATGGGAGACCATGGAATCAAATGGGTAGGAAAAACGTTCCTAGCCTTGGATTATGCTGATGATTTAAGCATCGTAGATGAAAATGTGAGCAAAATGAATGAACTTTTAAGGGTTTTGGAAGTTCAGGGTGCTAGAATAGGTTTGAAAATTAATATTAAGAAGACAAAGTCACTAAGGCTTGGCATAAGTGAAGATGAAAAGGTGAGGTTGAGTAACGAGAAGATTAATCAGGTGGGCAGCTTCACTTACATAGATAGTATTATTAATAAGGACGGTGGGAGCAATGAAGATGTAAAAAATAGAATAGCCAAGGCTCAGGGAGTTTTTTCACAGTTAAAAAAAAGTTTGGAGGAATAGGAAGGTAAATCTGCAAACCAAGATTAGAATATTAGTAGCTACAGTGATGACAGGGGTTAAATATGGCCCTGAAGCATGGACGCTCCGAAAAGCGGATGAAAATCTGTTATATGTTTTCCAGAGAAATTGACTAAAAATAGTTATGGGTACCCGGCTGACTGACCGTATTTCAAACAGTAGGCTGTACGAAAAATGTGGTTCAATCCCTTTTTCTAGGACTCCTATATTACTCCTATACTCCTATACTTAAGAATGTAAAATGTTCTAGGATCGGTCGGCCAGAAATACCACCTTTCAGAAACAAGTTTGTGTTGGTAAACATAAAACTAGATATGTCGGCCAGAAAGGTCTATTGAACCAACAGTAAACCAGTTTAATTTTCCAATCTCAATCACATATTCTTTCAAATTAAATAGATTCTTTTGTCTATTTTAGACATTTGGCAGTGAATGCTTGTCTCACTCCTTTGTGCTCGCTACATGGAACCGCAGTTACTACTGTTGAGGGCCTTGGATCAGTAAAAACAAAGCTTCATGCTGTACAAGAGCGGTTAGCTTCTGCACATGGGTCACAATGTGGATTTTGTACACCTGGCTTTATAATGTCTGTTTATGCCCTCCTTCGGATGAAGCCATTGCCTTCTATGGAAGAAATTGAAACCTGCCTTCAAGGTATTTTGTTTTTCTTTCTGTATAGCAACCAGCAGTCTTTATTTGTCATTAGCAATTCTGGAGAACTGTGAAAGGTAGACATCTAAGTGCTGATAGGAATAGAAGCTCAAAATAGTGTTTAAAAAACAAACCAAAAATCTGAAGTTACCAAACAATTTCCTCTTTAATACACAGAGTGGAAATTGTGGCTGGTGGTAGCCCCCTTTATTTAAGGAAACGTCGCTGCAATAAATAGAACAGAAAATATATTTATATAACTTTACTGAAAACCAATTTTTGTACAAAAAAACTTTCTATTGTACTTAATATTGAAAACAAACATTAAAATTATAGTAAAATTTTGAACCGATGAGCTTTCAGCAATTAAAATCATCATACATCAAATATTCAATTAATTTATTAGCTCTTTCTAAAGTTGTTCAAGACAAATATAGTTTCATTACAAACAAGAGTTTTGATACTGCCCCCTTCCTTAACTGTAAATAAAAACCAAAATCCTATTGCGTCATTGGCGCTTAACTGAAAACGAATTATATTACAAATATTTTCTTTTCCAGTTCTTACAGCATTGAAAATAAAAATAAAATTACAGTGAAATAAATTCTTGAACTGATGGATCTTTTAACAATTAATATCATTATACATCAAATATTCAATTTGATGTTGTTTATACTTTACAAGACTGTTCAAGACGCATACAGTTTTCAGTAAAGTGCCAATGACGCAGTAGGTTTTAGACTTAAAGAGTGAGAGAAGGAGGCGATACCCAAACTCTTGTTAGTAGTTATTTTTGTTCATTTCAAGCTTGATTTGCATATTCAATTCAAGTTTCACTCTTTTTCAGATTTATTGATTTATTTATATTAATATCTATTGTATGTTTGTTTGCATTGATTGTTGGTTTGTTTTCTGTTCGTTTGAGGCTTCATTTACACTTCAATAGCAAAATTACAGTGAAACATATTCTTGAACTGATGGATCTTTCAACGATTAATATCGTTATACATCATTTTTCATTTATTCCTTAATAGTAATTTCTGGTCGTTTTGAGTTTGAATTTTAATATGTTTTTGTATCTGCTGAGCTTAAGTTTAAAATGGCCATCATTTTTCTTTGAAAAACCTATTTTTCGTTTTTTTTTTTTTTTAAATTAATGTATGTTTGTTTTCGATTGTAAAAACTTTCAAGTTTTTAACAATTCCTTACTTCAAAATCAAACTTAAAAAAAAAAAATCAAATGTTCATCAAAGTATCAAAACTGGTATCAAAAACAATATCAAAGTTAAAAAATTTGTTTGAGTCAGAACTAGAACTTTCAATTTCCAATCAAATGAGCCCTCTATGAAGTTTATACCAGCATCCCTTTCATAAGAACCATACGTGTCTATAGGGCATAACTTAGAACACCTTCTCTCAGGCCCTGGGGGGCTGTATTGACACTGGAGTTTTTCTTATCCGACCTTTGAACTATTTTTTTAAACAAAATGTTCACTTTTGTTACACTAAATGTTCAACTTTCAACTTCCAATCCAATGAGCCCTCCCTGAAGTTTATAAGAGTATCCCTTTCCCAAGAACCATATATGCCTCAGGGCATAACTTACAACGCCCACCACCCGATCCTAGGGTTTGTGTCGACACCTGAATTTTGTTATCTGACTTTTTAACAACTTTAAACTTAATGGCTATCTCAAAATTTTTATCGGATGCCTTTGGGAAAAGTGGGTGGGGGGGGGGGGGGGCTAATTGCCCTCCAATCTCTTTTGACTCTCAAATACTGAACTAGAAATTTCAATGTCGAATCAAATGAGGCCTCTCTAAAGTTTTTACGAGCATCCCTTCCATAAGAGCTATATATTCCCCCAGGGCATAGCTTATAACGCCTGCCCTCGGGCACAAGGGGACTATGTCGACCATGGAGTTTTCGTTATACGGTCTTTGAACTATTCTTTGAAAAATGGCTATCTCAATTTCTTATCAGATGGGTTTGAGAAAAAAGGCGAGGAGGAGGGCGGCTAGGTGCCCTCCAATATCTTTTAACTCTTAAAAAGTAAACTAGAACTTTCAATTTCCAATCAAATGAGCACTCTTTGAAGTTTATACGAGCATCCCCTCCATAAGAACCATTTATGCCCCCAGAGCATAACTTACAACGCCTGCCCCTGGACCCTTGGGGGTTGTGATGACACCGGCGACTTTGTTATATGATCTTTGAACTATTTTTAATCACTTTCTTCCAATCACTTTCGACTATTACAAAGGACACTAGTAATTTAAATTTCCAATCGAATGAGCCCTTTTTGAAGTTTCTACGACAATGCTTTCTATAAATACCTTATAACTTATGCCCTTATAAGTTAAGCCTTATAAGTTATCCCCGGGGTATAAATACCCCAGGGCATAACTTACAACCCTTGCCTTGAGCACATGTGAGGGGTTGTCATCCTCAAAGACCTAATTTCCAGAATTTTTAACTACGACGACGAATAAAATGGTTATCTAAAAATTTTTGGTATGTGTTTGGTGAAAAAGTGGTTATGAGAGGGGGGTTTAGTTGCCCCTAATCACTTTCTACTATTAAAAAGGACCCTAGCCCTTTGAATTTCCAATCGAATGAGCCCTTTTCGAATTTCCTACAATAAAGCCTTCTATAAAAAGCCCTGAGGGCTGTGGGGGGGTCTGTCCTTCTCAAAAATATAATTTCTAAATAGAAATCAACAACGTAGAACAAAATGGCTCTCTCAAAATTTTGATTGGATGTGTTTGGGGAAATGGTGGCCTGGAAGGGGTGTTAGTTGCCTTCCAAACACTTTTGACTCTTAAAAAGGGTGCTAGAACTCTCGATTTCTAATCGAATGAGCCCCTTTTGAAGTTTATACGAAGATCCCTTCAATATGAAGTGCCTCTTGGAAAAAAATATTTAATAAATAAATAAATAAAACATTGGAGCCGTATGGCTTTTACTATAGGCAACGCTATAGCGTTGCCTCTGAAGCAAGCATCCCCTTCCATAAGAACCGTATATGCCTGCCAGGGCAAAACTTAAAACACATGTTTCTGGGCCCTGGGGGGTTTTGTCGACACCAGAGTTTTTTTTATCTAACCTTTTAACTATTTTTAACAAAATGGCAATCTTACAATTTTTATTTGATGTATTTAGGGAAAAAGGGCGTGGAGCGGGAGGACTAGCTAACCCTCCGATCTCTTTTGACTCTTATAATGTGAATTAGAACTTTCACTTTCCAAACAAATGAGCCCTCTCTGAAGTTTATACAAGCATCTCTTCCATAAGAACCATATATACCCCCAGGTCATAACTTACAACGCTGTCCCCGGGCCTGGAGGGTCTTTCGACACAGGAATTTTTTTATCTAACCCTTAAACCATTATTAACAAAATGGCTATCTCAAAATTTTTATCTGATACATTTGGGAGGAAAAGCACGGGGAGGACTAGCTGCCCTCCGATCACTTTTGACTCTTGAAAAGTGAACGACAACTTTCAATTTTCAATCAAATGAGCCCTCTCTCAATTTTATACGAGCATCCCTTTAATAAGAACCATATATGCCACAGGACACAACTTACAACGCCTGCCCCCGGGCCCTGGGGGGGTTGTGTCGAAACCTGAGTTTTGTTATCTGACTTTAGAACAATTTTTAACTTAATGGCTATCTCAAAATTTTTATCGGATGCTGTCGGGAAAAAATGGGAATCTCTTTTAACTCTCAAAAACTGAACTAGAACTTTCAATTTCTAATCAAATAAGCCCTCTGAAGTTTTTAAGAGGATCCCTTCCACAAGAACTATATATTCCCCCAGGAAACAACTTACAACGCCTGCCCTCGGGTCCTTGGGGGCTGTGTTGACCCTGGAGTTTTCGTTACATGGTCTTTGAACTGTTTTAAAAAAACGGCTATGTCAAATTTATTATCAGTTGGGTTTGAGAAAAAATTGGTGAGGGGGGGGCGGAGGGGCTAGCTGCCATCCTATCTCTTTTGACTCTTAAAAAGTGAACTTGAACTTTCAATTTCCAATCAAATCTTTGAAGTTTTATATGGGCATCCCTTCCATAAGAACCATATATGACCCAGGGCATAACCTACAACGCCTGCTTCTGGGCCCTGGGGGTTGTGTCGACACCGGAGTTTTTGTTAAATGATCTTTGAACTATTTTTAACAAAATAGTTGTCTCAAATTTTTTATCGGATGCATTAGGGAAAAAGGGCGTGGGGAAGCTGATTACCCTCCAATATCTTTTTACGCTTAAAAAGTGAACTAGAGCTTTCAATTTACATTCAAATGAGCCTTCTCTGAAGTTTATACGAGCATTCCTTCCATAAGAACTATATATGCCCCAGGGCATAAGTTATAACCCTTGCCCTGAAGACTGAAGGGTGATTGTCCATCTCAAAGATATAATTTCCAGAACCTACAACTACGTTGAACAAAATGGCTATTTCAAAATTTTCAATTGGATGTGTTTGGGGAAATGGTGGGCGTGGAAGGGGTGTTAGTTGCCTTCCAGTCACTTTCGACTATTAAATTGTACACTAGCCATTTAAATTTCCAATCGAACAATCCGCTTTTGAAGTTTCTACGACAATGCTTTCTATAAGAACCTTATATGCCCCCAGGGTATAACTTACAACCCTTGACCTCAGGGCTGTGTGGGGGTTGTCATCCTCAAAGACCTAATTTCCAGAATTTTAAACTACGTTGAACAAAATGGCTGTCTCAAAACTTTGATTGGACGTGTTTTGGGAAAAGGTGGGCGTGAGAGGGGTGGGTTAGTTGCCCTCCAATCACTTTTGACTACTAAAAAAGGCACTAACCCTTTGAATTTCCAAGCAAACAAGCAAATGAGCAAATCATTCTCAATTGTTACACTTCGAACTAGATTTTCCTCGTTTCATTTTATTTGGAGTCAATATATGCGGGTATTGTCATGCGATAGTAATATTTGGGATCAACTCAGCTATGTTACGAGGAGGGGAGAAGGCATGCTGAAGTCCTCGTCTGCAATTAAAAATATTAACATAATAGACATTGTTTTAAATTTAGCCATTCCATTTATGACAATTCAGATCATGACGGCAATAGTCTCAGATTTTGAAAAAAACTAGGTTGGTTTATTCCCTTCTTAAAATAAAGTAGCCCTGCAATTTTTTTTCCATGTATCGATTTTACCTTTGAATTTACGACCATTCAAAATTAAAAATTTTTTTTTTGCAAATATTACTTTTTTATATAGACTCACTTTTAATAACCAAAGAGTGTTTTATAATGAGACTACCCGAATGTTAAGTTATTACGATTACTAGATTAATAGCCTACTCTCCCCCATCTTTATTTTCCTCTTATCCTCCCTAATATACCTAATAATTCTAGTATTTGTGTATCTGCTTTTCTATTTGAGATGGCTATTACTATTATTAGGATTAGGAGGGGTGGACCCACTATCGGTGGGTTGAGGCTCAGGCTTTCCAGGCCTATTGCCTCTACACTCCAAAACCTATGTTCAATTTATGGTTGGGCGGGACCAACGATGGGTCGGCCTCTCCACATTAGAGACGACTAGGACACATTCTGTGGATGAAGGGTGACATATTACGACAGATCATCCTTTTTTGCAAACTATCTAGGGTCAAACGAATAGCAGGTCGTCCCGGAATTGAGTAGGAGGAGGTTGTAAGGAAGGTCTTAAAGGAAATTGGAACTTAATGGGAGGGTGGAAAGAGGGAGGCTTTAGATAGACTGGGATGAAGCTTGTGTAGCTGTCTTGGCCTGAGAAGTAATGTTGGTGCAGTGACTTGTTAGTAGTAGTAATAGTAGCAGTAGTAGTATTTATTAAGAATTGGCCAAACCTTTTTATATAAATGTTGTTAAAGAATAAATAAAACTAACAGCAAACCCGCCTAATGAACAACCTCACTTTTTTCCAGTTGTATAGAAGCAATTAGCACAGCTAAGACAGTAGAGCTGCTGAAAAAGTCTATTAAGGAATCAGTGTTTATAGTTGTAACATGGCTGAGGATGAAAAACATTAAGGATTATTATAACAAAGTCAAGTGTTATTATTTTTTCCTGGTCACTAAATTTTGCCCCCGTATTAGGCCAAGGATGTCCAACTTGTGGTCCGTGGGCCGCACTTTGGCCTGCCTCAGACTTTAGTGCGACCCGCTAGTAATTTTCATTCCAAGCAGTATTTTTTTGCAGAAACTAAAATTAAAAAATACTAACATTAAAATAGTTTACTTCATCTCATAATTTTTTTAAGTTTATGCTGCATCTAAACATTTTCGTACACCATACGCTTCCAGTACAACTTACAAGTATAGTCCCGTTACACCTATATTAATTAAAAATTGTTAAAGAATGGGTGTGTGGAAAATATGTGACGGCTCACCCTCCTTCTACGTTTTTGCACAAAAACGAAGCCCCAAACTCAATCTTACTGTCACATATTGTGTTTTTATGACTGACGAATTTAGTATTTGAAGAGCTTTTAATCACGGCAATCGTTGTGTTTTTGTTTTCCGAAATGTCGGAGAACACGATTAACAATTACAGAAATCGTCAAATTTGTGAAGGCAATTTCCGAGTAGATGACACTACAACACAAACTAATAGAGAGTATTACGAACAAATCGAACTTTATGATTGATAAGAACTGTTTTCCAGACGGATGTTACCGTAAATTAAAAAAAAACTTTCTCCAAAAAATAAGTTTTCGAAAAAAGTAAAGAAAACTCCATTAAACCAGAAATCAGGTGTTAGAACCAAATAATCTACCAAGCATATAACTACCACAAATCAGCATCAATAATAAATGCAACCAAAAATGAGCAAGAATTACATTAAATAATCGAGTTTTTTAAAACTCAAACGACAGGAAATTAACATGAGTAGAGTACAAAATCCCTATGCTTTCTAAAAAACAGAATAAAATTTACACTTTACTGAAAAAATTCTTTTAAATTTTCTCAGTTTTATAACTTTAAGAAGTCAAAAAAATTAATTCAGGTTTTAGGGAATAAATATCAGCATATGTGCATTAAACTGACAATGCACGTTTCATTTAAATTTTTTCAGTAAAGATAATTTTATTCTGGTTTTGAGAAAGCATAGGGGTTTTGAACTCTATTCATGTTAATTTTTCTCGTTTTGAGTTTGACCTGGTTATTTAATGTAATTAAATAAAAAAACAAAGTTTTTTTAAACAGAAAGTAAGGAACGACGTTATAACTTAAATCGAACAGAAATTATTCCGTATATGAAAGGGGCTGTCCCCTCCTCAACGCCTCAATCTTTACTCTAAAGTTTGACTTTCTCAAAACTCTATTTTTTTAAACAATAAAAAACTTTAGCGTAAAGATCGAGGCGTTGAGGAGGGGACAGCCCCTCTCATATACGGAATAATTTCTGTTCGTTTTAAGTTTTAACATCGTTCCTTACTTTCTGTTAAAAAAACTTGTTTTTTTTATTTAATTTTTGAACGTTTTTGAATTAATGCAGGTTTTGATCTTGGCTCACACTACATGAATAATTCCAACAAAATTTTCATATTAATTTTACTTTTATTTGGTTAAATGGCTTTCTCGAAACTTGTTTAATTTTATTTACCAACGTTTTTATTAGCAATAAATATACGTAACTTACGAATTAACTTACATAACGATCTTCTATATTCATATATTTTTAATACGTATATTAGGGGGCTCGCCCCCTGTCAATACCTCGCTCTTTAAGCTAAAGTTCAAATTTCGTTCCAATTCTTTAAAAATGAACCCCTTAATCACAAAGGCCGTTATTTAGAATAAATAGCTCTTATGAAAGCACTAAAAAAAAAGCTTTGGCTTAAAGAGTGAGGTATTGACTAGAGGGTGAACCCAATCATACACGTAATATTTTCTGTTCGTTTTAAGTTTTGATGTTACTCCTTATTTTCAGTTGGAAAACTTGTTTTTTTATATTTAATTTCTGATCTTTTTTTTTTAAATAATGCTGGGAAATCCGGCAACCCCTTCATAGCAATGTCCCTTCCCCCAAGAAAACTTCCTTCATGGAAAGATCTTCCCAAATAACCCACGACCCAACCACCCCCCTACTACCAGAAAAAAAACCCTTTGAAAACGTCTGTATACTTCCTAATAACCAATACTATATGTTAACATTGGGTAAAGTTCATAACTTTCAGCCCTCCCCCCGGGGACTTCGGGGGATTAAGTCATCCTAAGGACATACTTATCATATTTTCAACCACGCTGAACAAAATGGCTATCTCAAAATTTTGATCAGGTGACTTTGGGAAAAAAATGAGCGTGGGAGGGGGCCTAGTTGCCCTCCATTTTTTTGGTCACTTAAAAAGGGCACTAGAACTTTTAATTTCCGTTCCAATGAGTCCTCCTACAATATTCTAGGACCGCTGGGTCGATACGATCACCCCTGGGAAAAAAAAAAAAAAATAAACACGCATCCGTGATCTTTCTTCTGGCAAAAAATGCAAAATTCCACATTTTTGTAGATAGGAGCTTGAAACCTCTACAGTAGGGTTCTCTGATACGCTGAATGTGATGGTGTGATTTTCATTAAGATTCTATAGATTTTAGAGGGTATTTCCCCTTTTTTTCGAAAATCAGCCAAATTTTCTCAGGCGCTTAACTTTTGATGGGTATGACTAAACTTGATGAAATTTATATATTTGAATTCAGCATTAAAATCTGATTCTTTTGATGTATCAATTGGTATCAAAAACCCGTTTTCTAGATTTTCAGTTACCATTGAGCCGGGTCGCTCCTTACTTACAGTTCGTTACCACGAACTGTTTGATTCTGTTCGTTTTGGGTTTCATTTATTTATTAATGCTGATTTGTGGTAGTTGTAAGATTGGTAGATTATTGGGTAAAATTGCACTTTAGCTACTTTAGACTATCTTGGAAACAGTGGCAGATCCAGAGGGGGGGGGGGGGGGGGGGGGGGGTACGCACCCCCTAGCGTAGTCTAAAGTAGTGTAATTTACTTAATTAACTCAAGTTTGCGTTAACTAAACTTGCTCCTAACACAAGTTTATCGGATCAACCTATTTTGCCCCCCCCCCTAAATAAATCTTGGATCCGCCCCTGCTTGGAAAGGGGTTAGATTGGGAAAATGAAGCTTTCAGGCATGGGTCTACAGGCTAAAGTATATCCCGGGAAGGTATTTTTGAAGTACCTAATTCCCCCCTTCTCTCTATAGAGGGTCCTGAGATTTGCCTACATGACAGTTGACCTGTTGAAATTTTGACAAAACAATATTTTACCTTAATTTTCGTTATCAGTTTCATTTTCTCTGGCTTTAGTTCTGAAAATGCAGTTCCTGTTATTTGAATAGGATTTTAAGCCATATCAATGTTTTTTTTTTTTCAAAATTTAGGAAATGTATTTGCATATCTTTAAAATCTTATAAATTGGATTCAGCAAAGTTTTGAAGCTGAAAACAATTTTGCTGCACTTCTTTTAAGCGGAAGATTTTGTTTTGCAAGGTTTAACTTTTATAATACACATATTTTAAAGGTCATAAATTGTCAGGAACCTCTAGGGGGAGAAGGAGTGGAGGTAGGTACTTCAAAATAACTTCCCAGGACATACTGTAGACCCTTCCCTGAAAGTTTCATTTTCCTAACCTAACCTCTTTCCAAGATAGCCAAAAGAAGCTAAAGTAGAATTTTACCGATTGTTTGATTCTATTTTTATTCATTTTTGGTTTAATGAAGTTCTTTACTTTTTTTGAAAAACTTATTTTGTGGAAAAAGTCGTCTTGTGTTGACATAGTTTTTTTTTTAGGGAAAAAAGAAAATAATAGTTTGAATTTTTTTTGGTTTTTCTTACGAATTTATAATTTGGCCTGGTATTTGTATGCTGTAAATCTTTTTCAGCAGTTTAAAACAACAAAAACTCTTTTGAATATCATGACGCAAATAGTAGTGTTTAATTTAAGCATATACATCCTTTAATTGACCTGATAAATAAAACTTAGTACCATTCCCAAAAATTATATCTATGCTCTTTCACAGCCTGGATGCACTTACACTCTTTTGATTTAGTAAAATTTTGACAGCTGAAGTAGCATAAGAAGTAGCCCCAAAAGTTTGAGCTTATTACCCTCAGTCGTTCTTGGTATATTGCTGAAATTTCTTATTGGCAACCAGTATACAAACAGTGCGTTTTGGTTTAATTTTAAAGCATCATTCAGATTTTAAGAATAATGGACAAATTACATAACTGTGGGGGGTTGACCAACCCAACAACCCTAGAGATATAGTTACTAGACCATTCAACTATGCTGAACAAAAAGGCTGTCTTAAAATTTTGATTATAAGTGTCTGGAAAATTATGAGCTAAAGAGGAGGGCTGATTGCCCTCCAATCACTTTTGACTCTTAAGAGGGCACTAGAAATTGTAATTTTCAATCAATCAAGCCATTAGCTCCTTTAAAATATCAATGATATTACTATCTATGATAGGGCATCGCTACCTATGTCCTTATATGCCCTATATTGCTTCTATGCCCTTTTAATACCTGCATGAATATAGTTTCTTTGCTTGATTGAAACTCCACCTAAACTTCTCTAAAAGTTTCAACTTAATACCATTAGTGTCGTTACTTACAGAATTAAATGAAAAAAACAAGTTTTTTAAGCTGAAAATAAGGAGCGACATTAAAACTTAAAACGAACAGAAATTATTCCATATATGAAAGGGGCTGTCACCTCCTCAACGCCTCGCTCTTTACGCTAAAGTTTTTTATTTTTTTTTAAAAATAAAGATGTGAGACAGAGTCAAACTTTAGCGTAAAAAGCGAGGCGTTGAGGAGGGGACAGCCCCTTTCATATACGGAATAATTTCTGTTCGTTTTAAGTTTTAATGTCGCTCCTTACTTTCAGTTTAAAAAACTTGTTTTTTTTATTTAATTTCTGATCGTTTTTTAGTTAATGCAGCTTTTATTTTGGCTCACCGTCATTGAATAAGTAAACAAAATTTGCATAAAAATTTTACTTTTCTTTTGCTAAATGGATGTCTCTAATTTTGGTTATGACGTAATTTACAAATTAACTTACGTAACTAACTTCTATATTCGTATATTTTTCTTCTGGCAAAAAAACAAAAGTTGCAGATTTTTGCAGATATGAGCTTGAAACCTATGTAATAGGGTTTTATGATACGCTGAATCTGACGGTGTGATTTTCATTAAAATTCTTTCACTTGTAGGGGATGTATCCCCCTCTTTAAAAAATCGGGTAAATTTTCTCAGGCTCGTAGCCTTTGATGAGTAATACTAAACTTAATAAAATTTATATATTTAGAATCAGCATTCTAAACCCAATCTTTTGATACATTTATTGACATCAAAATTCTGTTTTTAAAAGTTTCGATTACTATTGAGCCGTATCGCTTGTTTTTTTTTTGTTTTTTTTTATTACGTATATGTTATTACGTATATGAGGGGGTTCTCCCCTAAGTCAATACCACGCTCTTTACGTTAAAAGTTAAAAACAATTTTAATTCACAGACCCCTGAATCACAAAAACCGTTTAATTAGAATAGATAGCTCTTTTGATAGCGCTAAAAAAAACTGTAGCGTAAAGAGCGAGGTACTGACTTGGGGGAGAACCCCTTCATATACGTTATAATTTTTGTTCGTTTTAAGTTCTAATGTTGCTTCTTATTTACAGTTGAAAAAACTTGTTTTTTTTTTTTAATTTAATTTCTGATCGTTTTTTAAATAATGCTTGGAAATCCGGCGCCCCCTTCATAGAAATGTCCCTTACTCCAAAGAAACTTCCTCCACGGAAATGTTCTCCCGAGTAACCCCCTCCTCCAGCCCCACCCTCCAGAAAAAAATCCTTCCTGAAATGTCTGTATACTTCCCAATAACCAATAAATAATGCTGGCAAGTCCGGCGCCCCCTTCATGGCAATTTTCCTTCCCCCATGAAAACTTCCTTCATGGACAGATCCTCAAACATAACCTCCGAATCACCCCCCCCCCCCCACTACCAGAAAAAAAACCTTCCTGAAAGTTCTATTGATCGGGTGACTTTGGGAAAAAATGAGCGTGCGAGGGGGCCTAGTTGCCCTCCATTTTTTTGGTCACTTAAAAAGGCACTATAACTTTTAATTTCCGTTCCAATGAGCCCTTCCACGATATTCTAGGACTACTGGGTCGATACGATCACCCCTGGAAAAAAAAAACAAACAAAAAAACAAATAAACACGCATCCGTGATCTTTCTTCTGGCAAAAAATGCAAAATTCCTTAGTTTTGTAGATAGGAGCTTGAAACCTCTACAGTAGGGTTCTCTGATACGCTGAATATGATGGTGTGATTTTCATTAAGGTTCTATAATTTTTAGGGGGTCTTTTCCCCTTTTTTGAAAATCAGCCAAATTTGCTCAGGCGCGTTACTTTTGACGGGTAGCATTAAACTTGATGAAAGTTATATATTTGAAATCAGCATTGAAATCTGATTCTTTCTGATGTATCTGTTGGTATCAAAAACCCGTTTGCTAGAGTTTCGGTTACCATTGAACCGGGTCGCTCCTTACTTACAGTTCGTTACCACGAACTGTTTGAAACGTAAAAGCAGCATTAAATGTATACACACTGTGTCTTCTGGCTAGTAAAAAATCCACAACCTATGAAGGTATGAAGGTGACATTTTCAAAGAATATCTATGTTGTACGGATGACAACATACCATCCGTATGCAGGTTGTCAAAAGGGTATATCAGCAATATCTTAGGAATAATTTTGTGTGTGAAATTAAAACTTACAAATCTTATTGTGGGGGATGTTGAAATAACCAAAAGACAAAATTTGCATCATAATACTACTACTTCTACTCCTACAGCTGCTACTGCTGTTACTATTATTATTACTGCTACTACTACTACTGCTATTAAGGCTAAGACTACAACTATTAACTGTACTCCTACTGCTACTACTATAGCTACTGGTGCTGCTACTACTACTAATAAATCTAAGGAAGTAAGGCAACAATTTTGAATAATATTGTAGATGCATTGAAATAAATCGAAACACACTATGCCCATACAGGTTGTCAAGAGGACATATCAGCAATGTCTCAGGACCGGTTGATGGTATTAAGTTAAAAATTTCATCTTGTGTTAAAAAAAAGGTACTATTTGCACACTGCTAATAATGATGCTAAAACTATTGCTACGCATAATTATTGAACCTTTCAACAATGCTGAAAAAAAAAATTTATGCCTCAAAACTTTGTTTGGAGATCTGTCATGGGAAATAATTGGGCCTGGGGGAGGGGGGGGTCTCTCAAATCGCTTTGACTCTTAAAAAGGGCAGTATAATTTCTACTTTAAAATATAACCCATCTGAACTTATTACGACCACCCATTCCATATAAACCTTATATGCCCCCAGGGCATAACTTAAGGTCCTTGCCCCAGGGCTCTGGAGGGTTGTGCCAAACCTGGAGGCATCTTTATATGTTCTTTGGACTATTTTAAACAAAATTGCCATCCCGTAGTTTCAATCAGATACATTTGGTGAAAACGAGGGTAGTTGGGTGGGGGGGCAACTTGACATCCATCACTATTAACTCTTAAAAGTGTATTAGAACTTCCAATTTCAACCAAATGAGCCACCTCTAAAGTTTAAACAACTATCCCTTCCATAAGAACCTTAAATGTCCCAGGGGCAAAACTTACAACCCTCGCCCTTAGGTTCTGGTGGTTTGTATTAACTTCAAAAACCTTGTTCTATGATATTTGGATTATTTTGAATAAAAGTACTGTCTCAAAATATCTATTGAAAACATCTCAGGAAAATACGATGTGTTTGTATGTGTCTGGGGGGGGAGTAGCTGTTCTCTGACCAATTTGACTCTGAAAAAGGGCACTAGAACTTCTGATTGTCAATTCAATGATTCCTTTCCAAAGTTTGTACGACCATCCTTTCTCTAAGGATCTTATATGCCGAAGGGCATAATTTACAACCATTTCCCTGAAAGCTGTAGGCGGGGTGGGAGGTGTCTTCCTCACAGACATAAGTTCTGAAGCCTTTAACTACAATGAATAAAATTTTAATCTTCAAATTTTAATTGGAGGTGTTAAGGGAAATGATCAGATTGGAGGGGGACTGGCTACTCTCAAATCACTTTGACTCTTAAAAAGGGCATTATAACATCCAATTTCAAATCAAATAAGCTCCATCTCAAGTTTATACGACCGCCCATTCCATAAAAACCTTATATACCCTCATGGCATAACTTACAACCCTATACCCAGGGTGCTGGGGGTTTGTGTCACCCCTAAAGACATTATCATATGTTCTTTGGACTATTTTGAACAAAATCGCTATCTCATATTTTCAATCAGATACGTCTGGTGAAAAGAGGGGTAGTCCAGGAAGGGGGGGGGGGTCTAAATATCCTCCATCACTGTTGATGCTTAAAAAGGAACTAGAACTTCTAATTTTCAACCAAATGAGCCTCTTCTAAAGTTAAACAACCATCCCCTCCACAAAAACCTTAAATTCCCTGCAGCATAACTTACAGCCCCTGGTCCATAGGCTCTGGTGGTTTGTTTCAGCCCCAAAAGCCTTGTTAACGATCTTTGGAATATTTTGAATAAAACGACTGTCTCAAAATGTTGTATTTGATGTATTTGGGGAAAACATGACGTGTTGAGGGGGAGGGGAAACTTTCTTTTCTTCACGTTGGCTCTTAAAAAAGGGCACTAGAAATTTAGATAACCAATCCAATGAGTTCCCTCCAAAGTATATAAAACCACCCTTTCTATAAAACATTATCTGCTCCTCGGGCATAACTTACAGCCCTTGCCCTGAGAGCTGTGGGGGTGGGGGTGTCTTTCAAAAAAAGACATAATTTCCGGACTCTTCAACTACAATGAAAAAAAACTGATAGCTCTAAATTTTGATTGGATGTGTTTGGGGAAATGATGAGCGTGGGGAGGGGGCTGATTGCTCTCAAATCACTTTTGACTCTTAAAAAGGGTACAATAACTTTTAATTTCAAATGAACCCCATCTGAAGTTTATGCGACCACCTATTCCATAAGAACCTTATATGATCCAAGGCTATGACTTACAACCCTATCCCCAGGGCACTGAGAGTTGTGTCAACCCAACAGTCAGTGTTTTAGTTCTTTGAACAATTTTAAGAAAAATTGATATCTAACAATTTTAATCAGATTCGTTTGGTGAAGAGGGGTAGTCAGGGGGAGCTAGCTGCCCTCTATCACTTTTGACTGTTAAAATGGAACTAGAACTTCCAATTTTTAACCAAATGAACCTCCTCTAAAGTTTATACAACCATCCCTTCCATAACAACCTTAAATACCCCTGGGCATAACTTACAACCCTTGCCCCTAGGCTCTGGGGTTTGATTCAACCTCCAAAAACCTTGTTATATGATGTTTAGACTTTTTTGAATAAAATGGCTATCGCAAAATTTCTATTAGATGCATTTTGGGACAATACGATATGTGGGTGTGTGTGGGGGGAGGTAGCTTCCTCCACTCACTTTGACTCTTAAAAAGAGCAGTAGAGCTTCTGATTACTAATCCAATAAACCCCCTCCGAAGTTTGTATGACCACACTTTCTATAAAAAAAAACCTAATATGCCCCCAGGGCATAATTTACATCCCTTGCCCTGAGGGCTGGGGAGATTTGTTATCCTCAAAGACACAATTTCAGAATCTTTCTAATACGTTGAGCAAAATGGCTATCTCAGAATTTTAATTGGAAGTGTTTGGGGAAATGATGTGATCGGGGTAGCTTCCTTCCGATCACTTTGACTCTTAAAAAGAGCAGTAGAGCTTCTGATTACCAATCCAAATATTGGCATTTAATTCCCGAAATATTGGCATGCTAACTCGTCTTCGTCATTTCTTTCCTAAAGCTATTCTAAAATCTATTTATTATTCTTTCGTCCACCCATATTTTCTCTATTATACTTCGGTTTGGGCATCTACCTTTTTGTCTGTTTTCAAATCTCTCCAAATACTTCAGAATAAAGCAATTAGGATTCTTTTTAATGTTGATTGCAGATCTTCAGTTAGACACCTATTTGGGACTTCAGGAATTTTCTCTTTGGACCAACTTCATTTAATTTCTATCTCTAGTATTTGTCACGATTATCAATATAGTAATTTACCTGTTAATTTCACCTGTAATTTACCTGTTAAAGTCATTTTTCCTTTTTCCATGCAGTGATACCGAAATTTCTAACATTATTTCTCAGCTTTCAAGTAGCCGTACAGTTGATGGTTTTGGTTTGAGCTGTAATGTTCTTAAAAAAATTGGTCAGTTTGTTTCTAACCCCATCTCACACATAACTAACCTCTCTCTTTCTTCTGGGTTTTTCCTCATTTATTTAAGGTTGCTAATGTTGTACCTTTGTTTAAAAAAGGTGATTCATCTCTAATTTCAAACTATAGACCTATTTCTCTCCTTCCTGTAATTTCTAAGGTTGTTGAAAAAGTAGTGTATTGTAGACTCTCTTCATTTGTATTTAGTACTAATACGACTGCAGGTAATTCTCTCATAACTAACCATCAGTATGGCTTTCGTCCCAGTTTCTCTACCTTGCATGCACTTTCAGATGCAACAGAGTTTGTGCGTGTTAATCTTGACAAGGGCTTGTGTGTTTTGGGTCTATTTCTTGACTTTTCAAAGGCATTTGATATGGTCGTTCACTCTGTTCTTTTGTCTAAATTATCTTCATTTGGAGTGCATGGAGTCCCACTTGAATGGTTTAGGTCTTACCTCTCAGGGAGATCTCAGTATGTTTCGGTTAATGGTACTTCTTCCTCTTCCTTGCCTATTGTGAAAGGTGTGCCACAGGGCTCTGTGCTTGGACCACTTTTGTTTTTAATTTATATTAATGATCTTGTTGATGGTCTTCATCCCCTTGTGCACCCTATACTTTTTGCTGATGACAGTAACTTCTTCATTGCTGCAGTGGACCTGCCATCTGCCATTTCCCTAGCTCAAGGTCTTCTTGATAAAGTAAAAGATTGGTGCTGGTCAAATGGTATGACTCTCAACAGCCAAAAAAGTGCCATTGTACACTTTAGAACCCCTTATCGTATGAGAGACGCAGGGGAACCAACCATCCTGACTTATGGGAATGATATTATACCGCAAGCTACTATAGTGAAATTTCTTGGTGTGTATCTTGACTGTTTTCTTTCTTTTAAACCCAATATAACTCATACCCGTTCCCTTGTCCTCCGCCAATCTTCAATGTTATACAGGGTTAACTCATTTCTTCCCCCTGATGTTATGCTTTCTCTTTATTATGCTTTTATTTTTTCCTTACCTTTCTTATTGCTGTTCTGTCTGGGGTAGTACTAATAAATCTCTTCTCTGCTCACTTCAAAGAGCCCAAAATAGGGCAGTGAAGGCTACTTTTCTTCTTCCTCGTTTTTACCCTTCCTCTGATCTTTATAATGATACTGGAATAGCTCCGCTGGATCGTATTGTGGGTAAAAGTTACCTTTATTTAGCACATTCTGCTTTTCTAGGTAGACTCCCACCATCTCTGCAGCAGTTTTTCTTTCTGTCAGGCTCAGGTAGGTACTCTTCTTTTTTACGTAGCTCTTATCGCAGGTTCATTTTACCTAAGCGTTCATCGACAGCAGGTCAGAGGTCTCCTGTTTATCAATCTATTTTACTATGGAACTCCATCCCTCCTGATGTCCCTCTATCTCTTTCTGCAAAGGCACTTTCTCGCTGGGTATTTCCAGTATAGTATTTTCCCCCTTTTTTCTTCATTTTTTGCATTTTATCCACATTTATGTCTTTTTTTTTTTCATTCAATATATTTCAAATAATTCTCCTATTTTCTCCTATTTTTTCTCCTATTTTCATAAATGTCTCTTATCTTATCTAATTTTTTTTTTTTTTTTTTTTTTTTTTTTTTTTTTTTTTTTTTTTTTTTTTTTTTTTTTTTTTTAGTGCTTTATAATAGTGTCTTATTTGTTTTGTTGGCCCTGTACAAGCTTAGCGGGCGTGTTTAAATTTTAAGTTTGTAATTGTATTGTTTTTTTTTTTAGTATTAATAAATTGATTGATTGATTGATTGATTGAATTTCTCCGGTATTTTTCCAACTAATTCTCAATTTCATAATTATCCTACTAAGCATCGTTCAGACTTTTCGTGCGAAATTCGCCCGACATCGATAGCGGGATTCAGCATCCGTCACACTGGCCCAAAAATCTGGAACTCAATTCCAGC
The DNA here is from genome assembly GCA_027921565.1 of Artemia sinica. Classification (NCBI taxonomy): domain Eukaryota; kingdom Metazoa; phylum Arthropoda; class Branchiopoda; order Anostraca; family Artemiidae; genus Artemia; species Artemia sinica. The sequence goes on from CM051262.1 coordinate 61,595,049, forward strand.
ATCAGTTCGAGAATGCAGCAAAAAGCAACATTTTCTAAGACTGGTGAAGAAATATCTTATGACATGCTAAGCATTTTGTTCATTAGGGTTTCTTTTTTCGTTGTTGTAAAATTTAGTTGGGAAAATGGCTGTGTATTTTCGTTGGCAGTATTTTCAGCGCTAAAGTATGCCACCAGGCATGTGCGCTGTTTTGTGACATTTATTTATGTATGAGTTATAAATAAAAATATTCTACTCTACTTGTAAATACGTTGAGCAAAATGGCTATCTCAAAATTTTAATTTGAAGTGTTTTTGGGAAATGATGTGATCGGGGTAGCTTCCTTCCGATCACTTTAGTAGGGACCTATCATGTGCTCCCACGAGAAACACATGTGCTGCCATCTACAATTAAGTCTAACTCTGAACGGGACTCCATATATGGGCATAGAATCCCTTGAGGGGATAGAATTTCCGAGAACTTGATTGCGTAATCGAAGGGGAGAGGATTTCCGAGAAATTGATTTTTTGTGTTCGTCCAGGGGAATTGTCTCCGGGGCGAAGTTTGCACATGCGCTTTTCAAGGTCAATTGATTTGTTGGTGTTCGTCCAGGAGAATTGTCTCCGGGCGAAGTTTGCACATGCGCATTAACGGTGGGGAAGATATATTTTGATCTTAGAGGTGAAGAAATTAACGCGGGGAAAGGGTTTCCTAGGAACTTCAAATGTGACAGCACAGGGATGCCAAACAAAAGGAACACGCAGAAATTACGTTTAGGGATTATTTGTTCGAAACCGTTTTGAGACATTTTAGAAGATGATTTAAGCGAAACCATTTGAGGTATTTTAGAAGATGATTTTAGAAGATGATTTAGAAGATGATTTGAGGGTGAAACTCTGTGGTCGTTATAATACACAAGTTCCATTTGAACAGTGTTGTGAGGTCCCCTACCCCAACAACCCCCCTACCCCAACCCTAAAGGACCCCGACCCCCCTACCCTAACCCCGAAGGAACCCCCCGGCCCTCAAAGGCGCCCGTGCCCCCAAAGGTCCCCTGGTCCCCAAAGGCCCCTGGTCCCCCAATGCCCCCCAAAGGGCCCCCGAGCCCCCAAAGGCCCCCCGGACCCCCAAAGGCCCCCCGGCACCCCCAAAGGGCCCCCACCCATTTTTTAATATTTTTTATGTGCACTTGAGACATAGAAGGGCCCCCCACATTTCAAAAGGCGTTATTATATCTTTTCAGAACAAGTTCTTTCTTAATATTCCCTCCTAAACCCATTTTACAAGTTGATATACTCATCCTTTTCACCACAACTTTACCTTACGCCTTTTGAATACCCCAACGCCAAGCAATACTTTTCAAAAGGCTTTTTATATTATTTCAGAACAAGTTCTTTACGTAATGTCCCTCCTAAACCAATTTTACAACTTGAAGTAACTCATCCTTTTCACCCATAACTTTACTTTATGGCTTTTTGAATATCCCATCACCAAGCAATACTTTCAAAAGACTTTGTTATTAAATGTTTACCGAACACACACAAATTTCTCTTAAAAATAATATTTTTCGTCAGTGATAACACTTTTTCTGTTCGAACTAGCAAGTTTTCTACCAAAGATACCAAATTTTTTCTTAGAAGTAACATTTTTTTATTGTGATAACAACTTTTCTGTCAGAAGTAGCAAGTTTTGCTTAACACTAACAAACATTCTCATAAAAGTAACGACATTTTACCTTAATACTAACATACTTTTAATGAACAAACACAAATTTCTCTTACAGATAATATTTTTCGTCAGTGATAACACTTTTTCTGTTCGAACTAGCAAGTTTTCTACCAAAGATACCAAATTTTTCGTAGAAGTAACATTTTTTTTATTGTGATAACAACTTCTCTGTCAAAAGTAGCAAGTTTTGCTTAACACTAACAAATATTCTCATCAAGGTAACGACATTTTACCTTAATACTAACATACTTTTACTGAACACACACAAATTTCTCTCTAGAAATAATATTTTTGTCAGTGATAACACTTTTTCTTTTCCAACTAGCAAGTTTCTACCAATGATACCAAATTTTTTCGTAGAAGTAACATTTTTTGATTGTGATAACAACTTTTCTGTCAGAAGTAGCAAGTTTTGCTTAACACTAACAAACCTTCTCATCAAAGTAACATCATTTTACCTTAATACTAACATACTTTTACTGAACACACACACAAATTTCTCTTAGAAATAATATTTTTCGTCAGTGATAACACTTTTTCTGTTCGAACTAGCAAGTTTTCTACCAAAGATACCAAATTTTTTTCTAAGAAGTAACATTTTATTATTGTAATAACAACTTTTCTGTCAGAAGTAGCAAGTGGTTTCAATCTATGATGTGGTTTCAAATTTTTTTGTATTGTAGCCTGTTTGCTAAATAAGAATTGATTAAATGTATTTGGCCCATTAATTTTGAACAAAATGAAAACAACGAGAGAAAATACATTGATTTTTAAACATTTAAACCATAATATATTTTTTTTCAAATTAATCAAAAAAACTTTTTGAACAAAACAAGTTTTTCAAAAAAAAAGAGTAAAGAACTCCATTAAACCTAAAATGAAAAAAATAGAATCAAATAATCTACCAAGCATACAACTACCACAAATCTGTATAAACAAATAAATGAAACCCAAACAAACAGAAAATAAAATAAGTCAAACTCAAAACGAGCAGAAATTAATCTGAGTAGGGTTCTAAACCCTATGCTTTCTAAAGCCCAGAATATAATTTGTACTTTACTGTAAAAAAATCAAATGAATTTACCGGAAAAATGCGCATTTTCAGTTTAATATACATATGCTGATATTTATCTCTTAAAATCTTAATTAATTTTTGTTTCCTTATAGTTATAAGTGAAAACAATAAAAAAAAGAATTTTTTACATTTAGAATTTATGATATTTAGACTATTTTGAATAGGATGGCTATATCAAAATTTCTATTTGTTTTGCGACAACACTTTCTAACAGACATTAAATGCCCCAGGGCATAACTTACAACCTTAGCCTTAAGGGCTGTTGGGGGTTGTCATACTCAAAAACATAATTTCTGTACCCTTCATCTACTTTCAATAAAATTGCTATATCAAAATGTTGATCATAAGTGTTTGGGGAAATAATGGGTATGAGGGGGAGGGGGGGGGGGTTCTTCCTCCGATCACTTTTGACTATTAATGAGGGCACTAGCCCTATCAATTCCTAATTAAATGAGTTCTGTTTGAAGTATATACGACAACGCTGGCAAAGACCAAATTTCCAGAACTTTCAACTACGTTGAACAAAACTTCTATCACAAAATTTTGATTGGATGTGTTCGGGCAAATGGAAGGCTTGATAGGGGCGTTAGTTACCCTCCAAACACTTTCGACTATTAAATAGGGCACTAGTACTTTCAATATCCAAAAGAATGAGTCCCTTTTGAAGTTTCTACGACAACTCTTTCTATAAAACCTTATATACCTCCAGGGAATAACTTACAACTCTTGCGCTGAGGGCTGTGAGGGGAGTGTAATCCTCAACTACATAATTTTGGAATTTTCAACTACGTCGAACAAAACGGCTATCTCAAAATTTTATTGGATGTTTTTGGGGAAATGGTGGGCGTGGGAGGGGTGTTTTTTTTGCGTCTTTTTTTTTGTTTTTTGTTTGTTTTTTTTGTTTGTGTTTTGTGTTTTTGTTGTTGTTTTTTGTTTTTGTTTGTGCTGTTTTTTTTTTGTTGTTTTGTTTTTTTTTTGTCCTCCAATCACTTTTGACTATTAAAAAGGACACTAGCCCTTCTAAGTTTTAGAAGTTTTCTATTGCAATGCTCTATAAAGCCTATATGCCCCCAGGGTTGGCATAACTTAAAACTCTTGCCCTGAGGAATTTGGGGGTGGTTGATTATCCTCAAAGACACAATACCCAGAACTTTAAACTACGTTGAAAAAAACGGCTATATCAAAATTTTGTTTTGGATGTGTTTGGGAAAACGCTAGGCGTGAAAGAGAGGTTAGTTACCCTCTAATCAGTTTCGACTAACCTATTAAAAAGGGCACTAGCCCTTTTCAATTTCCAATTGAATGAGCCTTTTTTGAAGTTTCTACGACAAACATTTTCTATAGAAAAAAACCTTATATGCCCCAAGGCATAACTTACAACCTTAGCCCTAAGGGCTCTGGTGGGAGTGTCATCCTCAAAAAACAAATTTCCAGAACTTTCATCTACATTGAAAAGAATGGTTATCTCAAAATTTTGATTGGATGTGTTTGGATAAATGGTGAGCTTGAGAGGGGGGCTATTTGCCCTCCAATCACTTTCGACTATTAAAAAGTGCACAGGCCCTTTCAATTTCCAATCGAATGAGCTCTTTTTGAAGTCTGTATGAAAACGCTTTCCATAAAAACCGTATATGCCCCCAGGGCATAACTTACAACCCTTGCCCTGAGGAGTTTGGGGGGTTTGTTATCCTCAAAATTATAATTTACAGACTTTCAATTACTTTGAACAAAATGGCTATCTCGAAAATTTACTTGAATGTGTTTCGAGAAATGGTGGGCATGAGAGGGGGGTTTAATTGCTCTCCATTCATTTTCAACTGTGAAAAAGGGCAGTAGCCCTTTCAATTTCCAATCAAATGAGTCCTTTTTGAAGTTTCTACGACAACACTTTCTATAAAAACCTTATATGCCCCCTGAGTACAACTTACAACCCTTCCCTGAGGGCTCTGAGGGAGTTGTCATTTTAAAAGACTTAATTTCCAGAACTTTTAACTACGTTAAAAGTTCTGGGAAAGGCAATGGGAAACCACGGAATCAAGTGGGGAGGAAAAAGTCTACTGGACTTAGATTTTGCTGATGATTTAAGCATCCTAGATGAAAGTGTGAGCAAAATGAATGAAGTTTTAGAGTTTTTCTGACCTCAGGGTGCTAAAATAGGTTTGAAAATTAATGTTAAGAAGACTAAGACACTAAGGCTAGGATTAAGTGAAGATGAAAAGATGACGTTGGGTAATGAAAAGATTGATCAGGTGGGCAGCTTCACTTACCTTAGTAGTATTATTAGTAAAGATGGTGGGAGCAGTGAAGATGTTAAAAGTAGAATAGCCAAGGCTCAGGGTGTTTTTTCACAGTTAAAAGAGTTTGAAAGAATAGGAAGATAAGTCTGCAAACCAAGATTAGAATATTAGAAGCTACAGTGATGACAGTGGTCAAATATGGCTCTGAAGCATGGACGCTTCGAAAAGCGGATGAAGATTTGCTAGATGTTCTCAGGAGAAGTTGCTTAAGGATTGTTCTGGGTACCCGGCTGACTGACCGTATCTCAAATAATAGGCTGTACGAAAAATGTGGTTCAATACCGCTCTCTAGGGCTATAATGAAAGAAAGGTTGAGGTGGCTAGGGCACGGTGTGCGGATGAAAGATGACAGATTGCCGAAGATTGTTCTTTTCGGCCAACCTTCTAGGGCTAAACGGAAAGCAGGTCCCAGTTTGGGGTGGGAGGACGTCATAAAGAAAGATTAAAGGAAATGAGAACTTCGTGGGCGAGTGTAAAAAGGGAGGCTTTGAATACATTGGGGTGGAGGAGGAGCGTGTGTAGCTGTGTTGGCCTCAGGCGGCTTGGTGCTGCAGTGAGTTGTTATTACTAGTATTAGTTTAAACTACGTTGAAAAAAATAGCTGTTGGGCTATGGCTACGTTGAAAGTGTAGGTGTTTGGAAAAATTGCGGGCGTGAGAGGGGGGTTAGTTGCCCTCCAATTACTTTCGACTGTTAAAAAGGCCACTAGCCATTTCTATTTCCAATCAAATGAGCCCTTTTGAAGTTTCTACGAGAACACTTCCTATGAAAACCTTGTATGCACCGAGGGCATAATTTATAACCCTTGCCCTGAGGGCTGTGGGGGATTGTCATCCTCAAAGACCTAATTTTCAGAACTTTCAACTACGTTGAACAAAAATGGCTTTCTCAACATTTTAATTGGATGTGTTTGGGAAAAGGTGAGCGTGAGAGGGGGTTTGTCACCCCCAATCACTTTCGACTGTTAAAATGGCACTAGCCCTTTGAATTTCCAATCGAATGGGCCTTTTTTTGAAGTTTTTTACGACAACGCTTTCTATAAAAATTTGTACATTCCCCTGGGTATAGCTTACAACCCTTGCCCTGAGGGCTGTGGGTAAGTGTCCTCCTCGAAAACATAGTTTCTATATGGAAATCAGTTACGCTGGACAAAATGGCTATCTCAAAATTTTGATTACATGTGTTTTGGGAAATGGTGGGCGTGGAAGGGGTGTTAGTTGCCTTCCAATCACTTTCAACTATTAAAAATGGCACTAGCCAATCAAATTTCAAATCGAATAAGCCCTTTTCGAAGTTTCTGCGACAACTCCTTCGATACGAAGTGCCCTGGTGCCCCAAAGACAAAGAAAAAAAAAATAAAATAATACATTGTGCCAACACATCTCCTTTCGCAATAATTTTAATATTGCCTTGTGAAAAAAATAGTGTCTAGTTTCCCGTATGAACTAGATCTTTTTAACTAAATAAATTTGGCAACTTAACGACCGTGACAAGTAAAAGTTTCACCTATGAGATCAATTGTATGAATTTAATTTCAAGGTATTTGGGATATTATTTTCCACTAAATTAAAAGAGAACGAGTAGGATGAACTTTACTGTATTTATACGAAGAGTAACATATGTATTCTTTTCAGGTAACCTCTGTCGCTGCACAGGCTATCGTCCAATCCTAGAGGGATTTAAAACCTTCTCAAAAGACTTTAATGGATGCTGTGGTAACGTTCAAAATGGTTCATGCTGCCAGTCAGAAGGGAAGATAGTAAAAGCTACTGGTTTGGTAGCAAGTCCAGATTTTGTGCCATATGACTCTTCGCAAGATTTAATATTTCCTCCAGAACTGGCGGTAGTATTTTAAATATTTTGTTTTATTATAACTGTTTTCAAAATTGTATTTATATCTTCCTCTGCATCCTATGCTGTTTGTATTTTTTTTTCTTTTTTTTCGATTTCGACCAATTTTCCCTGAATAAATTAACGTTCTATTCATTTTTCTATTAAATCTTTTGGTCTTGTTTCTTCTTTTTTTTTTTTCTGAATAATAGTACACACACCCGTGAGTGACTTTCTTTCACTACGTTTTCTTATATCTTCCGCTGGTGCTTGAATCCCCCTAGAATCACACCTGTAGATAAAGCAAAAGTAATCACGACTGCAGTAGTAACAAAGCATCTATTGCATAAGTACGTGAGTTTTGACTATGTTAAACTTTCAAGCTTAACTTATATAATTTAGCCAATAGAACTGAGATCTTGTTTCCTTAATCTGATTAATAAAAAAAACAAGTTTTTTTAACTGAAAGTAAGGAGCGACATTAAAACTTAAAACGAACAGAAATTATTCCGTATATGAAAGGGGCTGTCCCCTCCTCAACGCCTTGCTCTTTACGCTAAAGTATTTTATTGTTTAAAAAAAATAGAGTTGTGAGACAGAGTCAAACTTTAGCGTAAACAGCAAGGCGTTGAGGAGGGGACAGCCCCTTTCATATGCGGAATAATTTCTGTTCGTTTTAAGTTTTAATGTCGCTCCTTACTTTCATTTTAAAAAAACTTGTTTTTTTTTATTTAATTTTTGAACGTTTTTGAATAAATGCCGGTTTTGATCTTGGCTCACCGTACATGAATAACTAAAACAAAATTTTCATATTAATTTACTTTTATTTAGTTAAATGGCTTTCTCTCGAAACTTGTTTCATTTTATTTACGAACGTTTTTATTAGTAATAAATATACGTAACTTATGAATTAATTTACGTAACGAACTTCTATATTCATATATTTTTAATATGTATATTAGGGGTTCGCCCCCTAGTCAATACCTTGCTCTTTAAGCGAAAGTTCGAATTTTGTTCCAATTCTTTAAAACTGACCGCTTAATCACAAAGGCCGTTAATTAGAATAAATAGCTCCTATGAAAGTACTAAAAAATCTCTGGCTTAAAGAGTGAGGTATTGACTAGGGGGCGAACCCAATCATATATGTAATATTTTCTGTTAGTTTAAAGTTTTGATGTTGCTGCTGTTGCAGTTGAAAAACTTGTTTTTTTATATTTAATTTCTGATCTTTTTTTAAATAATGCTGGGAAATCCGGCGTCCCCTTCATAGCAATGTCCCTTCCCCCTTGAAAACTTCCTTCATAGAAAGAAAACAGATCCCTCTCAAGACAGATCCTCCCAAATAACCCCCCCCCCCCTACCAGGAAAAATCTCCCCTGAAAACGTCTGTACTGTATACTTCCCAATAACCAATACTATATGTTAACATTGGGTAAAGTTCATAACTTTCAGCCCTCCTCCCGGGAACTTCGGGGGATTAAGTCATCCTAAAAGACATACTTATAATATTTTCGAACATGCTGAACAAAATGGCTATCTCAAAATTTTGATCAGGTGACTTTGGGAAAAAAATGAGCGTGGGAGGGAGCCTAGTTGCCCTCCATTTTTTTGGTCACTTAAAAAGGGCACTAGAACTTTTAATTTCCGTTCCAATGAGCCCTCCCACGATATTCTTGGACCACAGGGTCGATACGATCACCCCTGGGGAAAAAAAAAAACAAATGAACACGCACCCGTGATCTTTCTTCTGGCAAAAAATGTAAAATTCCTCATTTTTGTAGATAGGAGCTTGAAACCTCTACAGTAGGGTTCTCTGATACACAGAATATGATGGTGTGATTTTCATTAGGGTTTTATAACTTTTAGGGGGTCTTTCCCCTTTTTTCGAACATCAGCCAAATACTCTCAGGCGCGTAACTTTTGATGGGTAAGATTAAACTTGATGAAACTTATATATTTGAAATCAGCATTAAAATTCGATTCTTGTGATGTATCTATTTGTATCAAAATACCGTTTTCTAGAGTGTCGGTTACCATTGAGCCGGGTCCCAATAACCAATACTATATGTTAACGTTGGATAAAGTTCATAACTTTCAGCCCTCCCCCTGGGGGCTTTGAGGGATTAAATCATCCTAAAAGATATAGTTATAATATTTTCGACCATGCTGAACAAAATGGCTATCTCAAAGTTTTGATCGGGTAACTTTGGAAAAAAATGAGCGTGGGAGCGGGCCTAGTTGCCCTCCATTTTTTTAAGGTCACTTAAAAAGGGCAGTAGAACTTTTAATTTCCGTTCCAATGAGCCTTCCCACGATATCCTAGGACCACTGGGTCGATACGATCACCCCTGGGGAAAAAAAACAAAAAAAAAAACAAAAAAACAAAAAAACAAATAAACACGCATCCGTGATATTTCTTCTGGCAAAAAATAGAAAATTCAACATTTTTGTAGATAGGAGCTTGAAACCTCTACAGTAGGGTTCTCTGATACGCTGAATATGATGGTGTGAATTTCATTAAGGTTCTATAACTTTTAGGGGGTCTTTCCCCCTTTTTTCAAAAATCAGCCAAATTTTCTCAGGCGCGTAACTTTTGATAGGTAAGATTAAACTTGATGAAACTTATATATTTGAAATCAGAATTAAAATATAAAATATTTTGCTGTATCTATTGGTATCAAAATTCCATTTTTTAGAGTTTCGGTTTACCATTGAGCCGGGTTGCTCCTTACTTACAGTTCGTTACCACGAACTGTTAGATTATTCCGTATATGAAAGGGGCTATCCCCTCCTCAATGTATCGCTCTTTACGCTAAAGTTTTTTATTGTTTAAAAAAATAGAGTTGTGAGAAAGTCAAACTTTAGCGTAAAGAGCGAGGCGTTGAGGAGGGGACAGCCCCTTTCATATACGAAATAATTTCTGTTCGTTTTAAGTTTTAATGTCACTCCTTACTTTTAATTAAAAAAACTTGCTTTTTTATTTAATTTTTGATCGTTTTTGAATAAATGCAGGTTTTGATCTTGACTCACCGTACATGAATAATTAAAACAAATTTTCATATTAATTTACTTTTATTTGGTTAAATGGCTTTCTCAAAACTTGTTTCATTTTATTTACGAACATTTTTATTAGTAATAAATATACGTAACTTACGAATTAACTTGCCAATTCATAATTTTTTAATTTGACTTTTTAAATTATTTATTACTAATTTTTTTAAAATAATGATTGGAAATCCGGCGCCCCCTTCATAGCAATGTCCCTTCCCCCATGAAAACTTCGCTCATGAAAAGATCCTCCCATATAACCCCTGACCCATCCCACCCCCACTACCAGAAAAAATTCCCCTGAAAACGTCTGTATACTTCCCAATAACCAATACTATATGTTAACATTGGGTAAAGTTCATAACTTTCAGCCCTCCCCTTGGGGACTTCGAGGGATTAAGTCATCCTAAAAGACATAGTTATAATATTTTCGACCATGCTGAACAAAATGGCTATCTCAAAATTTTGATCGGGTGACTTTGGGAAAAAAATGAGCGTGGGAGGGGGCCTAGTTGCCCTCCATTTTTTTTGCTCACTTAAAAAGGGCACTAGAACTTTTAATTTCCGTTCCAATGAGCCCTCCCACGATATTCTAGGACCACTGGGTTGATACGATCACCCCTGGGGAAAAGAAAAAAAAAAAATAAAAAATAAAAATAAACACGCATCCGTGATCTTTCTTCTGGCAAAAAAAATGGAAAATTCCACATTTTTGTAGATAGGAGCTTGAAACCTCTAAAGTAGGGTTCTCTGTTACGCTGAATATGATGGTGTGATTTTCATTAAGGTTCTATAACTTTTAGGGGGTCTTTCCCCCTTTTTTCCAAAATCAGCCAAATTTTACCAGGCGCGTAACTTTTGATAAGTAAGATTAAACTTGATGAAACTTATATATTTGAAATCAGCATTGAAATCTGATTCTTTTGATGTATCTATTGGTATCAAAATTCCGTTTTTAGAGTTTTGGTTACCATTGAGCCGGGTCGCTCCTTACTTACAGTTCGTTACCACGAACTGTTTGATTCGTCAGTGGAAAAAGGCCTTAGATAAATTTATGATTATCGTCCTGATGCGTGCTAAATTTGCGCAATGGACTTTAATGGAACTTGCAGAAATAGAACGTTTCAGCAAACTATGGTTTGAAAAAAAAAAAATACATTACCAGCGTCATTCAAAAGCAACGCTGGAAGATGCAGTGGATATACAGACTCACCCTTTATAAGCCTTACCTTTATTACCTAAGAGGTAATGACAATATACATGTAAATTTTTACTTTTTAGTGCTAACATGACCTTATGTTCGTTATTTTGATTGCAGAAGCAATCCTTGGTCGTCATGGCTACCCAGAAATAAAGCAGTTGAAGCTAGCCAATGTGTAAGGGAAATATTGGTGACATATTTCTTTGTCCTCAGCCAACTTGAATTCCAGCAAACGCTAAAAAGAAGTGATAGTGTTAGGATATTGCTTGCAAATCAACTTTTATGGAAGGAAAATAGAAAAATAGACAAATAATTTCATATTCAGACAACTTATGGGACTTATCCTATGCAGTCCTGTTAGTAGAAAGGGGGGTACCAGCCCTATCTCTCACCCCTGCTGCCATCTACAATTTAGTTTAATGCTGACGGGGCACCATACATGGGCATAGAGTCCCTAGGGAGAACACGTGGTTAATCGGTCAATGACCTCTTTTTCCATGGTCGATTTATTTGTTGTTGTTTTGGCCAAGTGCATGCTCGGAGCGAATGTTATGATCCAGAAGTAGGAAACAGTATTTGTTGTTGTTTTGATCAAGTGCATGCTCGGAGTGAATGTTAAGAGTTTCCAGGAATAGGAAACAGTATTTGTTGTTGTTGTTTTGGCCAAGTGCATGCTCGAGGCGAATGTTATGATCCAGAAATAGGAAACAGTATTTGTTGTTGTTGTTTTGGACAAGTGCATGCTCGAGGCGAATGTTATGATCCAGAAATAGGAAACAGTATTTGTTGTTGTTGTTTTGGTCAAGTGCATGCTCGAGGCGAATGTTATGATCCAGGAATAGGAAAACAGGATCACGTGTTTCTAACAGATGATGTCATGATTGATTGATTTGTCACGAAAGGGGAATTCATTTGTTGTTTCTAAGGGGAATTATTGATTCACGAAAGGGGAATTAATTTATTGTTTCCAAGGAGAATTGTCTCTGGGATGAAGTTTATTAATATCTTTGGAGTTCGACCAGAATTTTTTCCGGGGCAAAGTTTATAAATAACTGACAGGTGATGGCAAGTTAATTGTAACTCCGGCGAATGTTTTGATCTTAGAGTTTAACGCGAGAAAAGGTTTCTTAGTAATTTCAAATGTGACAGCGCAGGGATGCCAAAAACAAAGGGAACACGATGAAATTACGTTTAGAGATTATTTGGGCGAAACCGTTTTAGACATTTTAGGGAATTATTTCGGCGAAACAGTTAGAGACATTTTAAAAGATGATTTTAGAAGATGTTTTAGAAGAGGTTTTGAGTATGGTCGTTATAATACACAAGTTCTATTTAAACAGTGTCGTGAGGTCCCATACCCCAACCCCAAAGGGCTCCGATCCCCCTACCCCAACCCAAAGGGCCCCGATCCCCCTACCCCAATCCAAAAGGGCTCCGATCCCCATACCCCAACCCCAAAGGGCCCGATCTCCCCTACCCCAACCCCGAAGGAAGCCCCCGGTCCCCAAAGGTCCCCCGGGCCCCCCGCACCCCCAAAGCCCCACCAAGGCCTTCCATTCCCCCCCCCTTGCTTATTGAATTTTTTTAAGTTTTTTCGGACTGAATTTTTAGACTTAGAAATTATCCAACATTTTTCCGGTTTTTTCTTTAACCTATTGGCATAGAGTTTTAGCCTAGAGTCTTAGCTTAGTTTTATTTAGAGCTTAAGTTTACTTTAAATTTAGTTAAGAGTTTAGAGTTTTAGCTTAGAGTCTTAGCTTAGAGTTTTTGTTAGAGTTCTAGTTTAGTTTAGTTTTAGTTAAGAGTTTTAGCTTAGAGTCTTAGCTATGAGTTTTAGTTAGAGTTGAAGTTTAGTTTAGTTTTTAGTTAAAGTTTAGAGTTTTACCTTAGAGTCTTAGCTTAGAGTTTTAGTTAGAGTTGAAGTTTTACTTTAGTTTTAGTTAAAAGTTTAGAGTTTTAGCTTAGAGTCTTAGCTTAGAGTTTTTGTTAGAGTTCTAGTTTAGTTTAGTAAAAGTTAAGAGTTTTGTTTTTAGCTTACAGTCTTAGCTTAGAGTTTTTGTTGAAATTCTAGTTTAGTTTAGTTTTAGTTAAGAGTTTAGAGTTCTAGCTTAGAGTCCTAGCTTAGAGTTTTAGTTAGAGTTGAAGTTTAGTTTAGTTATAGTTAAGAGTTTTAGCTTAGAGTCTTAGCTTAGATTTTTAGTTAGAGTTGAAGTTTAGTTTAGTAATAGTTAAGAATTTAGAGTTTAGCTTAAGAGTCATAGCTTAGAGTTTTTGTTAGAGTTCTAGTTTAGTTTAGTTTTAGTTAAGAGTTTATAGTTTTTAGCTTGGAGTCTTAGCTTAGAGTTTTTGTTGAAAGTTCTAGTTTAGTTTAGTTTTAGTTAGGAGTTTAGAGTTTTACCTTAGAGTCTTAGCTTAGAGTTTTTGTTAGAGTTGAAGTTTAGTTTAGTTATATTAAGAGTTTAGAGTTTTAGCTTAGAGTCTTAGCTTAGAGTTTTTGTTAGAGTTCTAGTTTAGTTTAGTTATAGCTAAGAGTTTGAAGTTTTACCTTAGAGACTTAGCTTAGAGTTTTAGTTTGGTTTAGTTTTAGTTAAAAGTTTAGAGTTTTAGCTTAGAGTTTTTGGTAGAGTTCTAGTTTAGTTTAGTTTTAGTTAAGAGTTTAGAGTTTTTAGCATAGAGTCTTAGCTTAGAGTTTTATTTAGAGTTCTAGTTTAGTTTAGTTTAGTTACAGTTAAGAATTTAGAGTTTTAGCTTAGAGTCTAAGCTTAGAGTTTTACTTAAAGTTGTAGTTTGGTTAAGTTGTAGTTAAGACTTTCGAGTTTTAGCTTAGAGTCTTAGCTTAGAGTTTTTGTTACAGTTCTAGTTTAGTTTAGTTTTAGTTACGAGTTTAGAGTTTTACCTTAGAGTCTTAGCTTAGAGTTTTAGTTAGAGTTTAGTTTAGTTACAGTTTAGTTTAGTTACAGTTAAGAATTTAGAGTTTTAGCTTAGAGTCATAGCTTAGAGTTTTACCTAAAGTTTTAGTTTGGCTAAGTTTTAGTTAAGAGTTTCGAGTTTTAGCTTAGAGTCTGAGCTTAGAGTTTTTATTAGAGTTCTAGTTTAGTTTAATTTTAGTTAAGAGTTTGATGTTTTACCTTTGAGTTTCAGTTAGAGTTCTAGTTTAGTTTAGTTTTAGTTAAGAGTTTAGAATTTTAGCTTAGAGTCTTAGCATAGAGTTTTTGTTAGAGTTCTAGTTTATTTTAGTTTTAGTTAAGAGTTTAGAGTTTTTAGCTTAGAGTCTTATCTTAGAGTTTTTGTTGAAGTTCTAGCTTAGTTTAGTTTTAGTTAATAGTTTAGAGTTTTAGCTTGGGAGTCTTAGCTTAGAGTTTTTGTTAGAGTTGCAGTTTAGTTTAGTAATAGTTAAGAGTTTAGAGTTTTAGCTTAGAGTCTTAGCTTAGAGTTTTTATTAGAGTTCTAGTTTAGTTTAGATATAGTTAAGAGTTCGGAGTTTTACCTTAGAGACTTAGCTTAGAGTTTTTGTTTAGTTTAGTTTTAGTTAAGAGTTTAGAGTTTTTTAGCTTAGAGTCTTAGCTTAGAGTTTTTGTTAGAGTTATAGTTTAGTTTAGTTTTAGTTAAGAGTTTTGTGTTTTACCTTAGAGTCATAGCTTAGAGTTTTAGTTAGAGTTCTAGTTTAGTTTAGTTTTAGTTAAGAGTTTAGAATTTTACCTTAGAGTCTTAGCTTAGAGTTTTTGTTAGAGTTCTAGTTTAGTTTAGTTTTAGTTAAGAGTTTAGAGTTTTTAGCTTAGAGTCTTAGCTTAGAGTTTTTGTTGAAGTTCTAGTTTAGTTTTAGTTAAGAGTTTAGAGTTTAGCTTAGAGTCTTAGCTTAGAGTTTTTGTTAAAGTTGAAGTTCAGTTTAGTAAAAGTTAAGAGTTTAGAGTTTTGGCTTAGAGTCATAGCTTAGAGTTTTTGTTAGTGTTCTAGTTTAGTTTAGATATAGTTAAGAGTTTTGGAGTTTTACCTTAGAGACTTAGCTAGAGTTTTAGTTTAGTTTAGTTTTAGTTAAGAGTTTAGAGTTTTTTTTTAGCTTAGAGTCTTAGGTTAGAGTTTTTTGTTAGAGTTCTAGTTTAGTTTAGTTTTAATTAAGAGTTTAGAGTTTTTAGCTTAGAGTCTTAGCTTAGAGTTTTAGTTAGAGTTCTAGTTTAGTTTAGTTTTAGTTAAGAGTTTAGAGATTTACCATAGAGTCTTAGCTTAGAGTTTTAGTTGAAGTTGAAGTTTAGTTTAGTTACAGTTAAGAATTTAGAGTTTTGGCTTAGAGTCATAGCTTAGAGTTTTTGCTTAAAGTTGTAGTTTGGTTAAGTTTTAGTTAAGAGTTTCGAGTTTTAGCTTAGAGTGTTACCTTAGAGTTTTTGTTAGAGTTCTAGTTTAGTTTAGTTTTAGTTAAGAGTTTTAGAGTTTTACCTTAGAGTCTTAGCTTAGAGTTTTAGTTAGAGTTCTAGTTTAGTTTAGTTATAGTTAAGAATTTAGAGTTTTAGCTTAGAGTCATAGCTTAGAGTTTTAGTTAAAGTTGTAGTTTAGTTAAGTTATAGTTAAGAGTTTAGAGTTTACCTTAGAGTCACAGCTTAGAGTTATAGTTAGAGTTCTAGTTTAGTTTAGTTATAGTTAAGAATTTAGAGTTTTAGCTTAGAGTCATAGCTTAGAGTTTTAGTTAAAGTTATAGTTTAGTTAAGTTATAGTTAAGAGTCTCGAGTTTTAGGTTAGAGTCATAGCTTAGAGTTTCTGTAAGAGTTCTAGTTTAGTTTAGTTTTAGTTAAGAGTTTGGTGTTTTACCTTTGAGTTTCAGTTAGAGTTCTAGTTTAGTTTAGTTTTAGTTAAGAGTTTGGTGTTTTACCTTAGAGTCTTAGCTTAGAGTTTTAGTTAGAGTTCTAGTTCAGTTTAGTTTTAGTTAAGAGTTTAGAGTTTTAGCTTAGAGTCTTAGCTTATAGTTTGTGTTAGAGTTCTAGTTTAGTTTAGTTTTAGTTAAGAGTTTAGAGTTTTTAGCGTAGAGTCTTAGCTTAGAGTTTTTGTTGAAGCTCTAGTTTAGTTAAGTTATAGTTAAGAGTTTAGAGTTTTAGGTTAGAGTCTTAGCTTAGAGTTTATGTTAGAGTTGAAGTTTAGTTTTAGTAATAGTTAAGAGTTTAGAGTTTTAGCTTAGAGTCTTAGCTTAGAGTTTTTGTTAGAGTTCTAGTTTAGTTTAGTTATAGTTCGGTTAGCTTACCTTGAGCGCTCATGATAAGCTAACCTAATCTAACCTAACTTAAACGTGGAGAAACTAACCTCTAACCTAACCTAATCTAACCTATGGTTTTGGTATTTCTATGCAATATTGTGGAATTTTGTGGTTATGCTAGTTTAGATTAAACTTCAACTCTAACTAAATCTCTAAGCTAAGATTCTAGGCTAAACCTCTAAGCTAAAACTCTTAACTAAAACTAAACTAAACAATAACTCTAACTAAAACTCTAAGCTAAGACTCTAAGCTAAAACTATAAACTCTTAACTATAACTAAACTAAACGAAACTTCAACCCTAACTAAAACTCTAATCTAAGACTTTAAGGTAAAACTCAAAACTCTTAACTAAAACTAAACTAAACTAGAACTCTAACTAAAACTCTAAGCTAAGACTTTAAGGTAAAACTCTAAACTCTTAACTAAAACTAACCATAACTAGAACTCTAACTAAAACTCTAAGCTAAGACTCCAAGCTAAAACTCTAAACCCTTAACTATAACTAAACTAAACTTCAACTCTAAGTAAAAATCTAAGCTAAGACTCTAAGGTAGAACTCTAAACTCTTAACTAAACTAAACTAGAATTTCAACAAAAACTCTATGCTAAGACTCTAAGATAAAACTCTAAACTCTTAACTAAAACTAAACTAAACTAGAACTCTAAGTAAAACTCTAAGCTAAGACTCTAAGCTAAAAACTCTAAATTCTTAACTATGACTAAAGTAAACTTCAACTTCAACAAAAACTCTAAGCTATGACTCTATGATAAAACTCTAAACTCTTAACTAAACTAAACTAAAACTCTTAACAAAAACTCTAAACTACGACTCTAAGCTAAAAACTCTAAATTCTTAACTATAACTAAACTAAACTTCAACTCTAACTATAGCTCTAAGCTAAGACTCTAAGCTAAAACTATAAACTCTTAACTATAACTAAACTAAACGAAACTTCAACCTAACTAAAACTCTAATCTAAGACTTTAAGGTAAAACTCAAAACTCTTAACTAAAACTAAACTAAACTAGAACTCTAACTAAAACTCTAAGCTAAGACTTTAAGGTAAAACTCTAAACTCTTAATTAAAACTAACCATAACTAGAACTCTAACTAAAACTCTAAGCTAAGACTCCAAGCTAAAACTCTAAACCCTTAACTATAACTAAACTAAACTTCAACTCTAAGTAAAAATCTAAGCTAAGACTCTAAGGTAGAACTCTAAACTCTTAACTAAACTAAACTAGAATTTCAACAAAAACTCTAAGCTAAGACTCTAAGATAAAACTCTAAACTCTTAACTAAAACTAAACTAAACTAAAACTCTAACAAAAACTCTAAGCTAAGACTCTAAGCTAAAACTATAAACTCTTAACTAAAACTAAACTAAACTAGAGCTTCAACGAAAACTCTAAGCTAAGACTCTAAGCTAAAAACTCTAAACTCTTAACTAAAACTAAACTAAACTAGAACTCTAACTAAAACTCTAAGCTATGACTCTAAGGTAAAACACCAAACTCTTAACTAAAACTAAACTAAACTATAACTCTAACAAAAACTCTAAGCTAAGACACTAAGCTAAAAAAACTCTAAACTCTTAACTAAAACTAAACTAAACTAAGACTCTAAGCTAAGTCTCTAAGGTAAAACTCCAAACGCTTCACTATATCTAAACTAAACTAGAACTCTAACAGAAACTCTAAGCTAAGACTCTAAGCTAAAATTCTAAACTCTTAACTAAAACTAAACTAAACTAGAACTCTAACTAAAACTCTAAGCTATGACTCTAAGTTAAAACACCAAACTCTTAACTAAAACTAAACTAAACTAGAACTCTAACAAAACTCTAAGCTAAGACTCTAAGCTAAAAAACTCTAAACTCTTAACTAAAACTAAACTAAACTAAGACTCTAAGCTAAGTCTCTAAGGTAAAACTCCAAACGCTTCACTATATCTAAACTAAACTAGAACTCTAACAAAAACTCTAAGCTAAGACTCTAAGCTAAAACTCTAAAACTCTTAACTATTACTAAACTAAACTTCAACTCTAACAAAAACTCTAAGCTAAGACTCTAAGCTAAAACTCTAAACTATTAACTAAAACTAAACTAAACTAGAACTTCAACAAAAACTCTAAGCTAAGACTCTAAGCTAAAACTCTAAACTCTTAACTAAAACTAAAATAAACTAGAACTCGAACAAAACCTCTAAGCTAAGACTCTAAGCTAAAATTCTCAACTCTTAACTAAAACTAAACTAAACTAGAACTCTAACTAAAACTCTAAGCTAAGACTCTAAGGTAAAACACGAAACTCTTAACTAAAACTAAACTAAACTAGAACTCTAACTGAAACTCAAAGGTAAAACATCAAACTCTTAACTAAAATTAAACTAAACTAGAACTCAAACAAAAACTCTAAGCTAAGACTCTAAGGCAAATTTCTAAACTCTTAACTAAAACTAAACTAAACAATAACTCTAACTAAAACTCTAAGCTAAGACTCTAAGCTAAAACTATAAACTCTTAACTATAACTAAACTAAACGAAACTTCAACCCTAACTAAAACTCTAATCTAAGATTTTAAGGTAAAACTCAAAACTCTTAACTAAAACTAAACTAAACTAGAACTCTAACTAAAACTCTAAGCTAAGACTTTAAGGTAAAACTCTAAACTCTTAACTAAAACTAACCATAACTAGAACTCTAACTAAAACTCTAAAATAAGACTCCAAGCTAAAACTCTAAACCCTTAACTATAACTAAACTAAACTTCAACTCTAAGTAAAACTCTAGGCTAAGACTCTGAGGTAGAACTCTAAACTCTTAACTAAACTAAACTAGAACTTCAACAAAAACTCTAAGCTAAGACTCTAAGATAAAACTCTAAACTCTTAACTAAAACTAAACTAAACTAGAACTCTAAGTAAAACTCTAAGCTAAGACTCTAAGCTAAAAACTCTAAATTCTTAACTATGACTAAAGTAAACTTCAACTTCAACAAAAACTCTAAGCTATGACTCTATGATAAAACTCTAAACTCTTAACTAAACTAAACTAGAACTCTTAACAAAAACTCTAAACTACGACTCTAAGATAAAAAATCTAAATTCTTAACTATAACTAAACTAAACTTCAACTCTAACTATAGCTCTAAGCTAAGACTCTAAGCTAAAACTCTAAACTCTTAACTAAAACTAAACTAAACTAGAGCTTCAACGAAAACTCTAAGCTAAGACTCTAAGCTAAAAACTCTAAACTCTTAACTAAACTAAACTAGAACTCTAACTAAAACTCTAAGTTATGACTCTAAGGTAAAACACCAAAACTCTTAACTAAAACTAAACTAAACTAGAACTCTAACAAAAAACTCTAAGCTAAGACTCTAAGCTAAAATCTCTAAACTCTTAACTAAAACTAAACTAAACTAAGACTCTAAGCTAAGTCTCTAAGGTAAAACTCCAAACGCTTCACTATATCTAAACTAAAATAGAACTCTAACAGAAACTCTAAGCTAAGACTCTAAGCTAAAATTCTAAACTCTTAACTAAAACTAAACTAAACTAGAACTCTAACTAAAACTCTAAGCTATGACTCTAAGGTAAAACACCAAACTTTTAACTAAAACTAAACTAAACTAGAACTCTAACAAAAACTCTAAGCTAAGACTCTAAGCTAAAAAACTCTAAACTCTTAACTAAAACTAAACTAAACTAAGACTCTAAGCTAAGTCTCTAAGGTAAAACTCCAAACGCTTCACTATATCTAAACTAAACTAGAACTCTAACAAAAACTCTAAGCTAAGACTCTAAGCTAAAACTCTAAACTCTTAACTATTACTAAACTAAACTTCAACTCTAACAAAAACTCTAAGCCAAGACTCTAAGCTAAAACTCTAAACTATTAACTAAAACTAAACTAAACTAGAACTTCAACAAAAACTCTAAGCTAAGACTCTAAGCTAAAACTCTAAACTCTTAACTAAAACTAAAATAAACTAGAACTCTAACAAAACCTCTAAGCTAAGACTCTAAGCTAAAATTCTCAACTCTTAACTAAAACTAAAATAAACTAGAACTCTAACTAAAACTTTAAGCTCAGACTCTAAGGTAAAACACGAAACTCTTAACTAAAACTAAAGTAAACTAGAACTCTAACTGAAACTCAAAGGTAAAACATCAAACTCTTAACTAAAATTAAACTAAACTAGAACTCAAACAAAAACTCTAAGCTAAAACTCTAAGGCAAAACTCCAAACTCTTAACTAAAACTAAACTAGAACTCTAACAAAAACTCTAAGCTAAGACTCTAAGCTAAAACTCGAAACTTTTAACTAAAACTTAACCAAACTATAACTTTAAGTAAAAACTCTAAGCTATGACTCTAAGCTATAACTCTAAATTCTTAACTGTAACTAAACTAAACTTTAACTCTAACTAAAACTCTAAGCTAAGACTCTATGGTAAAACTCTAAACTCTTAACTAAACTAAACTAAACTGAAACTTCAACAAAAACTCTAAACTAAGACTCTAAGCTAAAAACACTAAACTCTTAACTAAAACTAAACTAAACTAGATTTCTAACAAAAACTCTAAGTTGAGACTCTAAGCTAAAACTCTAAACTCTTAAGTAAAACTAAACTAAACTAAAACTCTAAGCTAAGTCTCTAAGGTAAAACTCCAAACTCTTAACTATAACTAAACTAAACTAGAACTCTAATAAAAAATCTAAGCTAAGACTCAGCTAAAACTCTAAACTCTTAACTAAAACTAAAATAAACTAGAACTCTAATTAAAACTCTAAGTCTAAGCTAAAACTCTAAACTAAAACTAAACTAAACTAGAACTTCAACAAAAAACTCTGAACTAAGACTCTAAGCTAAAAACTCTAAACTCTTAACTAAAACTAAACTAAACTAGAACTCTAACAAAAACTCTAAGATAAGACTCATAGCTAAAACTCTAAACTCTTAGCTAAAACTAAACTAAACTAAGACTCTAAGCTAAGTCTCTAAGGTAAAACACCAAACTCTTAACTATAACTAAACTAAACTAGAACTCTAACAAAAACTCTAAGCTAAGACTCTAAGCTAAAACTCTAAACTCTTAACTATAACTAAACTAAACTTCAACTCTAACATAAACTCTAAGCTAAGACTCTAACCTAAAACTCTAAACTCTTAACTATAACTTAACTAAACTAGAGCTTCAACAAAAACTCTAAGCTAAGACTCTAAGCTAAAAACTCTAAATTCTTAACTAAAACTAAACTAAACTAGAACTCTAACACAAACTATAAGCTAAGGCTCTAAGCTAAAACTCTAAACTCTTAACTAAAACTAAACTGAACTAGAACTCTAACTAAAAGTCTAAGCTAAGACTCTAAGGTAAAACACCAAACTCTTAACTAAAACTAAACTAAACGAGAACTCTAAAAGAAACTCAAAGGTAAAACACCAAACTTTTAACTAAAAACTAAACTAAACTAGAACTCTAACAGAAACTCTAAGCTATGACTCTAACCTAAAACTCGAGACTCTTAACTATAACTTAACTAAACTATAACTTTAACTAAAACTCTAAGCTATGACTCTAAGCTAAAACTCTAAATTCTTAACTATAACTAAACTAAACTAGAACTCTAACTGAAACTCTAAGCTGTGCCTCTAAGGTAAAACTCTAAACTCTTAACTATAACTTAACTAAACTATAACTTTAACTAAAACTCTAAGCTATGACTCTAAGCTAAAACTCTAAATTCTTAACTGTAACTAAACTAAACTAGAACTCTAACTAAAACTCTAAGCTGAGACTCTAAGGTAAAACTCTAAACTCTTAACTAAAACTAAACTAAACTAGAACTCTAACAAAAACTCTAAGGTAAGACTCTAAGCTAAAACTCGAAACTCTTAACTAAAACTTAACCAAACTACAACTTTAAGTAAAACTCTAAGCTATGACTCTAAGCTAAAACTCTAAATTCTTAACTGTAACTAAACTTAACTTCAACTCTAACTAAAACTCTAAGCTAAGACTCTATGGTAAAACTCTAAACTCTTAACTAAAACTAAACTAAACTAGAACTCTAACTAAAACTCTAAGCTAAGACTCTAAGCTAAAAACTCTAAACTCTTAATTAAAACTAAACTAAACTAGAACTCAAACAAAAACTCTAAGCTAAGACTCTAAGCTAAAAACTCTAAACTCTTAACTAAAACTAAACTAAACTAAAACTCTAAGCTATGACTCTAAGCTAAAACTCTAAACTCTTAACTATTACTAAACTAAACTTCAACTTTAACAAAAACTCTGAGCTATGACTATAAGGTAAAACACCAAACTCTTAACTAAAACTAAACTAAACTATAACTCTAACAAAAACTCTAAGCTAAGACTCTAAGCTAAAAAACTCTAAACTCTTAACTAAAACTAAACTAAAACTCTAAGCTAAGTCTCTAAGGTAAAACTCCAAACTCTTCACTATATCTAAACTAAAATAGAACTCTAACAGAAACTCTAAGCTAAGACTCTAAGCTAAAATTCTAAACTCTTAACTAAAACTAAACTAAACTAGAACTCTAACTAAAACTCTAAGCTAAGTCTCTAAGGTAAAACACCAAACTCTTAACTAAAACTAAACTAAACTAGAACTCTAAGTGAAACTCAAAGGTAAAACATCAAACTCTTAACTAAAATTAAACTAAACTAGAACTCTAACAAAAAATCTAAGCTGAGACTCTAAGCTAAAACTCGAAACTCTTAACTAAAACTAAAACTCTAAGCTAAGTCTCTAAGGTAAAACTCCAAACTCTTCACTATATCTAAACTAAAATAGAACTCTAACAGAAACTCTAAGCTAAGACTCTAAGCTAAAAAACTCTAAACTCTTAACTAAAACTAAACTAAACTAAAACTCTAAGCTATGACTCTAAGCTAAAACTCTAAACTCTTAACTATTACTAAACTAAACTTCAACTTTAACAAAAACTCTGAGCTATGACTATAAGGTAAAAAACACCAAACTCTTAACTAAAACTAAACTAAACTATAACTCTAACAAAAACTCTAAGCTAAGACTCTAAGCTAAAAAACTCTAAACTCTTAACTAAAACTAAACTAAAACTCTAAGCTAAGTCTCTAAGGTAAAACTCCGAACTCTTAATTATATCTAAACTAAACTAGAACTCTAACAAAAACTCTAAGCTAAGACTCTATGCTAAAACTCTAAACTCTTAACTATTACTAAACTAAACTTCAACTCTAACAAAAACTCTAAGCTAAGACTCCAAGCTAAAACTCTAAACTATTAACTAAAACTAAACTAAACTAGAACTTCAACAAAAACTCTAAGCTAAGACTCTAAGCTAAAAACTCTAAACTCTTAACTAAAAGTAAAAATAAACTAGAACTCTAACAAAAACTCTATGCTAAGACTCTAAGCTAAAATTCTAAACTCTTAACTAAAACTAAACTAAACTAGAACTCTAACTAAAACTCTAAGCTAAGTCTCTAAGGTAAAACACCAAACTCTTAACTAAAACTAAACTAAACTAGAACTCTAACTGAAACTCAAAGGTAAAACATCAAACTCTTAACTAAAATTAAACTAAACTAGAACTCTAACAAAAAATCTAAGCTGAGACTCTAAGCTAAAACTCGAAACTCTTAACTAAAACTTAGCCAAACTAAAACTTTAGGTAAAACTCTAAGCTATGACTCTAAGCTAAAACTCTAAATTCTTAACTGTAACTAAACTAAACTTCAACTCTAACTAAAACTCTAAGCTAAGACTCTAAGGTAAAACTCTAAACTCTTAACTAAAACTAAACTAAAATAGAATTCTAACAAAAACTCTAAGCTAAGACTCTAAGCTAAAACTCGAAACTCTTAACTAAAACTTAACCAAACTACAACTTTAAGTAAAACTCTAAGCTATGACTCTAAGCTAAAACTCTAAATTCTTAACTGTAACTAAACTAAACTAAACTAGAACTCTAAATAAAACTCTAAGCTAAGACTCTATGCTAAAAACTCTAAACTCTTAACTAAAACTAAACTAAACTAGAACTCTACCAAAAACTCTAAGCTAAAACTCTAAACTTTTAACTAAATCTAAACCAAACTAAAACTCTAAGCTAAGTCTCTAAGGTAAAACTTCAAACTCTTACCTATAACTAAACTAAACTAGAACTCTAACAAAAACTCTAAGCTAAGAATCTAAGCTAAAACTCTAAACTCTTAACTATAACTAAACTAAACTTCAACTCTAACAAAAACTCTAAGCTAAGACTCTAAGGTAAAACTCTAAACTCCTAACTAAAACTAAACTAAACTAGAACTTCAACAAAAACTCTAAGCTAAGACTCTAAGCTAAAAACTATAAACTCTTAACTAAAACTAAACTAAACTAGAACTCTAACAAAAACTCTAAGCTATGACTCTTAAGCTAAACTCTAAATTCTTAACTATTACAAAACTAAACTTCAACTCTAACTAAAATCTAAGCTAAGACTCTAAGCTAAAACTCTAAACTCTTAACTATAACTAAACTAAACTTCAACTCTAACTAAAACTCTAAGCTAGGACTCTAAGCTAGAACTCTAAACTCTTAACTAAAACTAAACTAAACTAGAATTTCAACAAAAACTCTAAGCTAAGACTCTAAGCTAAAAAACTAAACTCTTAGCTATTACTAAAAACTAAACTAGAACTCTAACAAAAACTCTAAGCTAAGACTCTAAGCTAAAACTCTAATATTTTAACTAAAACTAAAGTAAACTTCAACTCTAACTAAAACACTAAGCTAAGACTCTAAGGTAAAACTCTAAACTTTTAACTAAAACTAAACTAAACTTCAACTCTAACTAAAACTCTTAGCTAAGACTCTAAGCTAAAACTCTTAACTAAAACTAAAGTAAACTAGAACTCTAACAAAAACTCTAAGCTAAGACTCTAAGCTAAAAACTCTAAACTCTTAACTAAAACTAAACTAAACTAGAACTCTAACAAAAACTCTAAGCTAAGACTCTAAGCTCAGACTCTAAACTCTTAACTAAAACTAAAGTAAACTTCAGCTCTAAATAAAACTAAGCTAAGACTCTAGGTTAAAACTCTATGCCAATGGGTTAAAGAAAAAACCGGAAAAATGTTGGATAATTTCTAAGTCTAAAAATTCAGTCCGAAAAAACTTAAAAAAAATTCAATAAGCAAGGGGGGAATGGGAAGGCCTTGGTGGGGCTTTGGGGGTGCGGGGGCCCGGGGGATTTTTGGGGACCGGGGGCTTCCTTCGGGGTAGGGGTAGGGGAGATCGGGGCCCTATGGGGTTGGGGTATGGGAATCGGACCCTTTGGGATTGGGGTAGGGGGATCGGGGCCCTTTGGGTCGGGGTAGGGGGATCGGAGCCCTTTGGGGTTGGGGTATGGGACCTCACGACACTGTTTAAATAGAACTTGTGTTATAACGACCACACTCAAAACCTCTTCTAAAACATCTTCTAAAATCATCTTTTAAAATGTCTCTAACTGTTTCGCCGAAATAATTCCCTAAAATGTCTAAAACGGTTTCTCCCAAATAATCTCTAAACGTAATTTCATCGTGTTCCCTTTGTTTTTGGCATCCCTGCGCTGTCACATTTGAAATTACTAAGAAACCTTTTCCCGCGTTAAACTCTAAGATCAAAACATTCGCCGGAGTTACAATTAACTTGCCGTCACCTGTCAGTTATTTATAAACTTTGCCCCGGAAACAATTCTGGTCGAACTCCAAAGATATTAATAAACTTCATCCCGGAGACAATTCTCCTTGGAAACAATAAATTAATTCCCCTTTCGTGAATCAATAATTCCCCTTAGAAACAACAAATTAATTCCCCTTTCGTGACAAATCAATCAATCATGACATCATCTGTTAGAAACACGTGATCCTGTTTTCCTATTCCTGGATCATAACATTCGCCTCGAGCATGCACTTGACCAAAACAACAACAACAAATACTGTTTCCTATTTCTGGATCATAACATTCGCCTCGAGCATGCACTTGGCCAAAACAACAACAACAAATACTGTTTCCTATTTCTGGATCATAACATTCGCCTCGAGCATGCACTTGGCCAAAACAACAACAAAAAATACTGTTTCCTATTCCTGGAAATTCTTAACATTCGCTCCGAGCATGCACTTGATCAAAACAACAACAAATACTGTTTCCTATTTCTGGATCATAACATTCACTCCGAGCATGCACTTGGTCAAAACAACAACAAATAAATCGACCTTGGAAAAAGAGGTCATTGACCGATTAACCACGTGTTCTCCCTAGGAACTCTATGCCCATATATGGTGCCCCGTCAGCATTAAACTAAATTGTAGATGGCAGCAGGGGTGAGGGATAGGGCTGGTACCCCCTCTTTCTACTCCTGTTTATTATACTGCTTTAATTTAACGCTTACTAAAAAAAGGAAATAAAGGATCTTTATTACTCTTGTTCACCAATTGATGCTAGCAGGTACACCAGTTAAGACAGGGCTCAACGGGCTGCTATTCATTAAGTGAGATGCAGAGGGAACAGTTATTAGATAGGAAAAAGAGAGTTCTTTATCCTCAGCTAATAGAATTTCCAAGAGACAAATAACCTACATGGTGCTTTTGAAGATTTCTTATTTGTCACTTTTTTCCGTAGTTAAGTAAAAAGACATATGTGAAGATAAATAAGATATAACTGAGATTTAACTATTTTGAAAGCTAAGTAGCTGCTGCGTAATTTAAACAGGCCAGTGATAAAACTATTAGAATCTGAAGTAAATAAATGGTGACCTGATAGCCACTGTGATAGAAACTGCAATCAATATAAGCTCAATTGAATCTATTGCAATTAACCTAGTGAAGTTAAACGCTTGGCTGAAAAGAATTAGACAGGGATAAAGAAACTAATTTTGGAAATTTTCCCACTTTACTGAAAGTAATTTAAATTATATTCTTTATTTCTAAAGTGCATTCTTGCCAAAGCTAAATCACTCGGGCCATCAGTATATTTTCACAGTGTTTAATATTTCCACTCCGTTTGATTCAGTAATCCGGTCAGTCGTCTTCCAGACCCTGGTACGTGCCAGTTTCGAAAGACTTATTGATTTAGTTAAACTAAAAGAGGAATTCAGCAATGTTCTGTTTTAGGTGTGACATTTTTCAAAAACTTAACATCTAAGGTTACAAAACAAATTTCTGGTGGGCTTTAGCTTTGATATTTGTGATTTGAGTCTAATAACTTATGCTGATGTTACATATGTAAGCTTGTATTTGATTACGGCACTTTTAATCGACAAGTCAATGGCCAGAATCAAAATTTCTGGCTTTCAACTCCAAGAAACGAGAAGCAGCAGCATCTTCAGTCTCCATACAAGGGGATATTACTGCATTGTCTTCTTCAATTAAGTGTTTCGATCTTCGGTACCGCTGAAATAGGAAAAAATACACGAGCCGTTTGCCTTGATACCCTTATGTCTGGCCTACGAGTTAGCTGTGCTAAACTAGTCATCCTGAAGTATTCTTACAATCAAAAAATTGGGGTAATGCTATAAATAGTATTTATGAAAATATTCTTACAATCAAAAAATTGGGGTAATGCTTTAAAAAGCATTCACATAAATAGCATTCTATAAAATTACCAGATGTCCTTAAGTTTCCTCGCTTTGGGAAAGGTTCACAGAAAAAGAGGCACTAAAAGTTAGGTTTGCGTTATGCGGATGTTTGAAATTTTTTATACGCATACCGCTATTCGACAGAAATTTATTTCTTTTGAATAAAGATCAAATTTCTTATCCCTCTCAATTGTGGCAAAGCAAGAAATTAATGCTAGAAAAGGTGCCCTTGAACATCTTTATGACTTCCTTCCGCAGTACGTAATACACAAGGTAAGGTAGTGAATAAAATCTAATCGTTTATTGTTTTATTATTATTTTTTACATTATTTTTCTTTCAGATGGATACTTCTTTGGACCTCCAAAATATAAAGGTTGCGGGTAAACGTGTAACTTGGTACAGGCCAAGCTCGATGGAATTATTGCTATTACTGAAAGATAAAATGCCAGAAGCTAAAATTGTATGTGGCAATACGGAAGTAGGTAGGAACAGTGCTTTCACATCTGTAAACTCCTTAGAAGCTCCTAGAAATCTCTTAAGAATAAAAATTTAGACCTAGTTGTTCAATAACACAAAGTGTAACAATTTGTAAAGCTGGTTTTAAAAGAATTTATGTCAGGGTATCGCAAATGCTACAGAATTAAAACTTCAATTCATTTTTAGAAAATATTAAATTCAAATCGTTATAAAAAATTCTAATCTATCTAATGAAAAAATTCAAATACCTCGTTGCCAAGACCGTATCCAGGGAAGGAGGTGTGTGTGTAGGGGGTTTTAACCCCCTCCCCCCCCAAAAAAATAAAAATAAAATAAAAACGTTTGTCCAACTTGTTGAAAGATAGCAAAAATGAATATAAAACAAATTTTTGATGCGTTTTTTCAAAGTTTTTTCCGTATAAACCCTCCCCGGATAAAAAAAAAAAAATCATATTGTAAAACACCCTCCGAAAAAAAAAAATTTATGGACATGGCCCTGCTCGTTGCACGATCAGCGCTGTTTGTAAAACATCAATAGAATATGAAAAGACTGGTTCTTGAAGAAAACTTGGGATTAACGGTTATTAAAGAGCGACTTTTGCCTATACAATTTAAAACTTTAAGAAATGGAACTTCGATGATTGTATATATATATATATACGACCAAAGATTCTTGTTTTATGCTGATTGCATACGCACAGTTCACGAATTTCGAGTTTATTTTTTCATTAGCACAGGAAAATTAAAAAAAAATTTAAAAGAAGTCGGAAATACCAGCAGAGGGGGAATTGATCTCAGTAGGGATCAAAAATCGAAATTTGATACGTCTGAGGATACTTAGAGTTGGAAGTCACATGTTCCTGTAAACCAAAATGCTAAAGTTCATATTTTTCCTCATAAGTCTGGTCATGGATATTTTTTTTTTTTTTTTTTTTTTTTTTTTTTTTTTTTTTTTTTTTTTTTTTTTGAATACTTGGTCTTAAACCAAGAGTCATTAGATATTTTCAGAGGTATCATTCAAACAAAAGTTTTAAGTTCCAGTAAATAACACAAGATGTCTCACCACCGGTATACCTTGATTACTGCTTTTACGTACCACAAAACGACATTTTTAGCTGGGTTGGATTGAAAATTATGTGTGGAGAAAATACTAACATACCATTTGGGCTTACCACTATCGAAAAGTGATTTACGTACTTTCCTAGCCCTAGAGATTGTACTGCAGTGCAACGGTAGTACCAAGTCCATACAAAACAAACATTATTTTATACCGATAAGGTAAAACTAACCGCTACAGAACATTTTATAACCGTATAGTTGTTTATAGGTGAAAGGTCAGTGTATCTTCAGTAGGAAAGGAATACCCAAAGCCTCTAAAATATATTTATAACGGCAAAACTGCATTTACAGGCTAAACATTTTAAAGATTATATGAGAGGTTTTTATGATAAACATTGGTGAGGGATTTCATCCCTTTATTAGAATTATCAGAGGCAACGCTGTAGCGTTGCCTGTAGTAAAGGCAATAAAGCTCCAATGTTTTATTATTTATTATTATTGTTTTTTTCCCCAGAGGCACTTCATATAGAAGGGGTCGTCGTAAAAACCTCAAAAAGGGCTCATTCGATTGGAAATCGAGAGTTCTAGTACCTTCTTTAATAGTCAAAAGTGATTTGAGGGCAACTAGCCCCCCCCCCCATGCCCATCATTCCCCCAAACACATCCAATCAAAATTTTGAGATATCTGTTTTGTTCTGCGTAGTTGATTTCCAGGTAGAAATTATGTTTTTGAGGAGGACACTCACTCACAACCCTCAGGGCAAGGGTTTTAAGTTATACCCTGGGGGCATATAAGGTTTTTATAGAAGATGAAGTCTTAGAAACTTCAAAAAAAGGCTCATTCGATTGGAAACTCAAAGGGCTAATGCCCTCTTTAATAGTCAAAAGTGGTTGGAGGTCAACTAGCCCCCCCCCCCCCCACGCCAATTATTCCCCCAAACACATCCAATCAAAATTTTGAGATAGCCATTTTGTTCAGCGTAGTTGATTTCCAGATAAAAAATATGTTTTTGAGGAGGTCAATCCCCACAACCCTCAAGGCAAGGTTTTTAAATTTTACCCTGGGGGAATAAGGTTTTTATAAAAGGCGCTGCCGTAGAAGCTTCAAAAAAGGCTTATTCGATTGGAAATTAAAAGGGCTAATGCCCATTTTAATAGTCAAAAGCGATTTGAGGGCAACTAACCCCCCGCTCACGCCCACCTTCTCCCCAAACACATCCAATCAAAATTTTGAGACAGCCATTTTATTAAACGTAGTTTAAGTTCTGGAAATAGGTCTTTGAGGATGACAACTTCCCCACAGCCCTCACGGCAAGGGTTATAAGTTATGCCCTAGGGGCATATAAGGTTTTTTTGTATAGACAATGTTGTCGTAGGAACTTCAGAAAGGGCTCACTAGATTGGAAATCTAAATGGTATAGTATCCTTTTTAACAGTCGAAAGTGATTCTAAGGCAACTGAAACCCCTTCCGCACCCACCATTTCCCCAAACACACCCAATCAAAAACTTGATATAGCCATTTTGTTTAACGTAGTTGAAAGTTCTAGAAATTATATGTTTGAGGAGGATACTCCCCCACAGTCTTCAAGGGCAAGGGTTTAAGTTATGCCCTGGGGGCATATATGGTTCTTATGGAAGGAACGCTCGTATAAACTTCAGAGAGGGCTCTTTTGATTGGATATTGAAATTTCGAGCTCACTTTTTAATAGTCAAAAGAGATCCGAGGGCAGCTAGCCCCCAACCCATCTGATGGAAATTTTGAGATAGACATCTTGTTAAAAATAGTTCAAAGGTCAGATAAGAAAAAATCTGGTGTCAATAGAACCCCCCAGGGTACAGAGGGAAGGCGTTCTATGTTATGCCCTAAGGGCATGTATGGTTCTAATGAAAGGGATGATCGTATAAACTTCATGGAGGGCTCACTTGATTGGAAATTGAAAGTTCTAGTTCACTTTTTAAGAGTAAAGAGAGTTAAACTACTAGCCCCCCCCCCCCCCATGCTCTACTTTCCCCAAACCCGTCCGCTACAAATTTTGAGATAGCCAGTATTTTGGATATTGTTCAAAAATCAGATAACAACCCCCCCCCCCCAGAGCCCGGGGGATAGGCGTAGTAAGTGTTGCCCTGGGGTCGTATAGGGTTCTTATGAAAGGGGTGCTCGTATAAACTTCAGAGGGGGCTCATTTGATTGGGAATTGAAAGTTGTAGTCCAATTTTTAAGCGTCAAAAGATATCCGACTTATTTGATTTGAAATTGGAAGTTCTTGCTCACTTTTTAAGAGTCAAAAGTGATTGAAGGACAACTAGCCCCCCCCCCCCCTCCTCCTCCACGCCCTAAATGCATCAGATAAAATTGTTGAGATAGACATTTTATAAAAAATATTTCAAAGTTCTGATAACAAAAAACTCTTGTGTCGAAACAGCCCTCCAGCGCCCTGGGGTAGGCGTTGTAAGTTATGCCCTGGGAGCATATATGGTTGTTATGGAAGGAAGACTCGTATAAACTTCAGAGAGGGATCATTTGATTGGAAATTAAAATTTCCACCCCCAAACCCTTTTTTCCCAAATGCATCCAATAAAAATTTTAAGATAGCTATTTTATTAAAAATAGTTCAAAGATCATACAACAAAGATTCCGGTGTTGACACAACCGACCAGGGCCCGGGAAACGCGTTTTAAGTTATGCCCTTGGGGCATATAAGGGTTTTATGGAAGGGATGCTCGTATTAAATTCAAAGAGGGATCATTTGATTGGAAATTCAAAGTTCTAGTTCACTTTTTAAGAGTCAAAAGAGATTGAAGGGCACCTAGCCCCCCCTCCATGCCCTTTTTTCCTCAAACTCATCCGATAAGAACTTTGAAGTAGCTTTTTTTTTAATAGTTCAAAGACCATATAACGAAAACTCAGGGGTCAATACAGCCCCCCAGGGCCCGAGGGCAGGTGTTGTTGTATGTTATACCCTAAGGGAATATATGGTTCTTATTGAAGGGATTTTCGTAAAAAATTCAGAGATGGCTCATTTGATTGGAAATTGAAAGTTGTAATTCACTTTTTAATAGTCAAAAGTGATTGGAGGGCAGCTAGGCTTCCCCCACACTCCATTTATTTTTTCCCAGAGGCACTTCTTATAGTGGGGGTCATCGTATAAACTTCAAAAGGGGCTCATTTTATTGAAAATAGAAAGTTGTAGTTCAATTTTAAAGAGTCAAAAGAGACTGAAGCTTAATCTAGTCCCCACGCCCTTTTTCCCCAAACCCATCCGATAAAAATTTTGAGATAGCAATTTTGTTAGAAATAGTTGAAAGATCATATAACAAAAACACCTTTACGCATGGTCATTTTGTTAAAAATAGTTCAAATATCAGATAAGAAAAACTCCTGTGTCGACACCCCCCCCTTCCCCAGGGCCGGGGCAGGCTTTGTAAGTATTGCTCTGGGGGCAAATATGGTTCTTATGGAACAAATGCTCGTATAAACTTCAGAGAGCGTTCATTTGAATGGAAATTAAAAATTGTTGTTCATTTTCTCAGAGTGAAAAAAGATCAGAGGGCAAGTAGCCCCTCTCGCCCTTTACGCCTTTGGGCTTGTCGGATGGATAAACCCATCCGATAAAAATTTCAGGTGACCATTTTGTTAATAGTAATTTAACTATCAGATATTGAAACTCCAGGGTCGACACAACCCCCCAGGGCCCAGGGATAGGCGTTTTGAGTTATACTTTGGGGATATATATATAGTTCTTATAGAAGGGATAATCGTATAAACTTCAGATAGCAATTTTGTTAAAAATAGTTCAAACATCAGGTAATAAAAACTCCGAGGTTGACTCAAACCCATTTTTTCACTTTGATATTGTTACTTTGATATCAGTTTTGATACTTTGATGGATATTTGATTATTTTTTTTTAAGTTTAATTTTGAAATAAGGAATATTTAAAAACTTGAAAGTTTTTGCTATCAAAAACGAACAAAAATTAATTAAAAAAAAACTTTCCGAAAAATAGGTTTTTCAAAAAAAAGTAAAGGCCATTTTTAACTTAAGCTCAGCAGATACAAATACCTTTTAAGATTCAAACTCACAACGACCAGAAATTACTGTTAAAGAATAAATGAAACCCAAAACGAAAAAAAATTAATAAACAATCATAGCAAAAACATACAACAAGTAATAATATAAATGAATAAATAGATCTTAAAGCGAGTAATGCTTAGATTGAATATGAAAATCAAGCTTAAAACGAAAAAAAAAAATTCCTATTGAAGTAAAAATGAAACTTAAAACGAACAGAAATTAAATAAACAATCAATGCAAACAAACATACAATGGATATTGATGTAAATTAATAAATAAATCATAAAACGAGTGAAACTTAAATTGAATATGCAAATCAAGCTTGAAACGAACAAAAATCACCACAAACAAGAGTTTGGGTATCACCTAGTAGCTGAAAATTTAAAATCGTGATTAAAAAAATTGAACAAAGCTCGAAAGAGAGAAAGAGTCGTCGCTTAAATATGATTTAGGAAACGTAAATACTATTTCAATTAAACTTAATGGTAAAACTTATTGGGAAAACAAATTTATGAAAATTCAAAAAATAGCGTCAAACCAAAATAAAAACTGCACGATTGGAATAACCATAGCTGAAAGTATAGCATTGGAAAGCCACACTCCTCCATCTTGAGCAACAAAGAAATTTATTTTTTCACATGGGAGGCAGTGATGTGTCTCCTATTTTCTCCTGCTTTTTTATTCGCCGCTATAATGTTGTTGAAACATAGTAGAGAGTTTTCTGAGGCCTCAATTGAAAGCCATTTTCTATATCTAGGGCCTTTTTAAGTTACAATAGATTATGAAATAAAACAAGATAGTAAATAAATTACTAGTAAATAAGTAATACTAATAACAAATGAATAAGGTCCCATTAAAAAAAGAAGGGAAATAGAGACGAATTTCCCCTAATTCAAAGATCTATTTTGAATCGAGTTCATGCAAGTGTCGTTAATTCCCCCTCCCTTCGCTTTCAATCAGTGATGAAGGTACCTACAAAATTTTGAATTCCATCATTAATTATATTTTAAATCTGCAGTAATAGAATTTCCAATGATTTTTGTTTTGACCAATCAGATAAGAAAATAAGACACATTAGTATTTAGAACACATGTACAAATATAAATGAGAAAACTGATTGCCCAAAAATTTTCCATTAATAAAGGACAGATTAAATACTGAGCATTGGCAAAAGAAAATTACAAATAGGGAACAACTCGTAATATAAAATGATATACAAAACAACCCAAAAGAGAAACAAAATAAAACATAAACAGCCTTATGCTGAAAATATAGAATGTCCGTTGCTTATACTTCTTAACAAAATAAAACATCTTAACTAGTAATTATTTTACTTTTAGGTCTAGAAATTAAGTATAGGCACATGAACTATCCAGTGCTCATATCGCCGATTTCTGTCGATCCGCTGCATGAATTGTCTTTTAAAGAAGATGGCGTAAACGTCGGTGGATCTGTATCCTTGTCGGAATTGAAGAATATTTTGACCGGGTGATAGAGAACAAGGGCAAAAAACACACTAGAACCTTGGTGGCCATCAATAGAGTGCTTACATGGTTTGCAGGGAAACAAATCAGAAATGTTGCGGTAAGCTGTTAGCAATGCACTTTAAATAAACGTTCGGACTTTTATGGACTAAAAGCATCGTCAAATTATTCACAAGTTACGCTAATTTATTTTCACAGTTAACGTGGCAACACCGACGAAAATGTGATACTAGCTTAAAAGTTTCATATTTTTGAAACGCTAAACAGAAGGAACTTTAGAACATCCCGGTTCTCAGGTATGAATAAACCAAGATGGGTCCAGACAAGCAATGCACTTTAAATAAATGTTAGACAAGACAAGTTGTTAGACAAGCAATGCACTTTAAATAAATGTATTAAAAAGTGGAATATACTAAGAAAACGAATCGTCCATGTTAAAGTTGGTGTCTGGGGCCTAAGGAATCATTTTGCAGTTTTTTAGTGTCACGAAAGCTCAAAATAGGTCAAAATAAAGTCTTATCATTTCACAGATCCCTTATGTACATAATAGTTTGGACTGTATTGCTTAGTTATTTGTTTTTAAGTAAAACTTAAATATCTTCATTACTTATTATTAATAATTATTTATTAATTAATCAATTATTGCAGTCGACTAATATTTTATTTTTTCACAAAATGGAATTAGCTGTCTTTAATTAATTTTGCAGTGTATAATTTAAAATAATAATATTAAGTATGTTGCAAGAACAGTTGTTTTTTTTTTTTTTTTTTTTTTTTTTTTTTTTTTTTTTTTTTTTTTTTTTTTTTTTTTTTTTTTGTCATGACTATCTAACCAGGATTGAAAGAATCTGGGAAAGCATTTTAAATACACATCTTTGAACTATTTTAATTCATCATGGAATGCTATTGTAATGGAGAAGATAGACATATTTTGTGCAAAGCAGAAAATCCAACCATTAAACATTAATGAAATACTAACATGTGAAATCACGTCACTTTATTCGTTTGTATGGCATAAAACCTTCTTTTTTGGAAATTAATTAAAAAAACTTTCCGAGAAATAAGTTTTTCAAAGAAAAGTGATATAATGATATTAATTGCTGAAAGTTCATTAGTTCAAAATGTTATTATAATTTTAATGTTTATTTTCAATATTAAGTACAAAGGAAAATATTTGTCATAAAATTGGTTTCCAGTAAAGCGCCAATGACGCAGTAGGTTTTAAACTTTTACAGTGAGAGAAGTAGGTCATACACAAACTCTTGTTTGTGGTGATTTTTGTTCGTTTCAAGCTTGATTTGCATATTCAATTTAAGTTTCACTTGTTTTAAGATTTATTTATTAATTTACATTAATATCTATTGTATGTTTGTTTGAATTGATTGTTTATTTAATTTCTGTTCGTTTTAAGTTTTATTTATACTTCAATAGGAAAATATTTTTTTTCGTTTTAAGCCTGATTTTCATATTCAATCTAAGCATTATTCGCTTTAAGATCTATTTATTATTTATATTATTACTTGTTGTATGTTTTTGCTATGATTGTTTTATTTAATTTCTGTTCGTTTTTGGTTTCATTTATTTTTTAATAGTAATTTCTAGTCGTTTTGAGTTTCAAATTTAAAAGGTATTTGTATCTGCTGAGCTTAAGTTTAAAATGGCCTTCACTTTTCTTTGAAAAACTTATTTTTCGGAAAGTTTTTTTTTTAATTAATTCTTGTTCGTTTTTGATTGCAAAAAGTTTCAAGTTTTTAAAGAATCCTTATTTCAAAATCAAACTCTTTAAAAAAAATCAAATATTCATCAAAGTATCAAAACTGATATCAAAGTAACAATATCAAAGTGACAAAATGGGTTTGTGTCAACCTCGGAGCTTTCATTATCTGATGTTTGAACTATTTTTAACAAAATTGCTATCTCAAAGTTTTTATCGGATGTGTTTGGGGAAAAAGGGCGCGGGGGGACTAGATTTAGCTTCGGTCTCTTTTGACTCCTTCTGTTTTCAATCAAATGAGCCCTCTCGGAAGTTTATACGAGTGTCCCTTCTATTAGAACCATATATATCCCCAGAGTAAACTTACAACGCCTGTCCCTGGGCCCGGGGGTTTGTGTCGACCCTGGAGTTTTAATATATGATGGTTGAACTATTTTTAATAAAATGGTCACCTGAAATTTTTATTGGATGGGTTTTTCCAGCCGATACACCCAAAGGCGTGGAGGGCGGGAGGGGCTAGTTGCCCTCTGATCTTTTTTCACTCTGAGAAAATGAACTACAATTTTTAATTTTCATTCAAATGAACCCTCTCTGAAGTTTATACGAGCATACCGTCCTCAAGAACCATATATGCCTCCAGAGCAATACTTACAACGCCTGCCCCGGCCCTGGGGGGGTGTTGACACAAGAGTTTTTCTTATCTGACCTTTGAACTATTTTTAACGAAATGACCATACGTAAAGGAATTTTTTTATATGATCTTTGAACTATCTTTGACAAAATGGTTACCGCAAATTTTTTATCAGATGTATTTGGGGAAAAAGGGCTTGGGGGGGTCAGTTGCCCTCTGATCAGTTTTGACCCTTAAAATGGGCACTAGAACTCTTTATTTTCAATCGAATGAGCCCCCTTTGAAGTTTATACGACGACCCCTTCTATATGAACTGCCTCTGGGAAAAAAATAAATGGAGTGTGGGGGAGGCTAGCTGCCCTTCAATCACTTTTGACTCTTAAAAAGGGAATTACAACTTTCAATTTTCAATCAAATGAGCCCTCTAGGAAGTTTATACGAGTATCACTTCCATAACAACCATATATGCCCCCATGGCATAATTTACAACGCCTACCCCTGGGCCCGTGGGGGCTGTGTCGACACCGCAGTTTTTTGTTATCATAACTTTGAACTATTTTCAACAAAATGTCTATATCAAAATTTTTATCTGATGCATTTAGGGTGTGGAGGGGGGGGGGGCTAGGTGCCCTCCGATCTCTTTTGACTCTTAAAAAGTGAACAAGAACTATCAATTTCCAATCAAATGAGCCCTCTCCGATGTTTATACGAGCATCCTTTCCATAAGAACTATATATGTCCCTACAGCATTACTCATAACGTCTCTTGCCTCTTGGCCCTGGCGGGTTCTGTCGACACAGGAATTTTTCTTATGTGACCTTTGAACTATTTTCAATCAAATGGCTATTATAATTTTTTTTTTTGGATGGACTTGGGAAAAAAGGGTGTGTGTGTGTGGGGGGGGGCTAGTTGCCATCAGATATCTTTTGACTATAAATTTAACTAGAATTATAAATTGAACTAGAACGTTCAATTTCCAATCAAATGAGCCCCCTCTGAAGTTTATACGAGCATTCCTTTCACAAGAACCATAGACGCCCCCAGGACAACACTTATAACGCCTATCCCACGGGCTCTGGGGGGGGGGCAATTTCGTTATCTAATTTTTGAACAATTTCCAAAACACTGGCTATCTCAAAATTTGTAGCGGACGGGTTTGGGGAAAAAAGAGCGGGGGGGGGTAGTTTATCTCTCTTGAATCTTGAAAAGTAAAGTAAAACTTTCAATTTCTAATCAAATGAGCCCTCTTTGAAGTTTATACGAGCATTCCTTCCATAAGAACCATATTTGCCCCCAGGGCATAACTTATAACCCTTGTCCCTGAAGACTGTGGAGGGAGTGTCCTGCTCAAACATATAATTTCCAGAACTTTCAACTACATTGAACAAAATGGCTATATCAAAATTTTGATTGGATGTGTTTGGGGAAATGGTGGGCGTGGAAGGGGTATCAGTTGCCTTAGAATCACTTTCGACTATTAAAAAGGGAACTAGCCATTTAAATTTCTAATCGAATGAGCCCTTTCTGAAGTCTCTACGACAAAATTGTCTATATAAAACCTTATATGCCCCCTGGGCATAATTTACAACCCTTGCCCTGAGGGCTGTGGGGGAGCCGCCATCCTCAAAGACCTAATTTTCAGTACTTAAAACTACGTTTAATAAAATGGCTATCTCAAAATTTTGATTGGATGTGTTTGGGAAAAAGGGCGGTGAGAGGGGGGTTAGTTTCCTTCCAATTATTTTCTACTGTTAAAAAGACTATTTGAATTTCCAATCGAATGAGCATATTTTGAAGTTTCTACGACAAGAAGAAAATGAAAAATAACACATTGCGCCAACATCATTCTTATGTGCCCCTAGGGCATAACTTTAAACCCTTGCCCTGAGGGTTGTGGGGGAGTGTCCTCCTCAAAAACATATTTTCTATCTGGAAATAGACTACGCTGAACAAAATGGCTATCTCAGAATTTTGATTGGATGTGTTTGGGGATATGATGGGCGTGGGGGGCTAGTTGCCCTCCAATCACTTTCGACTATTAAAAAGGGCATTAGCCCTTTGAATTTCCAATCGAGTGAGCCTTTTTTGAAGTTTCTACGAAAACGCCTTCTATAAAAGCCTTATATGCTCCCAGGGCATAACTTAAAACCCTTCACCTGAGGGTTTTGCCCTATTTGCGGATAGAAAACATATTTTCTATAAGCAAATCAGCTACGCTGAACAAAATGGCTATCTCAAAATTTTGATTATATGTGTTTGGGAGAATGATGGGCGCGGGAAGGGGGGCTTGTTGCCCTCCAATCACTTTAGAGTATTAAAAAGGGCACTACAGTTCTCGATTTCCAATCGAATGAGCCCCCTTTGAAGTTTCTACGACGAACCCTTCCACATGAAGTGCCTCTGGAAAAAAAATAATAAATAATAAAATATTGGAGCCGTATGGCCTTTACTATAGTCAACGCTATAGCGTTGCCTCTGATTAATTGAAGAATACTTTTTCCACAAAATAAGCTTTTCAAAGAAAAGTAAAGAACTCCACTAAATCAAAAATGAGCAAAAATCAAATCAAATAATCTACAAGCATAAAACTACCACAAAATCAGCATCGATAAATAAATGAAACCCAAAACGAACAGAAATTACAATAAATAACCGAAGCTAGCAGAAATTAGCATGAGCAGGGCTAAAAATCCCTATGACTTTCCAAGGCCAGAACATAATTTGCACTTTACTGAAAAAATATAAATGTTTTTACTTTTATAAGTTTAATTAATTAAATAATATTAACATTTTTTGATTACTAAATATCAGTTTATGTATATTAAACTGACAATGCACATTCATTTGTATTTTTCCCAGTAAGGTGCAGATTATGTTCTGGCCTTGGGAAGGCATAGGGGTTAATTTTTGCTCGTTTTGAGCTTTACTCGGTTATTTATTGTAATTTCTGTTCGTTTTAGGTTTCATTTGGGTGACAACGTTTTCTATAAGAACCTTATATGCCCCCAGGGCATAAATTATAACCCTTGCCCCGACGGCTGTGAGGGGGTTGTCACCATCAAAGACCTAATTTCCAGAATTTTCAACTACGTTAAACAAAACGGCTATCTCAAAATTTTGATTGGATGTGTTTGGGGGAATGGTGGGTGTGAGAGGGGTATTAGGTGCTCTTCAATAACTTTCAAGTATTAGAACAGGCACTAGCCCATTCAATTTCCAATCGAATAAGCCCTTTTGAAGTTTCTACGACAACAATTTCAATAAAAACCTTATATGCCCCCAGGCATAACTTACAACCATTGTCCTGAGGGCTGAGGGGGTGTCATCCTCAAAGACCTAATTTCCAGAACTTTCAAGTTCGTTGAAGAAAATTGCTATCTTAAAATTTTGATTGGATGTGTTTGGGGAAATTTTGGGCGTCAGAGGGGGGTTAGTTGCCCTCCAATCACTTCTGACTATTAAAAAGGGCACTAGCCCTTTCAATTACCAAGTGAATGAGCCCTTTTTGAAGTTTCTATGAGAACACTTTTTATAAGCCCCTAATATGCCCCAGGGCATAACTTACCACCCTTGACCTGAGGGCTGTGAGGGGTTGTTATCCTCAAAGACAAAATTTCCGGACCTTTTAACTATGCTGAACAAAATGGTTATCTAAATTTTTTTTTGGATGTGTTTGGAGAAAAGGTGGGCGTAAGAGGGGGGTTAGTTGCCCTAAAATGACTTCCGAGAATTAAAAAGGGCACTAGCCCTTTGAATTTCAAATCTAATGAGCCCTTTTTCAAGTTTCTACAATAAAGCTTTCAAGAAAAACCTTATATACCCCCAGGGCAAAACTTACAACCTTACTCTAAGGGCTGTGGGGGGAGTGTCATCCTCTTAGATATAATTTCCGGACCTTTCAACTACTTTGAACAAAATGGTTATGTCAAAATTTTGATTGGATGTGTTTGGGGAAAAGGTATGCGTGAGAGGGGGGTTAGTTGCTCTCCAATCCCTTTCGACTATTAAAAGGGCACTAGCCATTGCAATTTCCAATTAAATGAGCCATTTTTGAAGTTTCTAGGACAACGCTTTCTATAAAAAAACCTTATATCCCCCAGGGCATAACTCAAAACCCTTGCCCTGAGTGCTTTGGGGGGTTGTCATCCTCAAAGACCTAATTTCCAGAACTTTCAACTACGTTGAACAAAATGGCTATCTAAAAATTTTGATTGTATGTGTTTGGGGAAAAGGTGGGCGTGAGAGGGGGGTTAGTTGCCCTCCAATCACTTTTGACTATTAAAAAGGGCAGTAGCCCTTTGAATTTCCAATCGAATCAGCTCTTTTTGAAGTTTCTACGACAAAGCTATCTATAAACACCTCATATGCCCCCAGGGCATAACTTACAACCCTTGCCTTGAGGGCTATGGGTGAGTGTCCTGCTTGAAAACATAATTTTTATCTGGAAATCGACTACGCTGAACAAAATGGCTATCTAAAAATTTTGATTGGATGTGTTTGGGGAAATTTTGGGCTTGGAAGGGGTGTTAGTTACCTTTCAATCATTTTTGACTATAAAAAAAAAAAGCAAAAGCCACTCCAATTTCCAATCGAAGTAGCCCTTTTTGAAATTTCTACCGCAACTCCTTTGATACGAAGTACCCTGGTCTAAGACCAAGAAACTACCCCCCCCCCCCCCCAAAAAAAATAAATAAAATAATACATTGTGCCCATATCGTTCATTACTTAGGCAGCGCTATTGCGCTGCCTATGACTAGCTGTAGTCACCCAGCATTTCTAGTTCTCAATGACTTTGATATCAGGTTTTTAGAGACCTAATACCTCGTTGGAATGTTCCCCCTTATTCGTCAATAACAATGCCAAGATTTTGCGGGAAAAAAAAAAAAAAAAAAAAAAAAAAAAAAAAAAAAAAAAAAAAAAAAAAAAAAAAAAAGCAAATGTCAACGTAAAAAGTAAATTTTGAGTAACATTCGATACCTTATAGCTTGGCAAGACTTAAAAAGCTCTTCTGTCAAGGATTTATAATTTGTTCCTGTTATTTGCAAAAAAAAAAAAAAACCTGCACTACGTTAACAAATTCCGAGCTTCGAATTCCTTTTGATTGAGCTTTCCTTCAGAAGCAGATTCACCAATTAATTTCCTGATTTGAGGTCTAATAACAATGCCTTCTTTAAGTTTAGCTTGAGTTAATTGTGGAAAAAGTCTTTTTAAATATTTGGACCATTCATTGTCTTTGTCCATAGCCTTCACAAAATTTTTCACAAGCCCTAGTCTAATGTGAAGTGGAAAAAAGAGCTTTTTTGGATTTGATAAGGGGAGAATACTTAATATTGCGTGTTCCAGGTGTAAAATATGTTTTGTTTGGCCATTTTTTATTTATTAAATAAAAATAAAAGTTAGACACTTTCTCAAAACTCTATTTTCTAAAACACTAAAAGACTTTAGCGTAAAGAGGGAGGCGTTGAGGAGGGGACAGCCCCTTTTATATACAGAATAATTTCTGTTCGTTTAAGCTTTAATGCTGTTCCTTACTTTCTGTTAAAAAAAAACTTGTTTTTTTATTTAATTTTTGAATGTTTTTGAATTAATGGAGGTTTTGATTTTGGCTCACGGTGCATGAATAATTAAAAAAAAAATGCATCTTACTTTTACTTTTATTTGGTTAAATGGCTTTCTCGAAAGTTGTTTAATTTTATTTACGAACGTTTTTATTAGTAATAAATATACATAACTTACGCATTAATTTACGTAACGAATATCTAAAGCCATATATTTTTAATACGTATATTAGGGGGTTCGCTCCATAGTCAATACCTCGCTCTTTACGCTAAAGTTCGAATTTTGTTCCAATTCTTTGAATATGACCCCTTAATCACAAAGGCCGTTAATTAGAATAAATAGCTCTTATGAAAGTACTATCAAATCTTTGGCTTGAACAGCGAGGTATTAACTAGGGGGCAAACCCAATCGTAGACTTAATAATTTCTGTTTGTTTTAAATTTTGATGTTGCTCCTTACTTTCAGTCGAAAAAATTGTTTATTTTTTTATTTAATTTCTGATCGTTTTTTTTAAATAATGCAGGAAAATCTGGGGCCCCCATCATAGAATTGTTCCTTCCCCATGAAAAATTCCTCCATGGAAAGATCCTCCTAAATAATCCCCGACCCTCCCCATCCGCTACCAGAAAAAAATTCCCTTGAAAACGTCTGTATACTTCCCAATAACCAATACTATATGTAAACATTGGGTAAAGTTCATAGCTTTCAGACCTCCCCCCTGGGACTTTGGGGGATTAAGTCATCCTAAAAGACATATTTATTATATTTTCGACCATGCTTAACAAAATGGCTATCTTAAAATTTTGATCGGGTTTTCTTTGGGAAAAAACTGAGCGTGGGAGGGGGCCTAGATGCCCTCCATTTTTTGGTCACTTAAAAAGGGCACTAGAAGTTTTAATTTCCGTTCAAATGAGCCCTCCCACGATATTTTAGGACTACTGGGTCGATACGATCACCCCTGGAAAAAAAAAAAAAAATAAACACGCATCCGTGATCTTTCTTCTGGCAAAAAATACAAAACTCCACATTTTTGCATATAGGAGCTTGAAATCTCTACAGTAGGGTTCTCTGATACG
Source organism: Artemia sinica (assembly GCA_027921565.1). NCBI lineage: Eukaryota > Metazoa > Arthropoda > Branchiopoda > Anostraca > Artemiidae > Artemia > Artemia sinica. The sequence goes on from CM051262.1 coordinate 61,639,152, forward strand.
CTGGATCTGATAGTGTGATTTTCATTAAGGTTCTACGGATTTTGAGGGGTCTTTCCTCCGTTTTTTGAAAATCAGCCAAATTTTCTCAGGCGCGTAACTTTTGTTGGTTAAGACTAAACTTGATGAAACTTATATATTTGAAATCAGTATTAAAATCTGATTCTTTTGATATATCTATTGGAATCAAAATCCCATTTTTTAGAGTCTCGGTTACTATTGATCCGGGTCGCTCCTTACTTACAGTTCATTACCTCGAACTGTTTGATTAGGTTATGTTCTGTTGCACGGCTTTCCCACAAACATAAAAAACAACATTATTTTTACCATAAAGACTCGTCAATATGACTATGGTATCGTTAATACAATGAAAATATGACTATTAAATCACCAAGAATCTGCCAGTTGAATTTCTTAAACATAATTGCATTTAGAATAGCTACGATGTTTGTAGAAGTTTCTTTCATAAAAGCTGAATAAGTAACAGGTATAGATGGTTTCTTGTTCCCATTTTGGAGCAATACAGAAATTAAGCTATATTTGGAAGGCTCATATTTGGCACCATAACGATGGTTCATGATCGACAGTTCCTTCATTAATCTATTTATATCAGCACAAACATAAGCTGAACCTTCCATTATATGAAGCTCTTGGTAAAGCACATTTCTTACTTAAAAAATTAAATAAAAAAAAAAAAGTTTTTTAAACTGAAAGTAAGGAGCGACATTAAAACTTAAAACGAACAGAAATTATTCCGTATATGAAAGGGGCTGTCCCCTCCTCAACGCCTCGCTCTTTACGCTAAAATTTTTTATTTTTAAAAAATAAAGTTGTGAGACAGAGTCAAACTTTAGCGTAAAGAGCGAGGCGTTGAGGAGGGGACAGCCCCTTTCATATACGGAATAATTTCTGTTCGTTTTAAGTTTTAATGTCGCTTCTTTCAGTTTAAAAAACTTGATTTTTTTTATTTAATTTCTGATCGTTTTTTTAGTTAATGCAGCTTTTATTTTGGCTCGCCGTCATTGAATAAGTAAACAAAATTGCATAAAAATTTTACTTTTCTTTTGTTAAATGGCTGTCTCTAAATTTGGTTCTGACGTAATTTACAAATTAACTTACGTAACGAACTTCTATATTCGTATATTTTTCTTCTGGCAAAAAATACAAAGTTGCATATTTTTGCATATATGAGCTTGAAACCTATGTTATAGGGTTTTCTGATACGCTGAATCTGACGGTGTGATTTTTCATTAAAAATTTTCCACTTTTAGGGGATGTTTCCCCCCTCTTTAAAAAATCAGGTGAGTTTTCTGAGGCTCGTAGCCTTTGATGAGTAAAACTAAACTTAATAAAATTCATATATTTAGAATCAGCATTATAAGCCCATTCTTTTGATACATTTATTGAAATCAAAGTTCCGTTTTTAAAAGTTTCGCTTACTATTGAGCCGTATCGCTTGTTTTTTTTTATTGTTTTTTTTTTATTACGTATATGTTATTACGTATATGATGGGGTTCTCCCTTTAGTCAATACCACGCTCTTTACGTTAAAAGTTAAAAAAAAATTTAATTCACAAACCCCTGAATCACAAAGGCCGTTTAATTAGAATAGATAGCTCTTTTGAAAGCACTAAAAAAAAAAACTGTAGCGTAAAGAGCGAAGTATTGACTTGGGGGAGAACCCCTCATATACGTAATAATTTCTGTTCATTTTAAGTTCTAATGTTGCTTCTTACTTTCAGTTGAAAGTACTTGTTTTTTTTAATTTAATTTCTGATCGTTTTTTTAAATAATGCTTGGAAATCCGGCGCCCCCTTCATAGAAATGTCCCTTACCCCAAAGAAACATCCTCCACGGAAAGATTCTCCCAAGTAACCCCCTTCTCCAGCCCCCCTCCCCCCCGCCAGAAAAAAAATTCTTCCTGAAAATGTCTGTATACTTCCCAATAACCAATACAATATGTAAGCAATGGGCAAAGTTCATAACTTGCAGCCCTTCCCCTGGGAACTGTGGGGGATTAAGTCATCGTAAAAGACATATTTATTAGGTTTTCGACTATGCTAAACACAATGGCTATCTCAAAATTTTAATTGGGTGACTTTGAGAAAAAAATAAGCGTGGGAGGGGGCCTAGTTGCCCTCCATTTTTTTTTTGTCACTTAAAAAGGGCACTAGAACTTTAATTTCGGTTCCAATGAGCCCTCTTATGATATTCTAGGACCACTGGGTCAATACGATTACCCCTGGGGAAAAAAAAACAAATAAACACGCACCCGTGATCTTTCTTCTGGCAAAAAATGCAAAATTCCACATTTTTGTAGATAGGAGCTTGAAACCTCTGCAGTAGGGTTATCTGATACGCTGAATATGATGGTGTGAATTTCATTAAGGTTCTATAACTTTTAGGGGGTCTTTCCCCCTTTTCTCGAAAATGAGCCAAATTTTCTCAGGCACGTAACTTTTAATGGGTAAGATTAAACTTGATGAAACTTATATTTTGAAATCAGAATTATAATCTGATTCTTTTGATGTATCTATTGGTACCAAAATTCCGTTTTTTAGAGTTTCGGTTACCATTGAGCCGGGTCACTCCTTACTTACAGTTCGTTACCACGAACTGTTTGATATGCAACACCGGTCATGTTCCACCTGCCAAAAACATTTCAATCTAGTAATGTAGAACTGAAAAGGTCCGCCTTTTGTTTTGATTAAATAAAAAAAAACAAGTTTTTTAAACTGAAAGTAAGGAGCGACAATAAAACTTAAAACGAACAGAAATTATTCCATATATGAAAAAGACTATCCCCTCCTCAACGCCTCGCTCTTTACGCTAAAGTTTTTTATTGTTTTAAAAAATAAAGTTGTGAGACAGAGTCAAACTTTAGCGTAAAGAGCAAGGCGTTGAGGAGGGGACAGTCCCTTTCATATACAGAATAATTTCTGTTCGTTTTAAGTTTTATTGTCGCTCCTTACTTTCAGTTTAAAAAACTTGTTTTTTTTTTATTTAATTTTTGAACGGTTTTGAATAAATGCAGGTTTTGATCTTGGCTCACCGTACATGAATAATTAAAACAAAATTTTCATATTAATTTACTTTTATTTAGTTAAATGGCTTTCTCGAAACTTGTTTAATTTTATTTACGAACGTTTTTATTAGTAATAAGTATACGTAACTTACGAATTAACTTACGTAACGAACTTCTATATTCATATATTTTTAATTTGTTTATTAGGGGGTTCGCCCCCTAGTCAATACCTTGCTCTTTAGGCGAAAGTTCGAATTTTGTTCCAATTCTTTAAAAATGACCGCTTAATCACAAAGGCCGTTAATTAGAATAAATAGCTCTTATGAAAGTACTAAAAAAATCTTTGGCTTAAAGAGCGAGGTATTGACTACGGGGTGAACCCAATCATATCTGTAATATTTTCTGTTCGTTTGAAGTTTCGATGTTGCTGCTATTGCAGTTGAAATACTTGTTTTTTTTATATTAAATTTCTGATCTTTTTTTAAATAATGCTGGGAAGTCCGGCGTCCCCTTCATAGCAATGTTCCTTCCCCCATGAAAACTTCCTTCATGGAAAGGTCCTCCCACATAATCCCTGACCCACCCCCCCCCCACTACCAGGAAAAATCTCCCCTGAAAACGTCTGTATACTTCCAAATAACCAATACTATATGTTAACATTGGGTAAAGTTCATAACTTTCAGCCCTTCCCCCGGGAATTTTGGGGGATTAATTCATCCTAAAAGACATACTTATTATATTTTCGAACATGCTAAACCAAATGGCTATCTCAAAATTTTGATCGGGTTTTCTTTGGGAAAAAACTGAGCGTGGGAGGGGGCCTAGATGCCCTCCATTTTTTTGGTCACTTAAAAAGGGCACTAGAACTTTTAATTTCTATTCCAATGAGCCCTCCCAAGATATTCTAGGACAACTGGGTCGATACGATAACCCCTGGGGAAAAAAAAAACAAAAACAAACAAATAAACACGCACCCGTGATCTTTCTTCTGGCAAAAAATGCAAAATTCCACATTTTTTGTAGATGGGAGCTTGAAACCTCTACAGTAGGGTTCTCTGATACGCTGAATATGATGGTGTGATTTTCATTAAGGTTCTATAACTTTTAGGGGGTCTTTCCTCCTTTTTTCTAAAATCAGCCAAATTTTCTCAGGCGCCTAACTTTTGGTGGGTAGAATTAAACTTGATAAAACTTATATATTTGAAATCAGCATTAAAATCTGATTCTTTTTTTGTATCTATTTGTATCAAAATACCGTTTTCTAGAGTTTCGGTTACTATTGAGCCGGGTCACTCCTTACTTACAGTTCGTTACCACGAACTGTTTGATAAGTCCAGGTCCCGAACCGAATCATTGAGTTTAGATTGAAGCACGAATAGTTATTTTTGTTATGACCCAGCATTCTAAGGTTTACTCGAAGTCCCAGATCTCAAATTGGGTTCAAAATTACCACTTTCAGCAATGTAGATCTCGGATGCATCTTCAGTGTCACTCATCTTTTGAATGTCAATATCTTTCTAATTCAAAGGTGGAGATGATATTGATAAGTTTTCGGCATGAGAATCAGGTCGGAGCACAGATGGTATATTAGAATTTTAAAAATTTTTTATATGCTTTTTTGAATATCCTTCTGTGTTTGTTAGAGGAAAGTAACAGTCGTCAAAATGATTTACAAGTTTCCGTCACGCCATAAGAACAGCACATGACACAGAGCTTCTGATGCCTTTCATCGACTAAATCAAAACCATATTACAACTTACACAGCCGACATGAGGAGCACCACTTTGATATTGGTCCCCACCATTGCACGTCCATAAATATAACACAATTATCAGGCATTATTTTGAATAGTCACAAGGTCTCATATTTATGCTTCTGTGGCTGTCATATCCCCTAGCTCCCTGGGCAAGAAATGTAGATTATAGCTAGTCTACATTTCACCTGCAGGATTTATCATTGGGATAGGTGGTAATGTTTGATCCTTGGTGTGCCCGAAAAGTCTAAGGGTATCAAAAAGGCGTTTCTGCAATATCTTAGTAGTGGGTAAGGGTATTAACTCAAAGCTTCCAGGACTACTACTGTTACTATTGCGGCTGCAAATGAGACTGAATGCGACTGCAACTGTGACTAGTTTCAACTGCAACATCTTGTAGCTCTGGCTGTGACTACTTCCAACTGCTACTACAGCTATTTGTGACTGCTTTCAGGGAATTTTGATCGGAATATAGAACTTTTAACTTTTGGGGCACCCTTTAAGTCGAGAAATATGTGCCCAGCCTTCATAGGCTGTCTTCAAGAAACGAATACTTTCTATATATTGTTTGGGATCTGGGCATTTACCCCCCCCCCTCACGGAACAAAACACCCGCGGAAAATACCCCCGGAAAATAACCCCACGGAAAATACCCCCTGCGGAAAATACCTCCCCACTCCCCAGAAAATACCCCCCTAGCAAATACGTCCCCCAGAAAATACCCCTCCTCGTGGAAAATTTCCCCCGGGAAAATATCCCCCATTAAAAATAAATCTCTCCTGAAAGAAAATTATTCCAAAAAATTATTTCACCTCTAAAATTCCCCCAGACAACCCCCCCCCCCCTGCCAAAAACTCCCCCGCAAAAAATATCCGATTGTTTCCCAATAACAAATACTATCTATAAGCAATGGACAAATTACAAAACTTAAAGAGGTACTTAACTTCTGCAATAGAGTTTTTGATTGTTTTGTAGTTCGGGAGGGAGGAAAATACTTCAAATGTGCATTTGAATGCCAAAACATTCCAGTTCTCGTTGAGCCATCAGATAAATACATAATTAGTTTTCAGGGAGAGGCGAGTGGAGGGTGGAGGTGGAAACTGATGCATAATCCCCATGGCTATAACCATAATTTTTATTTGGAGGGGGTATTTTTTTGGGGGGGGTTATCAAGAAACTTTAAAAATAAAGGCACCAAAAATGGGAAATCGATATCTACTCCTTAATGATTTCTGGGGATATTTCTTGTCTACGCTGGTATTATGACAGCATAGAGTAACAATAAACCATATGGCGAACACAATGGCATCCGGGATTGGAATAGTCATATTTGCGCTATTCCTTGTCGTTGCATCGCCAGTTGTCCTGGACGCGGTAGCTCTTAACGTATGACGTTCATCGGTTACCCTAAACATTGTAGCCCTGGCTTGAATATTTAATTGCTTTTTCATACGCATCTAACAGTTCGTGGCAATGAACTGTAAGTCTACGAGCCTGAGAAAATTGGCCTTATTTTCAAAAAAAAGGGAAACACCTCCCAAAAATAATAGAAAATCCCATGATGAGATTCAGCGTATAAGAGAACCCTACTATAGGGGTTTGAAGCTCCTATGTGCAAAAACGTGGAATTTTATATTTTTTGCCAGAACAAAAATCACGGATGTGTGTTTATTTGTCTTTTTACAGGATGATCGTAACGACCCAGTAATCCTAGAATATCGGGAGAGGGCTAATCCAAGCGGAAATTAAAAGTTCTAGTGCCCTTTTTGAGTGACCAAAAAAGATTGGAGGTCAACTAGGTCCCTCTCACGCCCTTTTTTCTCAAACTATGTCTTTGGGGGATAACATCACCCCCACAGCTCCTGGGAAAAGGTCTTTAAGTTATAAAAATTTCCCATTGTTTATTTATAGCATTTGTTATAGGGAAGTATACAAAAATGTTTCGGGTGGGGGGAGGGCGAATTTTCTGCTGGCGGATTTTCTACGGGGAGAATGGTATCTGTCTGTTATACCTCCGACCACTCAAGAAGTAAAGTTAGGTTAATACTGACGGAATATACCTAAGTATCATAAAATTATAATTCTTTAGAAACAAATTTGGTGTATATATTTGTACATTAGGGATGGGGTGGGGGTAAAGTATAGAGGGTCGGCATGCAAATGCGTAAGATACAATTATTCTGCATATTATGAAGTAAGAATTGTTTTCTAACTTCACACTGTCCAAAAAATTTACCCCTGCCCCTCCTTCCAAATGTGCAAATATTTAGCCCAAATTATATATTTCCCATCTATTCTGTCACTTGTCTTTTTCTTGTCTCACGCTAAGCTGAAAGAAACTAACGAAAGAAAAAGGTTCTACAGTAAGTCAATGAATGAACAACTAGAGTGGTCGGCGCTATAACAGAACATTACCGGGAGAATTTTCCATGGGGAATGAAGTTTCCAAGGGGTGAATTTTCCAGGGAAGATTTTACGCTGGAGCCCTTTGCCAGAATTCCTATACAAAATTCTTCTTATGTCTTACATTCTCTTTGCCGACTAAATTTCACACCTTGAGATGCTAAGGATAATTGTCCGGGGTAAATTTTCACCAGTACTGAATTGTTTAGAGAATATATACTTGGGGAGGAGGGATATTTGTGTGAAGGTGGATCCTGATTTCCTGGCATCATTTAAAAAACGGTCAGAAATTTAAAAGAAAGTTTTTTTTTTCAACTGAAAGTAAGAAGCAACATTAAAACTTAAAAAAACAGAAATTATTACCTATATGAGGGGGGTTACCCCTCCTCAATACCTCGCTCTTTACGCTAAAGTTTTACTTTTTGTTATAATTATTTGAGAGTGACTCTTGAATTACAAATGCCATTTAATTAGAATAATAAGCTCTTTTAAAGTTCCAAGAAAACTTTAGCATAAAGAGCAAAGGGTCAGAGCGAAGGTTGAGGAAAGGTCAACCCCCTCATATACGTAATAATTTCTGTTTGTCTTAAGTCTTAAATTTTGCTTCTTACTTTCAGTTGATTTTTTTTATTAATAAATAGAAAGGAAGAGGTTTTCTTGGCTGACTAATTGACGACGGTAAGCCATTCCTCTCCATCAACTTGCAGAGATCGTTGTCCGTCTCCAAATCAGTTGTACTATCCTAAATGTAAAAGTCTAAGGCCTACAGTGTTAATTGCGCTTTACTGAACACGAGTATTTTCTTTTGTACTTAAAATCTTGAATTCCTCAGTTTTCAGCAACTCTTGTATATAATAATTTTTGTTTGTTTTAAGTTTTATTCGAATATTCTCCATTAGGAAATAAAATAACTATTAGTCCGGATTCAGGAGTAAAGCCGTTTTTTTAATACAAATATGCTGACTGTTTCCGACTAGTTTCTCGCTATTGCAATAAACTATCCAAATACGAAAATACCTTCTTTATTTTTGTACAGAAAAATCCGCAACTAACAAAAAAGAATCAAACCAACGTTCATTATAGCCCAAATTCAGTCATCTCGACACTCGAAGACGCAATAACAAATAGACAAAAAGCTTCGCCCGGATAAGGATTAAACTATGCGTATAATTACATGGTCGATCAATGAGACCCCTTTTCTTCCACAAGAGGATGGCAGAGACATTCTTAAAAAAGTAAGTTCTTCCTCACATTAACCACGTAGCCAAAAAAAGGTTCTCTTTCACGACAAGAACAGCTGTTCATGAACTGCTTGACACAAGAGTATATATTGGGCTAGTAAAAATACCTATCAGTTTCTGCGAGGTTGAAGAACGACCTCATAGTTTGGATTTTTCTTCACTATCGGGAAGCAGATGAGCTTTCTGCATTATTAGTACACGGAAGCTCTCAGGCACCAGTAGCTGGCAGTGGAAGGACCCATCTCGACGAAGACATTACTGTATAACAAACCGCTTAGAAACTTCGGTATTTATTTCCACTTGTATCAGCTTGACCAGTTGCCTCCAGGTTAAAGAAATGAAACAACTCAGGATTGCTTGATTGCCTCCGTCGAAATGACAAAACAGGTTTTTTGTGGCCAGAGGGGGAGCTGAATTTGACGGCGGTCCTCAATGACACTGGCAAATTGTTTATACTCATCTGTAAAAAAAAGTATTTTACAAAACAGTCCCCACAACATTATTTAGAATAGCCTAAAAAGAGCATCAGCAGTTGGGTTCATGGATTCGGTCGACTATTAATAGTAAACTGAAATTCTTCCAGAGTCAACGACCGGCAAGTCAAAAAAACATTGCAACTTTGAATGACAATTAAGCCTCCTAAGTGGGTTGTGGTCTGTTTCTACAAAGAAATGGCGCCCCTTCAGGTAATACTCGAAGCTTTCAGTTCCCCATTTGAGAGCAAGAGCTTCTTTTTCCACGGATAAGTAACGAGTTTTGGCTGGGACCAGTATCCTGCCATAGAATGCAATTGGGTGCTCTTCGCCATTCCTTTGGGCGAAGACCACTCCGACGCCTATATCAGAGTGTCTGCCTGTAAAATGAAATCGTTATTTAAATCCGGTGTCGCCAAAACAGAAGCTTCGATGACTGCTCGTTTCAGGTTCCCAAATGCCCCGACCTGTATGTGGTTCAGGCCCAACTTGTTTGGAGAGCTCTTCTTCAGAGTGAAATGAGCAGCTGAGCAATTTTGGGAAAATTCTTGGCAAAGCGTTCATATGTTGCCATTCCAATAAAAGAACGAATATCCTTCTTGAACACAGGTACAGGGAAAGCATGAACAGCCTGGACCTTGCTCTTCAATTGGAAAATTTCCCCACTTCCGAGTTTGTGACCCAGGTAAGGAACCTCGCTCCGAGCCATTTTAATCTTTCTCGGGTGGATCTTCAACCCTGCTTCTTGTATGCACTCTAGCGTGGGTTTTTTTCGTGTACTAAGCGCTCTACCCAAGAGTCAATAGAGATGACAATATCGTCCAAACAGGTGAAAGCGAATGCCTTGCAGGGCTCTAAAAAGTTATCCATAAGGCGCTCTAAAGTCACGGGATCACCATGCAAGTCAAAGGGCATGACCAAAAACTGATAGAGCTCGGATGATGTCTAAAATACCGTCTTTTCCTGGCTACCTTTCTCCAGCTCGATTTGCCAGTACCCTCTAACCAAGTGTAGGACACTAAATATTTTCTTGCTTTCCACCGTCTCCAGAAGATCGTCCAGACGAGGTAAGGAATACGCATCAAAACGAGATATTTTGTTAAGTCCACAAAAACCAAGACAAAAACCAAGACACAACCCCCCAGGGCCCAGGAGGCAGGCGTTATAAGTTATGTCTGGGGGGCTGGCGCTGGAATTTATGCCCTGGTGGCATATATGATTCTTTTGGAAGGAATGCTCCTATAAACTTCAGAGAGGGCTCATTTGAACTGAAATTGAAAGTTTTAGTTCAAATTTTAAGAGCCAAAAGAGATCGAAGGGCAACTAGCCCCACCCCACGCCCTTTTTTCTGCAAAACCACCCACCACAAATTTTGAGATAGACATTTTTTATAATGGTTCAAAGGTGAGATAAAAAAAACTTGTGTCAACACAACCCCCCAGGGCCCGGGGGCAGGCATTGTGAGCCATGTCCTGGGGCCGTATATGGTTCTTATGAAAGGAATGCTCGTATAAATTCAGAGAGGGCTCATTTGGTTTGAAATTAATAGTTCTAGTTCACTTTTTAAGAATCAAGAGATTGAAAGGCAACTAGCCCACCCCACGCCATTTCAACGCCAACACATCCGCTACAAATTTTGAGATATCCATTTTTTTAAATTGGTCAAAAATTAGATAACAAAAACTCCGGTCAAGAGATTGAACGGCAACTAGCCCTCCCCCACGCCCTTTACCCCAAACCCATCCGCTTCAACTTTTGAGACAGCCATATATTTAAAATTGTTCAAAAATTATACGACAAAAACTCCGGTCTCGACACAACCCTCCAGGGCCCAGGGGGTAGGCGTTGTAAACTTTGTCCTGGGGGCATGTATGGTTCTTATGAAAGAGATGCTCGTATGAACTCCAGAGAGGGTTCATTTGATTGGAAATTCAAAGTTCTAGTTCACTTTTTAAGAGTCAAAAGATATCCGAGGGCAACTAGCCCCCCCACCCCACACACCATTTTTCCCCAAACCAAGCATTACAATAAGTAATGCCCTGGGGGTATATGTGATTCTTATGGAAGGGATGCTCGTATAAACTTCGGAGAGGCCTCATTTGATTGAAAACTGAAAGTTCTCATTCACCTTTTAAGAGGCAAACAGGGATCGGAGGGCAACTCCCCCCCCCCCCCATCCGTCCGCGCCTTTTTTTTCTTCAAACCCATCCAATAAGAACTTTTAGATAAGAAATCACTACAAACAAGAGTTTAGGTATCGCCTCCTTCTCTTACTGTAAAAGTCTAAAACCTACTGCGTCATGGCGCTTTACTGAAAACTATATGTATTTTGAACAGTCTTGGAAACATATATAAACAAAATCGAATTGAATATTTGATAAATTATGATATTAATTGTTTAAAGATCCATCAGTTGAAGATTTTATTTCACTGTAATTTTATTTTCATTTTCAATGCTGTAAGAAACTGGAAAAGAAAATATTTGTAATATAATTCGTTTTCAGTGAAGGGCCAATGACGCAGGACAATTTTAGGGGTCTTGAACAATTTTAGAAAGAACTAATAAACCAAACTGAATATTTGATGTACAATGATATTAATTTCTGTAAGCTAATCAGTTCAAAATTTTACAGTAATCTTAATGTTTATTTTCAATATTAAGTACAAAAAAATATTTGTAATACAATTCGTTTTCAGTAAAGCACCATGACGCAGTAGGTTTTAGACTTTTACAGTGAGAGAAGGAGGCGATCCCCAAACTCTTGTTTGTAGTAATTTTTGATCGTTTCAAGCTTGATTTGTATATTCAACTCGTTTTAAGATTTTTTTTATTTATTTACATTAGTATCTATTGTATGTTTGTTTGCATTGATTCTTTATTTAATTTCTGTTCGTTTTGTGCTTCATTTATACTTCAGTAGCAAAATATTGTTTCCTTTTAAGTTTGATTTGCATATTCAATTTAAGTATTACTCACTTTAAGTTTTATTTATTTATTTATATTATTACTTCTTGTATGTTTTTTTGCTATGATCGTTTATCTAATTTCTGTTCTTTTCGGGTTTCATTTATTCTTTAATAGTAATTCCTGGTCGTTTTGAGTTTGAATTGTAAAATGTATTTGTATCTGCTGATCTTAAGTTTAAAATTGCCTTTACTTTTCTTTGAAAAATTTCTTTTTCGGAAAGTTTTTTTTTATTAATATAAACAGATAACAGCCCTTGAAAACAAAAGAAAACCGAATTTAAGCCTTGTTGGCTGTTCTAAGACTCCTATTTTTGCTGGCGCTAGTTAGCTACTTCAAAATCGTTAGAATGAACAAAAGCCATTTAAAAATTAATTTTTGCACATAGTATCCTTCTAAGCGGTAAATAGAGGTTTTCTATAAATAATTGTCATTTTTCGGCCACTTTTTCCCATAAAAAACAGTTTTGGCCCGATGAATCCCAAAATGTCGTCGAGTTAATTTTCCTAGATAGCTGATCAATTCAAATTAGTTGAACAGTTACATGTTTACCTTTAGAGATTTTTCGGATATGCTGTCACACCGTGGCACATTTATCTTGAATGTTTTCTTATCTATTTTCACATTAAGTAGATTACACCAGTATCATATAATAAACCTAATTCGGATGCGGGTTGGTAGCATCAGTAGCGATCAAGCCGATGCAGCGCTTGGACGCACAACTAAAGGAGAGTTGACTAAATGCTGCCAACAACCGGATTTATTACTGAAAATTTAGATAGACCTAAAATAAAAGGTTGAGCAAACTAAAGTAATGTACCACAGAATAAAAAATTTCTCTTCTATGTATTTCTACTGAGATGAATTTCTGACTGTATATCCCAGCAATAAAACACTAAACATAAAAAAAAAAATGACACCTGTTGAGTATATTACTTATTCAAGTAAAGCAAAATGACTACTCTCCGAGATGAAAGTTCAGGGATAGGCCACAAAAATGAGGGTGGCCCCTCTGTTTTACAGGAGAAACAAAACTATTTTTATATAAAAAGTTAAAAAAAAGTCAATTAGCTCAATTGAAAAAAGATCAATTTTGTTCTCAAACAGTTCGAGGTAGCGAAAAGTTTGACTTTGCCTCACAACTTATCTTTTAAAACAATAAAAAGCTTTAGCGCAAAGAGCGAGGCGTTGAGGAGGGGACAGCCCCTTTCATATACGGAATAATTTCTGTTCGTTTTAAGTTTTAATGTCGCTCCTTACTTTCAGTTCAAAAAACATGTTTTTTTAGTTAATTTTAATACAGAAAACAACATCGTTTAAGTGTAAATATGAGCCATAAATACCAAGAACGGTAGGAGGAATATTTTCCCACGACCCTATACTTGAACCGTTCAAGCGACCGCTTGCACTTGTATCGGAACTTGTTGCAGTACAATATACCCTCCTTTTGGCAGCTACAAAGGTTTTATCGATTGTAAGAATAAAAAGGAAGCATTTTCAAGTTTTCAACTTCAGTAAGAAAAGTTGTATTGCTTCCAATTAAGTTTTAGCAGCCACTTGAACATTACACTTGGGAGGTCGAGAAAAACATCCCCACCCCCCCTCATATCCGTCCATGGCAATTTTCATTCGTTTTTAAGTTTTAATGTTGCATTTTAGGTGCGTTTAAGAAAAGAGTTTAGTTACTATGTACAGGAAAAAAGTTAAAGCTAAACTTAAATGGGGCTGGTATCTGCATGAATTTATCAAAAGAACTTTGGTGTACATTATTTTTTGTTATTTGTCGTTCTCAATAATAAAATTGCTATAATTAAGACAAAACATAACTAACAATTAATTTTAAAAAACCCGACATATTAGTTAATAAAACCAGTTTTTTTTTGTAATTGTAGAGCCAAATTGAAATTTAAAATGAATAAAGATTCTTAGTTCGCAGATAACACAGCACATATCTACAAATAGACCCTGGCACTGTGCCGATGAGGGAAGACCGGTGACGGCGGGGGCAAAAAACAGCAGCGGCGGTGCGCCGCCATCCCACCACCGGCAAGATATCGGCGGCGCGCCACCGGCGCGATCAATGTTGACTGCAAAAATTAATGTTTTCATCAGTCTGTCTCAAATCACAGCTTAAACTTACAACAGATTAGGGCCTATTCATGAGTTTAAAACTTCACAAGTCACTGGCTGGAAGTTGGTCTTCTTCGTTATTCATCAAGAGAAGTAGAAATCTGTTAGAAACGAAATGGCTGCGGTGTTTCAGAACTCTTGCATAATAGTTGAAGTATCTATTAACTACGGATTTTTAACATAAACAATTATCGAAATTAGTAGTTTTTTTTTCATCTAGCATTACTGCATACAAAACTTCAAATACCGTATCATAAAATTCGTCAGTTATCTTGGTAAAAACTTTGAATATAAGTTTGAACTTTGAAGCTTAATTTTTTCATAATGCCCTTTGCCAATATCTGTTTTGTCACCTTTAAAGCAGTTGAAATGGGCGACATTGATATTGATTGTTTGTTTGTTTTTTTTTTTTTTTGCTCTTTTGGATTACTATAAAGCTTTCCTTGTATTAAAAACTGGTTTGTAATAACAATTCAGAAAAAAAATACATTTTTATGGTTTTTTTGGCTTCTTTATAGAGTGTATGTCATGTAGGCTAATGCTTATCTGCTGCTTTTTTTATTGCTTTTGGCTGCTCTTTTGGATATTATTTATTTTTCTTTTGAGGATTTATTCCAAATTGTAAACTCATAAATACCTAATATCAGCTAAATTATACACTGCATCTAAAAGGAGTAAATTTATCAAATTCAAAATACATGATGAACACTTCACATGAGAACACTTCAATTACAATGAAACAAAACACACTTAATGGTTTATTCGGTACGAAGAAAAATGAAGTGCCAGCTATTTTCTTAGGTAAAAAATGAAAAGCTCATCCGTTTTAAAAATAATTAAATGAAATAATATGCAGACTGAATTACCTTAACGAAGATGTTGAGATTTTCTTCCTAGTTCGTCACTTTTAATCCAGACAAAACGTTATGAGACTTAGTATCAGTTAATGAGTTTAGGCTTTGATATCCAAATGCTCACATTTCCAAATACTCACAAAAATTACCACCTTGATAGGATAACGTCTCTGCTTTAAATTGAAAAAAAAAATAATTAACTTTTTGGCATCCCTGCTTTCAATAAAAAAAATCGATATATTATCATTTAATTGTAAGACCTCCCCCCCCCTCCAGATACCACCTTGATAGGATACCGTCTCAGCTTTACATTAAAAAATTAATTTACTTAATAATTAAAAAGGTCACTATATGGTTCAAACAAACACGCGAAATAACATTAAACAGCTTAGTGTTCCTTGAAAAAAAAAATTGAGGGTATGAGTAAAGGATACAATGACAACAACAAAATGTCGAAATTATTCAGATATACCTCAAATTATTGGAAGACTGAGTCATAGATTCGCCGTGGCATTCAATAAGATCCAAAGAATCTAATTAAAAGGAAGCACGCACAAAAGCCAGTAGCCTATGACAAAATCGCATAATTCCCAAGACAATGAACAAGTCCCAATATGGGGCTCTGGGTCTATCAAAATATTTCAATGGTTTCTTAGGGAATTTGATATTATTTTCTTCCGCCTCCACTTTAAATGAAAAAAAAAATAATTATACTTTTGGCATCCCTGCTTTCATGAAAAAAAAATGAGGTATTATCGTTTAAAAATGATAGCCCCTTATCCTCTCTTCCCTTATAGGCAATAATTAACAATGTTTTTATGAATCATATTTTTGTGATAACTTCCGTTTCAATCTTTAATTTCCCAACCTTGTACAAAGCTTAGTCTATAGCTAAATTTTGTCTCAATAGAATTTGTTTTTTGTTTTTTTTTCTGGGGGGGGGGTAATTTTTTTCAGAAAGAAGATTGTATTTTAAGAAAGAAGATTATTGAAATAATCTGTCGACTATCCATTTCAAAATCTAACTGAAGCTGTACAGTAGTGAATGCGTTCTGTTCAACTTAAAAAAATAAAAGATTTGACTACGAATGATGTATGAAATAGCAATTGGGAAGCTGCATTCAAAATTATTTAATCTTTTTCATAAAGACGATACTTGTTTTTGTCAACATATTAAGAACTGTGTATATTGCAATTGCATCTGTCTGGTTTTTATGCTAAGTAACAAAAGAGACTAAAATTGACGAACAAGAGAGTGGTGAAGAATTATGGTATGCAAAGCAATATTTGGCAGGGAAAGTCACTGGTGATAAATTGCTAGGGGCGGCACCGTGATTACGTGATTTTTGGGGATTCGGGGAACCAAATTTTTTTTCGGAGTGACGCATAGATTTCTGGGGAAATCCCCGAAAATTTGGGGATAGTGCAAGCCCTGCTTGATTTCTAATCAGGAAATTCGAAATACTAAACCACACGAGAAAGAAAAGCTCTGAATTTGCGGTTGACGCAGTAAAGAATTGCCGCAAAATTAATTCAAAGTTAGCCGAACGCCACTGCCGGTGGCGGTGTGCCTGCGGCGCGCCGGTGGCGTAGCGACACTTCGGCGGTGGTGAATCGGGCCTATTGCTGCCGGAGTCTGGTCGATCTGCCGGTGTGGTGCCGGGTCTATCTACAAAACTACTCAGATAGAATGACTCGTGACACTTTCCGACGAATTCTTCAAAACTAGTGATGAACAATAAACACAAAAACTAGCCCGGAAAAAAAGATATTCTCTTAGGAGAAGCATAATCTGCGAAGAAAAAAAAACTTTGTTTTTTTTTTTTTTTTTCATTTTTTGCTCCTTTTGTTTTCTTTTAACACAAACAATAAGCCTTTCGAAAGATTGTTGTCTGACTTAGACCATAAAACTAACAAAGTCGGCAAGATTGTTTCTTTTTTTTGCTATAATTTGGCATGAAATGTAGGTTTTACTCCCTACCTCTCTTAAACTTCCCAACAAAATATGTGCAACTTTAGATAAAGAGTCCAGCTGGTATTTTGTAACCAATATTTTTTAAAATGTGCATATAACAGATTCAATTACTTTTATGGAGTTCATAAATATATAAATGGCATTTTTTTATTATGCAGTTTTTTTTCAAAGGCAGTTTTTTTTTTGTTCTTCCCACCTTCTTTATTCTAAAAGGGGTCATGTAACACTATGGGATTATTAATACGAATTTAATCGAGGCATGTAGAGGGAAGTTGTAGCTATCAAAGGAACCATTACACATCTCTGTGTGACTTTTCGATAGCCTGCTAGCCCCGAAAGAAAAAAGATTTAGAAAGATATAATGAGATGTATGCAGATCATTTAAAAGTAATTTTCTTCCTTTTAGGAGGGTGAAACCCTTCTGTTAAGGATTTGGACCATGTTAAATCGATTAGCTAACTTAATATTAGCATTTCTGGCATTTCAATCCTCTTCAGGTAAAATTTGATATTCAAAACGGCAGAAAACACCACTTTACTCTGATGCAACCTCTTTATTTACTTATAGATTAATTTAAAAAAAAAAACTTTTTCTACAAAATAAGTTTTTCAAAATAAAGTAAAGAACTCCATTAAACCAAAAATGAACAAAAATATAAGCAAATAATCTACCAAGCATACATCTACCACAAATCAGTATCAATATATAAATGAAACCCAAAACAAACAGCAATTAAAATAAATAACAGAGTAAAAATAAAAGTGAACAGAAATTAATATGAGTAGGCTTCTAAAACCCAATGCTTTCTAAAAGCAAGAATATTTGTGCTTCACTGAAAAAATTCAAATGAATTCACTGAAAAAAAAATGTGCATTGTCAGCTTAATATACATATGCTGATATTATTCCTTAAAATATTAATTAATTTTTAATTTCTTAAAAATATAAAAATGACAAACAATTAAATTTTTTTTCAGTAAAGTACAAATTATATTCTGGCTTTTAGAACGCATAGGGTTTTAGAACCCTATTCATATTGATTTCTGCTCGTTTTGAGTTTGACTCTGTTATTTACTTCAATTTCTGTTTGCTTTGGGTTTCATTTATTTACTGATACTGATTTGTGGTAGTTGTATACTTGGTAGATTATTTGATTCTATTTTTGTTAATTTTTGGCTTGATGGAGTTCTTTTTTTTCTTTTTTTTTAAAGACTTATTTTGCGGAAAAGTTTTTTTTAATTAATTTCTGTTCCTTTTATACTGACATAGTCTTTTTCGGGGAAAAAGACTGAACCTCTTCTAAAGTTAAACAACCATCCCTTCCATAAAAACCTTAAATACCCCCTGGACATAACTTTCAACCCTTGCCCCTAATCTCTGGGGTTTGTTTCAACCCCAAAAGCCTTATTATATGATATTTAGACTATTTTGAATAGAATGGCTATCTCAAAATTTCTATTAGATGCATTTCAGAACAATAAGAAGTGTGAGTGTGTGGAGGGGGGGGGGGGGGGGGGGGGGGGGTAGCTTCCCTCCGATCACTTTGACTCTTAAATAGAGCAGTAGAGCGTCTGATTACCAATCAGCCACCTCCGAAGTTTATATGTCCATGCTTTCTATAAAAACCTTATACACCCCCAGGGCATAACGTTGAACAAAATGGCTATCTAAAAAAGTTGATAGGAAGTGTTTGTGGAAATGATGGGCTTAGGGGGGAGGGCATTTTCCCTATTATCACTTTCGACTAATAAGAAAGGCAATAGACCTCTCAATTTCCAATCGAATGAGCCCTTTTTGAAGCTTCTACGACAAAACTTTCTATATAAACCTTATATACCCCAAGGGCATAACATACGACCCTTGTCTTTAGGGCTATGGGGGGAGGGTTGTCATCGTCAAAGACATAATTTCCAGATCTTTCAACTAGGTTGAACGAAATGGCCATATCAACATGTTGATCGAGAATGTTTGGGGAAATGATGGGCGTAGGCAGGGTGGGGCAGGGGTTGTGGTTCTTCCCCCGATTACTTTTTACTATTAAAAAGGGCAATAGCCCTCTCAATTTCCAATCGAATGGGTCCTTTTTGAGGTTTTTACAACAACGCTTTCTATAAAAACCTTATATGCCCCCATGGCATAACGTACAACCTTAGCACCGAGCACTGGGGGGGGGGGGGGGGGGGGGGGTCATACTCAAAGACATAATTTCCAGACCCTTCAACTATGTTCAACGAAATGGCTATATCAAAATGTTGATTGGAAGTGTTTAGGGAAATAATGGGCGGGAAGAGCATTCGCCCTCCGATCGCTTTTGACTATTAATAAGGGCACTTGCCCTCTCAACTCTCAATTGAATGACCGCTTTTTGGAGTTTCTACAACATAGCTCCCTATAAAAACCTTATATTCCCCCAGGGTATAACTTACAACGTTTTCCCTGTGGGCTGTAGGGGGTTTGTCATCCTCAAAGACATAATTTCCGGACCATTTAACGACTTTGCACAATATGGACATCTCAAAATTTTGATTGAATGTGTTCTGGGAAAGGGTGGCTGTGAGAGGGGGGTCAGTTGCCCTCTAATCACTTTCGACTATTAAAAAAATGGACTAGCCCTTTCAATTTCCAATCAAATGAGCTCTTTTTGAAGTTTCTACGACAACACTTTCTATAAAAAAAAAAACTTATATGCCCCCAGGGCATAGCTTGCAACTCTTGCCATGTGGGTTTGGGTGGGGGGGTGGGGGGGGGGTCACCTTGACAGACCTAATTTCCAGAACTTTAAACTACGTTGAATAAAATGGCTATCTTAAAATTTTGATTGGATATGTTTGGGGAAATTGTTGGCGTGAGAGGGGGGGGTTAATTGCCCTTCACTCAGTTTCTAATAAAAACCTCATATTCCCCCAGGGCATAACTCACAACCCTTACCCTAAAGTTTGTGGGGGGGGGAGGGTGTCATCCTCAAAGACCTAAATTCCAGTACTTTCCACTACGTTGAAAAAATGGCTATCTCAAAATTTTGATTGGATGTGTTTGGGGAAATGGTGGGCGTAAGAGGGGGATTAATTGCCCTCCAATCACTTTCTACTATTACAAAGGGCACTAGCCCTTTCAATTTCCGTTCGAATGAGCGCTTTTTGAAGTTTCTACAACAAACATTTTCTATAAAAACCTTATATGCCCCAGGGAAAAACTTACAACCATTGCCCTGAGGGCTGTGGGGGGTTGTCATCCTCAAAGTTATAATTTCCAGAACTTTCAACTACGTTGAAAAAATTAATATCTCAAAATTTTGATTGGATGTGTTTGGCGAGACAGTGGGTGTGAGAGGGGGGTAGGTTGCCCTACAAACACTTTCGACGACTTGTGAAAATGCACTAGACCTTCCAATTTCCAATTGAGTGAGCCCTTTCAATCTTAGTCATTTCTTAATTATTACAGCTTCACGCATTAACAACTGGAATGCACATATTGTCTTTAAGCTCAATGTTCCAGTCAACATTATCTGAATGCTTCTACTTGATACCCTTTCCCAAGTATTCATGAAATATGGAAGATATGCTATTTTGACAGCCCGGATACATTTAGCATCTTTTAATTTTGTTGAACATCCCCTGTATTATTCCATGAAAGTTTCAACTTAATACCCATAGCTGTTCCTGATATCAATATACATGAGCCTAGATTTGCCCTTTTTAGGACTCGTGCACCTAGTGTTTTCATATTTTGTGCAATATCGTCCTCAATATTACCTGGAATTTCTAACTTAGTAACCTTAGCCATTCGTTAGATATTGCAGATAAGCCTTTTTGAGAACTTAGATACACTATGTCATTTTAACATGTAGGATGCAGGTAAACTCTTTTGATTTAGTTCAATAATTCTAGTTGCAACAGTAGAAGTTGCAGCAGCGCTTGCAGTCATAGTAGTAGTAACAGTGCTAGTACTAGAAGTCACAGTCGCAAGCGGTAGCAGATACACTCACGAGATACTGCATTCGTAGTAGCAAGTTGTCGCACTCACAGTCACAAGTAGTCATAGTCACAGTTGTTAGCAGTCACAGTCACAAGTAACCACAGTAGAAATTGAGTTGCAGTCGTATTCGTAGATGCAAATACTTTTAGTCACAGTCACAAGTGTGACAGTCGTAAGTAGTTTCAGTCACAAAAATTCAAGTCTTAAGTAGTCGCTGTCACAAGTAGTAATAGTCGCAAGTAGTCACGGTTGCAAGTAATCATAGTCCTGCTCGTAAGTAGTTGCAGTCCTGGTTGCAAGAAGTTGTAGTCGCAATAACAAGCAGTCACACGTGTAACTGATCCCAAGTAGTGATAGTCACGGTTTTAGTCACAGTAGCAGTAGCAATACTGGTCCTGAAAGTTTTTATTTAATATCTCTTAGCCAGTCCTAAGACAATACAGATACGCCCTTTTGATAAATTGGATGCACATAGTGTCTTTTGATTTAGTAAGCATACTTTTCAATATTCTTAGAATTTTCACTTTAATGCATTTAGCCGTTTCAGACACGCCTAGAATCATACATTCTTCTTTTTTCTAGTAATAAATCCTGCATGTAAATAATGGAACAATCCTTGCCCTAGGGTAGAAGGAAGCACGGCCCCCCAGAGGCATAGCAATTTGATCCTTTGATTATTACCCTATTTGGATAGCAGGGATGAAAAATATCCCCTTTCCCCCATAAAAATAAACGCGTATGTTAACAATTGGCAACTCCCCTAGTTTAAAACCCCTACCCCGGGGAATGGGGCGGGGACGTTATGTCATTCCTTATTATTTACCTCTTTACAGGCACTATCTAGTAGCATTTGATTGGTCCTCCTGCATCCCATTCGAACCCAAAATTAGTGCTAAAAGAACTTATATCTTGTTTTAAATGCTTATTTTAAACTTAAAACATTGTAAGGGAAGCACAGTTCAGTGTCACAGAAGTGTTGGAAACCTGAAAGTATGTTTTCGTCCCGCAGTTCTTTTCTGGACCTTTATTTACAACAAACATTGAAAACGCCAAAAATTAATTCACATAATCACATAAACAAAATCACATAAATAGTTGAGTCAGCTCTGAATCGTTTAGCTTGCTGAGAGATCGGTAACAAGTGCTCCGTATTTTTTGACGCTCGGTGATAGACAACATTTCCCACAAGGGCGATATATATCAGATTATGGGAGAGACGACGGAAATGAAAAGTTTTGAAATAATTAAACAATTGAACAACCTATTGTATTTGACAGTTTTTCCATAAACCAATGGTAGAGATCTACAGATTGAATCTGTCAACAGGCCTCAAGTGGATCTAAGCGTCTGGCCACAAGTAATACCAAGGTATTTTAGAGACTGGGACTGCTGAATTCTAAAACTATTGATGTAGGAGGAAGGTGAAGAGGTGAAGATTCTCTTGTAAACACCTTAGCCTGTTACTTAGGAGCAACAAATCGTCTGCATTTGAAGTAAAACTGAGATCCACGCCCTCAAGAAAAAATGTCCCTTAAATGAGTCTAGTTACAGAATAAATTGCAAAATTGAACATGATGGGGTTTAGAGCAGACACTTGTTGAACTCCATTAGAAAGCTCAATGCGTTGAGAAAGCTATTGCCTGCGGTGTCAAGCAATTTTTTCCCATCCCAAAACAAGACGGGCACGCGTGTGGGAGTACCAATCATAGAAAGCTAGGACAATTTTAGGATCTACACCTGAATCTAAGAGGCAGCACAGTGCTTGCGGATATATATCGTCCTCTTTATTATAGGTGAATAAAGAAGAAGACATATATTTTCATACAAGTCTAACCCTCGGGGTGGGAATAAGCACACGGCCACATTTATTTTAACTTTTTATCATAAAACTGTTGTTTACGCTTTAAGGCTATGCTGTTTTAAATTTTGTTATTTATATTATTTCCCTATTTACAGGCACTATCTGGCAACATTATGACTGGCTCCCCGATATCTGATTTGAACCCAATACTGATGGCAGGAAGAGCTCAACTCCTTCTTTTAAGTGTGCATGGTCAACGATGGGTACCGATGGATGATAAGTTTTTTAAAGGATATAGAAAAAATATTGTCAATTCCAACGAGATCATTCGCCAAATTTTTATTCCTTTTAATACAGAAGTAAGCAGCATTTTTACAATAACCATAGTGTTCCCTGAAAAATGTACAATCAAAAGTAAAAAATCATTTCTAATGTTTGCCCACTTCTGCCATTTCTTTTATATGTCTCTCATCGGTTCAAAACTTAAACAGACAACGTTTAGGGAGTTGTACTGGGTGTGTACAACCTGAAATTTAAATATAACGTGAAAACATAAAACTTATCAATTAGAATTTTTTTTAAGCAATCCACAATTACTTAAAGACTAGAAAATCTGACGTTAGTTGAACTTCCGGCAACAAATACAAACAAACTAAAAACGGGTATTTTTCACAGCAAGGAAAAGGACATTCAGTAGCTCATTTCAGTAGGAATGCTAGAATGAAACAATGTTAAAATATTTTTTTTAAGTTTCAAATTTATTTGGTCCAATGTTCCTGTGCTATACGGTTCATTTTCGTAGTATTAATATAAATAAAAAAAGCGTAGAAATTAGAATGGGAGGGGAGGCTTCAGTTCCCATCATATTTGTCTTAATTTATATTAGTTTTGACTTTTCATATCGCTCTTCACTTTTATTTGATAAGTTTCGTCTTTTATTTAAATGTATTTGTTTTTGACATTTTATTCAGGTCTATTCTAAATTGGGAGGAGGTTACCCTCTACCGCCGCTCTATTTTAGCCTTTTTTGAGCCACCATTTGATTTGTGCCATAAAATACGCAAAATTGTCACTTTGCTACGGTAGACATTGTTAGAATCAGTCTTCATTGACTTCTCAGGATAAACATGGAAATTTGTAGTTTTGTACGCAAGAGCTTGAAACTTCTACTTTAGGGATTCTGAGACATGTTCAATTTTAAATGTGATTTAATGGTGGTTACATCTTATTCTTTTGGTGTTTTCCCTTTGTCTAAAACTGTTCATACTATTGGTTAAATTGTGTAAAATGCTAATAATTTTCCATAAGTAATCCAACACTTGTGAATTTTGTATATTTGTAACCAATATTAACAGCAAATTCTTTTGAAGTATATTTTGTCACAGGAGTTCTTTTTCTTAAAATTTCCATTTTTACTAACAAAGGCCACATGAAAAGGGTTTATTTTAGAAATTAAAGAAAAATTCCATGTCTAGTATGTTCGATTCTAACAAAATTCATTCTATAAAATTTGTTTGGTTAATCACTACTATTACTGCTAACAACTCCCAGCAGCACCTACCCACCTGATGCCAATGCAGCTTTGCATGCTCCCCCTTAACTCTTATTTATTAAAAGATGCATGTTCCCCCTCCACCCTAATCTATTCAAAGTTGCACTCTTTAAGCCCTACTAAGAAGTTCCAATCCTTTATATTGTTCCTTTCCGCTTCTTCCTGCCCCATTTGGGTATGACCTGCTTTTTCTTTGGGCCTATACAAATGGCAGAAAAAAGTCTGGTTGTTGCCTTAAGCAGACTTTCGGTAGTTTGCAGTAAATATTTCTCTTCCTTAATGTATTAATTTGAATCTATAAGATTATTTACCCAAAAATCTTAAAGGATCAATTAATTAATTTGGTAGCGTAATTGACAGAGGCGATTTAGCTCTTTCGTGCTCAATATTCGGTGACAAATAGATTTTATTGTTAAATTTGATAATAGTAAAAAAAAGGAGAAAATGTTGTATTCCGTGTTATTGAATAGATATTTCCCAATGGTTCTCGTTGAAGTTGATTTGTGTGGTATGGTGTGTGCTGCATTTCCAAGGAGGTTGTCTCTACTGCCCAGATTTTGTCACCCAGAAAAAGATTTTATAGTAAAGTTTAGGACTACCGAGTATTTCTACCAGAATAGAATACACTTGGATAACTATTTAAGAATCAAGTCTGTGGTATTAGGATCCTTTAATCCAAATTATCAAGTGAGGTAAATTCTGCTAAATATGTCAGGAATGGAGGTACTACTGTTCTAAGTTTTATTTAATCAATCAAAAGTATTTCCAATAGAAAGCGAGAAGGTAAATTAAAGGCTTCCAAAGTGAGCTGAAAACTCAGAATAACCACAAATTTTATCAGTTCAACTCGAAACAAGGTTAGAAAAAATGAGTGCTCCTTGGACCCTATACAAACTTTAACTTTAACATGGAAGACCCTTGACTGATTTTCCCTAGAATGTGAAAAGAATTTTAAATTCTTAGCTTGACTAATAATACTTCCCTTTTCCCTAGCCCCTCTGTAGATGATTTCTTAAACCACATTGGCCTGCCATAACATAAAAAAGAGAACGATCAAGAATGGGGTTTTTAAAGGCCCAACGAAAATACTGAAGAAATGCACAAAACAAATATTTCGAGATAACAACCACCTCTATTCTTCAGCGTGAACAAAACAATACAATCAAGAAAAATGCCGAAGAAAACAAACAAACGCAGAAAATCAACAAAGCATTGAAAAAAAACAGCCAAAAAAAATTAAAAGATACATAAAATT
Organism: Artemia sinica; assembly: GCA_027921565.1. Taxonomy (NCBI): domain Eukaryota; kingdom Metazoa; phylum Arthropoda; class Branchiopoda; order Anostraca; family Artemiidae; genus Artemia; species Artemia sinica. The sequence continues at coordinate 61,664,549 of CM051262.1, forward strand.
CAATAAAAGACACAAATTATAGGACTTAAAATCAAATACCTAACAACCATAAAGTGAGTCACTCCATATCCGAGATATGCACAAAATTACAAAAAAATTTGAAGTGCCATCGACAAATAATATCGAACAACTGAGAAAAAAAAAAATTCATTCCCTCAAACAAACAAAACAGCAATTAAATAAGCTACAGAACTAGGTCAGTTGATTTCTGATTTTAACAATTGCCCTTTGAGACCTAAGGGGTAGGGGTTGTTGACTTGATCAAACACATAATCAAACACGTCAACATAAATTGGCCATGGCCGATGTAAAAAGCGAAGGTATTTTCCAGTTAGGATAATTTGGAATAGCCGGTTTATAGCTGATTTTTTGGGCAAAAAGTGGTTTCAACTTTTATCCAAAATTCAGTTACGAGAACGAAGTAAATTTATTAAGCATAATAATAAAGCATTTTTACAGCCTCTACCACTTAAATTCTTGGCATAATTTTGTTTTCAAAAGGGTTAAAGGAAAAAAACACTAATTTACTAGGAATCACTGTAAATCAATTTCTTCCTGTGCTACTGTTACGTGGAATCCCTGAGATTTTTGGTGTCGATAATATCTCTGTACTTTTTTCTAAATTTTTTGAATATTAGTCCCGCCAGAGTGAATCCTGTTATGGATCGAAAAAAATGTAAAAATATTAAAAGTCTATTTCTAATATGTTGTTATATTTTTCACTTTGGTTCTTGCAATGAAACTCGAATTTTTTGTCACTTCATACAGGCCAATGGTTGAACTAGACCTATTCTGAAAGTAAATAGAAAGTGAATATCCAATTTCATATTCCTAATGTAGTAAAACTGGTGCGAAGTCCTCCGCCAGAATCCTTATGAGTTTTTGTGGATATATTAAACCTACGGTTCCTTTCCCTATTGGCCTTGTGGCATCTGAAATCAAACCCTTGCTCCTGTGTTTTGCCAGGCAGAGATCAATCAACTCTGCGTTTACTTTAAAGTTAAATTTGAGCATTAGCTTTAATAAAAAGGAGATAAATTATTGACTTTTACGAACAGCTGAATTGTAATTTATTTTTTTGGGCTATTTTCAACCTTCATTCGCATTTTGGATGATTGACCATTCAAAGTAAAGATTTAAGACAGATACTTTTAAATTAGAAGACATGAAAGCTTAGTGGTTTTACTCCTTTATGTTGAATCTGGAAAAAGTTACAAAGGACTAGTAAAGATAAAATAATACTTGAGGACAATTGGTGCTAATATAAGCTTTTCAAACTACGCTTCTGGAGTTTCAGTTTTTCACTTCTGTAATTCTAGCGTGGCTCTAAATCAAGGAAGATGGTGGCTCAGTCATATTTCTTGCCTTTTATTGACAGTTATGACTCTATTGTGGTGAGCATATTAGAAAAGTTGTTCCAAATTATAATTGAATGCTTGAAAGAGCATTTAAAGCTACCAAAAAATGACCAGTAACAATGGAAGACTTGAAAAACCAACGGCATAAAAAAAAATCCTAAGAGAAAAAAATTGTACCCGTTCACTACTTTAAGGAAATACGAGGTGTTGAGTACCGGAAACGGAATTTTGAACCTTTCGAACCTTCTGAACGCATCTCTCTTTTGTTGGAGACAAAAAATGAAAATTATTACTAGTTTAAGTTGGTGTGTGGCTACATTACAAGGAGTCACTTTATATAATTCCCATAATCCGTATCCTGTATTGGACGGATATTTCAAATCGTATGGGCACTGCGTTTTAATTTCATCAATGGTCTTTAGATGGCGCTACTACTATACGTTTAATAATGTGTATTGGTCACCATTCACGTCAAGTTGCAATTATCCCGTTGTGTCAATTGACCGAATATGAAAGGAGTCACTAGGAAACATATTCTCTCTAAGAGTGGGGGAAATAGCACTAACTTAATATCTTCTCAAACTGAGGTGTCAACTTTTTACTGCCTCCTCAACCTGGCAGTACATATTTTCAAAACCACACATTGTCATAATTTATTTAAGGTTTTGACAGCTCCTATGTGGGCTTCTAAAAAAAAACTCGAATGCATGAAACGGATGTCTCCAGTAACTTTTTTTTGGGGGGGGGGGGGTAAAATGATCTTAAATTGACGTCTCTGTTTTCTTTTGTCGGAATCATACATTGCATACCTCGAGCCATCCACGGGAGCAAATGGAGATCTCCTAACCTTTTTTACTAAAAAAAAGTATTTCCCTCTTTTCCAAAATCCGAAATTTCTAGTTTCGAGCTCTACCCGAAATGTCACATCTCGAAAATTTTTTGGTATCCTGCAATTACCCTCTCGGTGCCCGGATCCGTAGTTGGTGGACCCATCCCAATTCTCTGCTCTAGCACTTTCTTCCCGAATACTGGTCTTAGCAAGTTTCGCCGACAGAAATTTCTCTCCGCAGGACCCAGTTTTATCCCCCCCCCCAACTGTCCCTCCTTCGTATCCACACGTATTCGGACCGATCCTTCCCATCATAACCTCATCTGGTTTGCCATGGATAGATCCGGGGGTCAAATATCTATCCCTGCCGGGCCAGTTCCCTATCATAAAGAGAAGATTCCCCTCAGTAGTCTTAGTACTGAGTTCACCCCTATCCGATATTTGTTAGTCCTGGGAATGCTTGGACTAACTAAAACTGACTCAAACCATAGGCAGCGTAATCGCACTACCTAAGTAAAGGACGATGCTGCAATGCATTATTTATTATATTTTTTTTTCCTTTAGACCGGGGCACTTCGTATCGAAGGAGTTGTCTTAAAAACTTGGAAAAGGGCTCATTCGATTAGAAATTTGAATGGCTAGTGCCCTTTTTAATAGTTGAAAGTGATTAGAAAGCAGCTAACACCCCTTCTTCGCCCACGATTTCCCCAGACACATCCAATCAAAATTATGAGACAGCCATTTTGTTGAGCGTAGTTGATTTCCAGATAAAAATTGTTTTTTTGAGGAGGACACTCCCCTACAGCCTTCATGGCAAGGGTTGTAAGCTATGCCCAAAGAGGCAAATAAGGTTTTATAGAAATCTTTGTCGCAGAAACTTCAAAAGGGGCTCATTCGATAGGAAATTCAAAGATCTTTAGCCCTTTTTAATAGCCGAAAGTGGTTGGAGGGTAACTAACCCCCCACTCACGCCCGCCTTCTCCCCAAACAAATCTAATCAAAATGTTGGGATATCCATTTTGTTCAATGTGGTTGAAAGTTCTGGAAATTAAGTCTTTGAGGGTGACAACCCCCCCCCCCCCAGTACTCAGGACAAGGATGGTAAGTTATGCCTTGTGGACAAAAAAGGTTTTTTATAGAAAACGTTGTGGTAGAAACTTCAAAAAGGGCTCATTTGATTGGAAATTGAAATGGCTAGTGTCTTTTTAATAGTCGAAAGTGATTGGAAGGCAACTAACAATCCTTCCACGCCCACCATTTATCCAAACACATTGAATCAAAATATTGAGACAGCCATTTTGTTCAAGGTAGTTGAAAGGTCTAGAAATTATATCTTTGAGGATGACACTCCCCCCACAGCCCTCAGGGTAAGGGTTGTAAGATATGCCTTTGGGGCATATAAGGCTTTTATTGAAAGCTTTGTCGTATAAACTTGAAAAAGGGCTCATTCAATTGGAAATTCAAAGGCCTAGTCCCCTTTTTAATAGTAGAAAGTGATTGGAGGGCACTTACCCTTTCTCACGCTGACCTTTCCCCAAGCACATCCAATCAAAATTTTTAGATAGCTATTTTGTTCAACGTAGCCATTTTGTTAAGTTTTAGAAATTAGGTCTTTGAGGATGATAGCCCCCTCAGAGCCCTCGGGGCAAGGATTGTAAGTTGTTTCCTTGGGGCATATAAGGTTTTTATAGATAGTGATGTTGCAGAAACTTCAAAAAGGGCTCATTCGATTGGAAATTAGAAGCGCTTGTGCCATTTTTAATAGTCGTCCCATCATGTTGCCGCAATGCATTATTTATTTATTTTTTTTTTTTTCCTTTAGACCAGGGCACTTCGTATCGAAGGAGTTGTCGTAAAAACTTGGAAAAGGGCTCATTCGATTAGAAATTTGAATGGCTAGTGCCCTTTTAATAGTTAAAAATGATTAGAAAGCAGCTAACACCCCTTCTTCGCCAACCATTTCCCACGACATATCCAATCAAAATTATGAGATAGCCATTTTGTTGAGCGTAGTTGATTTCCAGATAAAAATTATGTTTTTGAGGAGCACACTCCCCCACAGCCCTCATGGCAAGGGTTGTAAGCTATGCCCAAAGGGGCAAATAAGGTTTCATAGAAATCTTTGTCGTATAAACTTCAAAAGGGGCTCATTCAATAGGAAATTTAAAGATCTAGTGCCCTTTTTAATAGCAGAAAGAGGTTGGAGGGTAACTAACCCCCCACTCACGCCCGCCTTTTCCCCAAACAAATCTAATCAAAATGTTGAGATAGCCATTTTGTTCAATGTGGTTGAAAGTTCTTACACCCATCATTTCCTCAAACACATTCAATCAAAATTTTGAAATAACCATTTTGTTTGACGTAGCTAAAAAGTCCGGAAATTATGTTTTTTAGGATGACACTCTCCCCCCCACAGCCCTCAGGGCAAGGGTTTTAAGTTATGCCCTTGGGGCATATAATTTTTTTTATAGAAAGCTTTGTCGTAGAAACTTTAAAAAGGAATCATTCGATTAGAAGTTGAAATGGTTTATGTCCTTTTTAATAGTCGAAAGTGATTGGAGGGCAAGTAACCCCCCTCTCACGCCCATCATTTCCCTAAACACATCCAATCAAAATTTTGAGATAGCCATTTTGTTCAACGTAGTTGAAAGGTCCGGAAATTATATCTTCGAGGATGACAACCCCCTCAGAGCACTCATGGCAAGGGTTGTAAGTTTAGTCCTGAGGAATATAAGGTTTTTATGGAAAACATTTTTGTAGAAACTTCAAAAAGGGCTCATTTGATTTGAAAATGAAAGGGCTAGTGCCCTTCTCAATAGTCGGAAGTGATTGGAGGGCAACTAATCCCCCTCTCACGCCCACCATTTCCCAAACACATCCTTTACAAATTTTGAGATAGCAATTTTCTTCAGCGTAGTTGAAAGTTCTTGAAATTAGGTCTTTGACGATGACACCCCCCAGCCCTCAGGGCAAGGTTTTAAGTTATGCCCTGGGGGCATATAAGGTTTTATTGAAAGCTTTATCATAAAAACTTCAAAAGGGCTCATTCGATTGGAAATTGAAAAGTCAAGTGCCTTTTTTAATAGTTGAAAGTGATTGGAGATCAACTAACACCCATCTCACGCCACCCATTTCCCCAAACACATCCAATAGTTGAAAGTTCTGGAAATTAGGTCTTTGAGGATGACAACCCCCTCACAGCCCTCAGGGCAAGGGTTGTAATTTATGCCCTAGGGGCATATAAGGTGTTTATAGAAAGCGTTGTCGTAGAAACTCAAAAAGGGCTCGATCGATTGGAAATTGAAAGAGCTAGTTCCCTTTTTAATAGTCGAAAGTGATTGGAAGGCTTGACTTTTTCAAACAGTTCGTGGTAACGAACTGTAAGTAAGGAGCGACCCGGCTCAATGGTAACCGAAACTCTAAGTAAACTGAGTTTTTTCATCAAGTTTAGTCTTACCCATCAAAAGTTACTCGCCTAAGAAAATTTGGCTGATTTTAGAAAAAGGAGGAAAGACCCTCTAAAAGTTATAGAATCTTAATGAAAATCACACCATCATATTCAGCTTATAAGAGAACCCTACTGTAGAGGTTTCAAGCACTGATCTAAAAAATGTGGAATTTTGCATTTTTTGCCAAAAGAAAGATCACGGATGCGTGAACATTGTTTTTTTTTTTTTTTTTTTTTTTTTTTTTTTTTTTTTTTTTTTTTTTTTTTTTTTTTTTTTTTTCAGGGGTGATCGTATCGACCCAATGGTCCTAGAATATCTTGAGAGGGCTCATTGGAACTGAAATTAAAAGTTCTAGTGGCCTTTTTAAGTGACCAGAAAATTGATGGCAACTAGGCCCCCTCCCACGCTCATTTTTTCCCAAAGTCACCCGATCAAAATTTTAAGATAGCCATTTTGTTCAGTATGGTTGAAAACATGATAACTATGTCTTTTAGGATGACTTAATCCCCCGAAGTCCCCGGGGGGAGGGCTGAAAGTTATGAAATTTATCCAATGTTAGCATATAGTATTGGTTATTGGGAAGCATACAGACGTTTTCAGGGGGAATTTTTTATGGTAGGTGGGGGGTCGGAGGTTATATGGGAGGATCTTTCCATGAAGGAAGTTTTCATGGGGGAAGGGACATTGCTATGAAGGAGGTGCCGGATTTACCATCATTATTAAAGAAAAAGATCAGAAATTAAATAAAAAAACAAGTTTTTCAACTGAAAGTAAGGAGCAACATCAAAAATTAAAACGAACAGATAATATTACGTATATGATTGGGTTCACCCCCTAGTCAATACCTCGCTCTTTAAGCCAAAGATTTGTTAGTACTTTCATAAGAGCTATTTATTCTAATTAACGGCCTTGGTGATTAAGGGGTCATTTTTAAAGAATTGGAACAAAATTCGAACTTTAGCTTAAAGAGCAAGGTATTGACTAGGGGGCGAACCTCCTAATATACGCATTAAAAATCTATGAATATAGAAGTTCGTTACGTAGCTTAATTCGTAATTTGAGTACATACATTACTAATAAAAACGTTCGTAAATAAAATTATACAAGTTTTCGAGAAAGCCATTTACCAAATAAAAGTAAAATTAATATGCAAATTTATTTTGATTATTCGGTGAGCCAAAATCACAACCTGCATTAATTCAAAAACGTTCAAAAATTCAATAAAAAGACAAGTTTTTCTAACTGAAAGTAAGGAACAACTTTAAAACTTAAAACGAACAGAAATTATTCCGTATATGAAAGGGGCTGTCCCCTCCTCAACGCCTTGCTCTTTACGCTAAAATTTGGCTTTCTCAAAACTCTATTTTTTTTAAACAATAAAAAACTTTTGCGTAAGGAGCGAGGCGTTGAGGAGGGGACAGCCCCTTTCATATACGTAATAATTTCTTTTCGTTTTTAGTTTTAAAGTCGTTCCTTACTACCAGTTAGAAAAACTTGGTTTTTTATTTAATCAAACAGTTCGTGGTAACGAACTGTAAGTAAGGAGCGACCCGGCTCAATGGTAACCGAAACTCTAGAAAATGGATTTTTGATACCAATAGATACATAAAAAGAATCAGATTTCAATGCTGATTTCAAATATATAACTTTTATTAAGTTTAGTGCTACCCATCAAAAGTTACGTGTCTGAGAAAATTTGGCTGATTTTCAAAAAAGGGGGAAAGACCCCCTAAAAGTTATAGAACCTTAATGAAAAATCACACCATCATATTCAGCGTATCAGAGAACCCTACTGTAGAGGTTTCAAGCTCCTATCTACAAAAATGTGGAATTTTGCATTTTTTGCCAGAAGAAAGATCACGGATGCGTGTTTATTTGTTTTTTTTTTTTGTTTTTTTTTTTTCGAGGGGTGATCTTATCGACCCAGTGGTCCTAGAATATCGTGGGAGGGCTCATTGGAATGGAAATTAAAAGTTCTAGTGCCCTTTTTAAGTGACCAAAAAAAATGGAGGGCAACTAGGGCCCCCTCCCACGCTCCCATTTTTCCCAAAGTCACCCGATCAAAATTTTGATATAGCCATTTTGTTCAGTATGGTCGAAAATATGATAACTATCTCTTTTAGAATGACTTAATCCCCCGAAGTCCCCCGGGAGGAGGGCTAAAAGTTATGAACTTCACCCAATGTTAACATATAGTATTGGTCATTGGGAAGTATACAGACGTTTTCAGGAGGGTTTTTTTTCTGGTAGTGGGGGGGGGGGAGGGTGGGTAAGGGATTATGTTGAATCTGTCCATGAAGGAATTTTTCACGGGGGAAGGGAAATTTCCATGAAGGGGGCGCCGGACTTGCCAGCATTATTTATTGGTTATTGGGAAGTATACAGATATTTTCAGGAAGGATTTTTTTCTGGAGGGGGGAGGCTGGAGGAGGGGGGGTTACTCGGGAGAATCTTTCCGTGGAGGGTGTTTTTTGGGCTAATGGACATTTCTATGAAGGGGGTGCCGGATTTCCAAGCATTATTTAAAAAACGATCAGAAATTAAATTTAAAAAAACAAGTTTTTTCAACTGAAAACAAGAAGCAACATTAGAACTTAAAACGAACAGAAATTATAACGTATATGAGGGGGTTCTCCCCCAAGTCAATACCTCACTCTTTACGCTACAGTTTTTTTTTTAGTGCTTTCAAAAGAAGCTATCTATTCTAATTAAACGGCCTTTGTGATTCAGGGGTTTGTGAATTAATTTTTTTTTAACTTTTAACGTAAAGAGCGTGGTATTGACTAAGGAGAGAACCCCCTCATATACGTAATAACATATACGTAATAAAAAAAAAACAATAAAAAAAACAAGCGATAGGGCTCAATAGTAATCGAAACTTTTAAAACGGAATTTTGATGTCAATAAATGTATCATCAAAGAATGGGTTTATAATGCTGATTCTAAATATATAAATTTTATTAAGTTTAGTATTACTCATCAAAGGCTACGAGCCTGAGAAAACTTACCCGATTTTTTAAAGAGGGGGGAAACATCCCCTACAAGTGAAAGGATTTTAATGAAAATCACACCGTCAGATTCAGTGTATCAGAAAACCCTATTACATAGTTTTCAAGCTCATATCTGCAAAAAATCTGCAGCTTTGTATTTTTTGCCAAAAGAAAAATATACGAATATAGAAGTTAGTTACGTAAGTTAATTTGTAAATTACGTCATAACCAAATTTAGAGACATCCATTTAACAAAAGAAAAGTAAAATTCTTATGCAAATTTTGTTTACTTATTCAATGACGGTGAGCCAAAATAAAAGCTGCATTAACTAAAAAACGATCAGAAATTAAAAAAAAAAACAAGTTTTTTTAAACTGAAAGTAAGGAACAACTTTAAAACTTAAAACGAACAGAAATTATTCCGTATATGAAAGGAGCTGTCCCCTCCTCAACACACCTCGCTCTTTACACTAAAGTTTGACTCTGTCTCACAGCTTTATTTTTTAAAACAATAAAAAATTTAGCGTAAAGAGCGAAGCGTTTAGGAGGGGACAGCCCCTTTCATATACTGAATAATTTCTGTTCGTTTTAAGTTTTAATGTCGCTCCTTAACTTCAGTTTAAAAAACTTGTTTTTTTTTTTAATTTCTTATAATAAAGATCAATGTGGGTACAATGTATTATTATTTTTTTTTTTTTTTTTGAACAGGGCACTTCGTATCGAAGGAGTTGTCCTAGGAGCTTGGAAAAGGGCTCATTCGATTGAAAATAGAAAAGGCTAATGCCCTTTTAAATAGTCGAAAGTGATTGGAAGGCAACTAATCCCCCTCCCATGCCCACCCTTCCATTTGCCTATTATTTTTAAAAACTGTCTTAAGATTAAATTGAAACGCACTGTGTTATTGCTAATTCCCAATAAGGCATCTCAGCAGTATCCCAAGAACGACTGAGGGTATGTTCAAATTTTCGGGGCTGCATCTGCTCTTAAAATTTAACCAAATCAAAATAGCCTAAGTTTATCCAAGCTATCAACGAAAGTAAACAGATTTTTTCGTGAATGGTATCAAGTTTTCTATTTCAGGTCAACTAGAGGAGGTATGAAACTAAATTAAACACTACTATTTGTGTCCAGGTTTTTAAAAGGGTGGGTATTGTTAAAAAATTGCTGGGAAGTTTTCTCCAGCATACAAATAGCAGGCCAAACTATAAAGTCTTTAAAAAAAACGAAAAAATATAAAGTATTATTTTCTCTTTCCCTGAAAAGACTTTGTCAATATCAAACGAACAGAAATTAATTAAAAAAACTTTTTCCACAACATAAGTTTTTCAAAGAAAAAGTAAAGAACTCCATTAAACCAAAAATGAGCAAAAATAAAATCAAATAATCTACCAAGCGTGAATCTACCCCGAATCAGCATCGATAAATAAATGAAACCCAGAACGAACATAAATTACAATAAATAACCGAGTCAAACTCAAAACGAGCAGAAATTAACATGAGTAGGGCTCAAAACCCCTATGCTTTCCCAAGGCCAGAGCATAATTTGAACTTTACTGAAAAAAATACAAATGAATGTGCATTTTACTGATATTTAATAATCAAAATTTAATATTGTTTGATTTATTAAAGTTATAAATGTAGAAAACGTGATTTCAAATATATACGTTTCATCAAGTTTAATCTTACCTATCAAAAGTTACGCGCCTGAGAAAAATTTGGCTGATTTTCAAAAAAGGGGGGGAAGACCCTCTAAAAATTATAGAAACTTAATGAAAATCACACACCATACTATTCAGCGTATCAGAGAACCCTACTGCAGCGGTTTCAAGCTCCTACCTACAAAAATGTGGAATTTTGCATTTTTTTGCCAGAAGAAAGATCACGGATGCGTGTTTATTTGTTTGTTTTTTTTTCCCAGGGGTGATTGTACCGACCCAGTGGTTCTAGAATATCGTGGGAGGGCTCATTCGAACGGAAATTAAAATTTCTGATGCCCTTTTTAAGTGACCAAAAAAATGGAGGGCAACTAGGCCCCCTCCCACGCTCATTTTTTCCCAAAGTCACCCGATCAAAATTTTGAGATATCCATTTTGTTCAGCATGGTCTAAAATATGATAACTATGTCTCTTAGGATGACTTAATCCCCCGAAGTCCCTGGGGGGAGGGCTGAAAGTTATGAACTTTACCCAATGTTAACATATAGTATTGGTTATTGGGTAGTATACAGACGTTCTCAGGGGGAATTTTTTCTGGTAGTGGGGGGTGGGGGGAGTGAGTCGGGGATTTTGTGAGAGGATCTTTCCATGAAGGAAGTTTTCATGGGGGAAGGGACATTGCTATGAAGGGGCGTCGGATTTCCCAGCATTATTTAAAAAAAGATCGGAAATTATATATATAAAAAAAAACAAGTTTTTCAACTGAAAGTAAGGAGCAACATCAAAACCTTAAAACGACTGAAAACATTACGTATATGATTGGGTTCACCCCCTAGTCAATACCTCGCTGTTTAAGCCAAAGATATTTAGTACTTTCATAAGAGCTATTTATTCTAATTAACAGCATTTGTGATTAAGGGGTCATTTTTAAAGAATTGCAACAATATTCGAACTTTAGCTTAAAGAGCAAGGTATTGACTAGGGAGCGAACCCTCTAATATACGTATTAAAGATATATGAATATAGAAGTTCGTTACGTAAGTTAATTCGTAAGTTACGTATATTTATTACTAATAAAAGCGTTCGTAAATAAAATTAAACAGGTTTCGAGAAAGCCATTTTAAACAAATAAAAGTAAAATTAATATTAAAATTTTGTTTTAATTATTCATGTACGGTGAGCCAAAATCAAAACCTGCATTAATTCAAAAACGTTCAAAAATTAAATAAAAAAAAAACAAGTTTTTTTAACTGAAAGTAAGGAACGACGTTAAAACTTAAAACGAACAGAAATTTTTCTGTATATGAAAGGGGCTGTCCCCTCCTCAACGCCTCGCTCTTTACGCTAAAGTTTGACTCTGTCATACAACTTTATTTTTTAAAACAATAAAAACTTTAGCGTAAAGAGCGAGGCGTTGAGGAGGGGACAGTGCCTTTCATATACGGAATAATTTCTGTTCGCTTTAAGTTTTAACGTCGTTCCTTACTTTCAGTAAAGAAAACTTGTTTTTTTTTATTTAATCTCTCAAAGGGCCTGATCAATCCAGTCTTGCTCGACTGTTTGCCCATACCCCCCTTAAGCCTTTCACCATTTCCATAAACACTTTGTCTAGCATTTAAGCTAAGGGATATTCTCCAATTTTTTTGTTTCATTTACTGCTACTCGAGTCTCTGGACCCTCTGTTTGAAATCTTTCTAATTCCTCCTTGCTTATTCAAAAAAAAATCAGTCGGGACTTAATTCCCTAATAGTGCTAATTACTCCACTTTCAACTCGTCTTTCAACCACTTTCAACCACTTTCAACTTACTCCACTTTCAACTCGTCAAGATTAATAGACAGATTTTTCTGAGCAATAGGGTTAGGGACTGTATATTGATTTGTGGTGTGATTCAATTCTTCTCTCTTGAAATGAGAGAACGATTATAACTTCCTTCGTTTGTAAATTTTACTCTGGAGATAACTCTTTATTTCTCAAGGGAAGTCGTGTTTCTCGATTCAACCACTTTTTTCTCTCCCGAAATACTTAGCGTACTAGCACCAAAAAAAATCTTAAGCTACAGACGAATACTCGTAAGAAAAAAAACGGAAAAAAAAATTCTAGAATAGTGAAAACTGTCAAAATTACTACTCAAATCAACACTGTTTCAAGCCTTTTCGTCACTGCTAGGCCAGAAACAACCCCAGACAAACTGAACTCACACCTTCCTGCAACTGAATGAAGACTAAATTTGACCAAAAGTTTTCAATTTATCTATCCTCCCCCACTTAAACAGGAGTTCTAACGAACTTGAGTACCCGCTGCCACCAGTTATGAGGTTGCCCCTGTTTCTAGGGCCAGAAACTGAGTCTTGTTGTGTTGCCTTAAACAGACTTTGGGTAACTGACAGTACTTGATTCTTTCCTTAAAGTATTGATTTGAATCTATAAAATCATTTACCCACAGTTCTTAAGCGAACAATCAATTAATGTGGTAGCGTAATTGATTGAGGCGATTTAGTTCTTTCGTACTCAAAATTCAATGACAACTTGATTTTATTGTTAATTTTGATAGTAGTAAAAAAGAGGAGAAAATGTTGTAATCCATGTTATTGAATAGATATTTCTCAATGGTTCTCGTTGGAATTGATTTCTGCGGTATGGTGTAAGCTGCAGTTCCAAGGAGGTTGTCTTTGCTGCCAAAATGTTGTCACCGAGCAAAAGAGCTTATAGTAAATTTTAGGACTACTGAATATTTCTAATAAAATAGAATACGCTTAGATATTTAGTTAAGATTCAAGTCTGTTGTATTGGGATCCTTTAATCCGAATTATTAAGTAAGATATATTCTGCTAATTAGGTCAAGAATGGAAGTACTACTATTTTAAGTTTTATTTGATCAGTCAAAAGGATTTCAAATAGAATTCGATAAGGTATATTAAAGGCTGCCAAAGTGAGCTGAGAACTCAGAGTAACCACAAATACTTAGACACAAATTTATCAGTTCAACTCGAAAGATAGGTATTTACGAATTATTTCTCTTAGAAAAAATTAGTGCTCCTTGGACCTTATATAAACTTTAACTTTAACATGGAAGACCCTTGACTGAATTTCTCTAGACTGTGGAAAGGGCTTTAAATTCTTAGTTCGGCTGATAAATACTTCCATTTTTTCCTAGCCCCCTCTGTCTGTATAGACATCACGGCTACCTAGCTGTATAGAAAGCAGAGAAAGGATTGGGGAGATAAAAGAACGACTTAGAAAAGGAGTAGATATCTCCTTAGAATCCAAACTCCGTCGTATAGATACCAGAGTGAATCTAGGAGGTAATAAAAACCAGAGTCCAGGGGAATTCCAATTTATATATGTAAGATTTGTTATAAATACTGGGCCTAAGTTCCAAGAAACACTACGGTGAGAAGATGGAGGGGGGGGGGATTTTATTAATCTCCTGTTCCTTTTTGTGAGTTACCTGGTAAGCTAGCAACTGGTTATTCTAAGTTAATATCAGAAATATTACGCTTATGTGAAGGAACTCACTCGAGCTCTTAAGAAAGGGACAAATCTTACGATTAATTAACTTTAAGATTGAGTTATCTTTCAATATTGATATAGATTTGACTGACCCAGCCTTAACTAATTAAAAGGGATAGAAGAAAATTAGAAAACCCAAAACCAATCAAATAAAATCAAACAAGGACCTTCACCTTGAGTTTTTTAAACTGTAATCTCAGCCTTCTGCTGTGATCAGAATGGACTTTATTGAAATACCTTTATCAAGCAGAATTAATCCATAAGGTACTTTAAATTATCCGAGAGACTCAATGCTCTAAGAAACCTCAGAATAAATCCAAAAGCTAATTTAAATTTTCCAAGAGACTCAATACTCTAATAAACCAAATGGGTAATTCCTCCAAAAATGGAAGATGCAGCTCTGACTAAAGTTAGGGCCAATTCGGGAACTCAAAGGATTTAATTGACAAAACTTAATTCAACACAGAAATATGATATCTCGGTTTAAATAAAGTGACGAAAGTTTTTATATTATTATTTCAACTTTACATTTAAAGAAATTGAGACAAAACGGGTTGTTGCCATAGTTAGTTAAAGGAAGGTTACCTGCCAAAGCTCCTCTCCTTTCTAATCTGATCTCCTCAAAAGACAACCCCAATCTCCTCTCGATATCTGTGTTTTGTTTGTTTAGCGTTTAATTGTGATTTGTTTAGAGATCGGCTTTGTCCCTTTCCTGCTATAAATTTTAGGCAGTCTCTAGCCTCTTATAAATAATCTTTTCTTTTTTCAATAGTTACTTCAATAGTTACTATTGAAGTAACTTATATTAATTGTTATATGTTAATAGTGAAGTAATAGTTAAGTAATAGTGAAGTAACTTATATGTTAATAGTTACTATTGAAGTTACTATATTTGTTTTTCAATAGTTACTATTCTCTGAAACAAGGAGATGCTAAAACATTTTACGATTTGATAATTTATTATGACCGATATAAAAAGCGAAGGTATCTTCAAGCTAGGATAACTTGAAATAGCCGGTTTATATCTGATTTACTGGATAAAAGGGAATTTAAAACTTGTACCTAAAATTGAGTTACGAAAAAGAAGTAAATTTATTAAGCATAATAATAAGGCATTCTTACAGGAATCTGTCATCATCCATTATCAAAACATGTCCTAGCCATTTTAAACTTTCTCTTTTTATAGCCCTAGAATGTAGGACAGAAAATAATGATTTCTGGTCATCTGTCATCTTTCATGATCAAAACATATCCTAGCCATTTCAAACTTTCTCTTATTATAACCCTAGAAAGTGGGACAGAACAATATTTGTTGGAGAGTTTGTTGTTTGAAATACGGTCAGTCAAACGGGTGCCTGAAACTATCCGAAGTAATTACTCTGAAAAACATCTACCAAATCAATAATAAATAAGACATTGTAATTTAATATTTTTATATCTTATATGATAATTATATATGTTTCAAAACATGAAACTATAATGAAAATATTTGATACTGAAACATACATGAGCCTAAGAAAATAGTATGGTCTGTAAACTGTAATATTAAAAGATGTGCAAGCATCGAAATAAAACCCAACATCTCAATGTCCTGTCTTCTAGTTCCAAGGTTTCAGACCTTTTCCTTTCACAAAATGCCTTAATGTGAAGTAGTGATTGTTGATTCTCTGCTAATTGGCAATTTTTCTTTATTAGAACGTATATCTTAAAACATCGTACATTTTCACTTAAAGGCTGATTTATTTTTCCTGAGTAGATTAGGTAGGACAACCTTTGACTTCCAAGTTAAAAATAGAAATATCAATACACATTTCTATTAAAACCACATTCAGTGGAATCCAATCCCTTCACATAATGAAAATACTCCTTGGCTCCTGCCCTTGATGCTAACATGTCCCATAATTGTTTACATGTTTATATATCTAACTATCCCAAATTCAAGTTTTATCACAGACCTACAATGGCAACGAACCTAATTTGTTCGTTTTTGCCTTAACAGACGATTTATTTAGCAATAACTAGTTATCTAGATCTCAAATACTTTAGTGATACCATTAGTTTAATCCCCGCCCCGAAGGACATAGGATTACGAGGCCAGTGGGCCATATACTAGGCTAGGGTGGCTCATGCTTAGTCGTTCATAGTGGATGGTACCTATAAAGACTTACTCGATGCGTAGTTTTTTTTTGTAAATAATACAGTTTGTTGGATAATATATAGCCTTTACTTCAAATCAACCTCAGTACTTGCTCTTCTTAGATTTTTTCTGTTTATGTTGTATATCTTATTTAAACTAAAGGGTTATATATTTTTAGACAGAATATATATTTGCGTTCAAACAGTCTAAGCGCCGGGAGGATGATATTGCCATTGTGAATTCTGGGATGCGTGTAAACCTCTCAGTAACCGACAATCAGGCTCATATCCGAGACGCTTCCTTTGTATTTGGTGGAATGGCTCCAACAACAGTTTTTGCAAAGAAATCTGCTCAAATGATAATTGGCAAGTAGGTAAAAGTTATAAAATTTTAAATGTTTTTTTTTAATCTCAATAGTCTATGGTAGTTTTACAAATTTCTAACATTGGTAAGTTCATTTCAATGCAATAGTAATGTTGTCCTTAATCAGGATAAAACTTACATAATATCAGTTGTATTATTCACATAGAAGGCATGGTTATAAGAAATTGGGATGGGCTCCTTCGATCAGAAATTGAAGTTTTTAGTACTTTATTTCAAGGGTTTGAACTAATTATGGGACTAAATAAGAACTAATATGAACTAAATCTGGCATCGAGTCCAAATTTTGAGATAATTATTTTCACTCAGAACGATCGGAATATGAATATAAACGGGCCTCCAGGGGACACAGCTTACAAAGCTCCAAAGATGAGAACCTCAACATAATCAGTGAAATTGTATTTGCTATATCAGGGCAAATTTTAGCTACATGCCTATTCAGCTAGCGAAGAGTTTTAACCTGTCTCAGCGAGAAAACGGGTGAAGTCGAAATTGTGGAATATCGATGTCGTTTCGAAAATCGAAATATATCTTGACTCAGTGAAAAACCAGCAAAGTTAAATATACATAAACTGCTGCAAAAATTACTGTAAGTTCTGTAGACCAGACACAGCATTAAAAAAGAAAAAAAGAAAACTGAATGTGCTCTTTTAAGCCTAGACTAAATAATTTAATAGTTTTTAATCAGACACCATCTATTGGAAAGAATGTCAAATTTACGAAAATCTGAAAAGGCTGAATGATAATCAAGAGCGTATAGGTTCAAGGAGGCACACTTGTGCCTCTATAAAAGAGGCGACCCACCACAATGTTAAGCGATTTCCGGTCCTAGCGGTCGCAGAGAGACAGCGGTAATCGCATTTTGTAGCCCAAGCTCAAACTAAGAAACGTGCAAATTTCACCCCCTCCGACTTTATCTTCATGGGTAAAAGTGGGCCGGAAGTTTCGACCCTCCGACTACAGCCCCCCTTTAACGTTGTCCGATTGGGTTGAAATTTAGAGATTAAGCTTTCCTAGGGCCCGGGAGCTTATCCTCGAAATTTCAGCTCAATCCGATCACTCCTTCCCTGTTTTCCAAAAACCAAATATAGCCACTTAAAGTTCATTTCTATTTTTATTTGTTATCCACGCCTACAGGCCACAGTTGGCAACTGATCCAGGTGAATGAGGACTCATTCGAAGCAGAATTCGACCTGTTAGGGCCTTTTGATATTTTCAGACCGAAAAAATTATCCCCCGAATTTACGAATTTACATTTACGAAAAACCTCGTTTTCCTATAAGAGCCCATGTTAATTTTTCCCACCACAGCCCCCCTTTAACGTTGTCTGATCGGGCTGAAATTTAGAGGATAAGCTTTCCTGGGGCATGGAAGCTTATCCTCGAAATTTCAGCTCAATCTGATCACTCCTTCCCTGTTTTCCAAAAACCAAATATCAAGTTTTGTGGGATTTGCTTGCGTCAAAAATAGATTCCACTTACTAAAAAACAATTACAATTGTGTCTCTTTAGTACAGCGGTCGATACTCCTGACTGTCAGGCGGAAGACCCGGGTTCGATTCACCGTCAGAGGAAATTATTTATATACTGAATTTAAAGTTTAAAAAAAGAAACTCAGTTTCTTTTTTAAATTATTTGAAAAAAATTACGTTTTCTAAAGAGTTAAAGAGGCTGAGTTACAAGGTCAACCCTTAAAACGTACAGGGATTAGGAGGCAGAGTTGGGGGGCTGTTAAAGAGGCTGAGTCACAAGTTCGAACCTTAAAACGTACAGGGATTAGGAGGCACCCTGTACGACGTGATTTGAGTATTCAGGAATTAAAAGCCTTAACACAAGAATGTTCAAGAGCGGGGGGTTTTGGGGGGTGGCAGCCCCCCAACTTTAACTCCTGACACGATCAGCTAACAGTTAGTCGAGCAATAATAAGTAATAACTGTACAAAAACGTGCAGAAATTATTTGAAAAAAACTACGTTTTCTAAAGAGTTAAAGAGGCTGAGTTACAAAATCGAACCTTAAAAGGTACAGGGATTAGGAGGCACAGTTTGGGGGCTGCCGCCCCCAAACCCCCCGCTTTCGCAGCCTTTAAATAAAAAATAAAAAAAAGAAAGTTTTTTAAACTGAAAGTAAGGAGCGACATTAAATCTTAAAACGAACAGAAAATTATTCCGTATATGAAAGGGGTTGTCCCCTCCTCAACGCCTCGCTCTTTACGCTAAAGTTTGACTTTCTCACAACTCTTTTTTTTAAACAATAAAAACTTTAGCGTAAAGAGCGAGGCGTTGAGGAGGGCACAGCCCCTTTCATATACGGAATAATTTCTGTTCGTTTTAAGATTTAATGTCGCTCCTTACTTTCATTTTAAAAAAAAAAAAACTTTTTTTTATTTTTTATTTAAAGGCTGCGAAAGCGGGGGGTTTGGGGGCGGCAGCCCCCCAACTGTGCCTCCTAATCCCTGTACGTTTTAAGGTTCGACCTTGTAACTCAGCCTCTTTAACTCTTTAGAAAACGTAGTTTTTTCCAAATAATACTTTTAAGGGTTGAAACTATCTCTAGCGTCAATAAAAAATCACTAATGAGATCTAACGTTTGGCATTCCTTGATAATATTTCAAGCTTTGTAATTGTGTTTTTTTTTTATCCGGTGACTGAGATCACATTCTAATTTTGCCAATTAAACTAGTTATACTAATTTTGACTTATTATTACATTGAATAATTACCAAGAAACGACAAACGTCAGATAACGTTGTTAATTTTTTGCTGTTAATGCTAGTACCAGTTCTCGCTTTTTTGAGTAACTTTTAGTCTTTGTGTCAATCAACCATGGTTTTTCCATCTTATTGCGCCTTAGCCTTCTTAAGAAAAAATCCCCGAAGAAAATGTATAAATTGTTGAAAATAATAGAAAATACTTAGAATTAAACTTAATTGCAAAACGTAAAAGTGAATATGTTCAAGAAACTACAATCTTGATTTAGCCATTTCGAGTAACATGCCATCTAGTGAGTACAAGTTTCTATTTGACAAAATCTTGGAACCCTGGAGGCTGACCGTTTCGATTATAAAATCTTACAAACCACCTATTTTTTATATCATAAGCCAACTAATATACGCACAAACAAACTTTTTACTGCTTAAAATATATAAACATGAGGACTTCTTAAATATTCGACTCCGAGTTTATAAAACTTCCTAAAAGATAGCGGTAATTGCTGAAGCATCACTGAAATTTTCATGACCCTTAAACAGAACAAAGAACATAAAATTACAGTTTAGCCATTTCAAAGCAGGTACTATTTAGAAACAATAAATTTCTTCTTGATTGTTTTTTTCCGTCGACAAGACCCATGATTGGGCTAAATTAAACGCAATTGGGGTAGGTAAACCCTAAAAAATAAAACCCAAAAAGTAGCCTGAAGGAGCTTTGTAAATAGCTAATACCCAATTCGTAATGAGACTTTACTAATACCAAGACTTAGCTAACACCAATTTGAGCCAATGAGATCTTTCACGGTATTTTCTGGCTGCTTGAAAAATTCTGTGAAAAAATTCTGATTGGCTTAAATTAGCCCTAGCTTTGTTTTGTTATTAGTGAAATCTTATTGTGAATTGGGCATAAATAAAGCGCATACAATTTTGATGTCTCTATGACGTGCATGTAGCTTATTTGCTACGAGCTCCTTAAAAATTAGTTTACAGGCTACCATATTGAGAGAAACCGAGAGGTAAGAGGCAAGGAAGAGTAAGAATTTTTTTTACAAAATTTACATTATAAAAAAAGGCAAATGTGGAATTAGACCATTTTGGTGTAAGTAAATGCTTCAATCAAAACAATATCCTACGTGAATGATCTGTATAGACAGGTAGTGGGTCTCATTGGATACATCTTATTTTGAATGTAGTAGATTGGGTATCAGTAAATGTTCCTAGCCTTAAGTTCACATTTTTTAATTTTACGATTCATTGAACACTGAAAAAAATAAAAGTAAAAAAATACACGACCTAGCTTAAGGCCCTCTGAACGTTCACTGTACTCTCTGATGTTAAAGGTTGATTTGAGATCCGTTAGAGATATTTTTAACTTTCTCTTTCAGAGAATGGAATGCTACTATAGTCGATGTGGTGTTAAAGACTTTACTTGAGGACCTCCCACTATCACCCTCAGCACCAGGAGGCATGACTGCCTACCGTCAATCCTTGACATTAAGGTAATTTTGTTTTAATTCGAAATGAGAGTCAGAAATTTTTTAGTACCAAGAGGATATTGAAATTTTGAATTTTTTCTAGGAATTTGGACACATTATGTTGTATCTTTCAGTAAATATTTATGCAAGCATTTAATAAGGTTTGTATTTTCTATATTTTATAGACCTTTAAATGGTTTAACTATTTTCAAAACACTTGGGAGGTTTTTTAACTGCCCATCCAATTTTTGACTGAGATATTAACTGTTTCAGGACGGATGGTTCCATCCAGCATGATACATAATTTGGATATTTTTTTTTTATTCAACCAACCATATTACTTGGCAGTCTGTGACAACCTCAAGAAACCAAGGGAATTCCTATTAACTCGTATTTTCATTGCAGATTTATTTTGTAATTTAATTTCTGTTCAACAGTTTTGAAGTTCACACTCTCTTTATCAATTCAACCTTTTATGAATGATATGGGCTTAGCCCTTTATTACGAAAAATGAAATGAGATCTTTCCTTCTAAGTTTCTATATGAATTCAGAGTGAATAGTCTAAGGAATCCCAGGATAGGTTTTTCTCACCACCCTTGACACAAAGCCAGCTTTCTCTTCTCTTTCAAAATCGTGGTTCCATTTGGTCCCATCTAGCAGAAGTGATATAATCAAGCGGTCATTTTCTGCATGTATAACCCTATTCATTTGGCCAGCCTTTGCTTAAAGTCTCTCTCTTTCTCTGAATATCAATTTTTATCTCTTTCCCTTTTGTTTCTTTCTTCATAAAGATATAAAAAATGCCATGTTACCCAAGACTGTTTTATCAAGATCGTTAAAAATTGTTTAAGTGAGTTCGAGAAATCAAGAGGTTCCTAGATTTTTAGCAACGATCCTAAGCACCGTTCAATGATCTACCAGTATCACGACAAACCCTATAAAATTCAGCTAGTTATCAAAGTCGTCCAAAAACTCTCTAAAATTCCCCATAAGTATAATCAGTGTGTAAACGAAAGGATTATTCTCGCTGAAGCTATAGTGAAACTAAAATCTAAAGAAGCCTCAGAAGTGGGGCTATGAAACATTTTTGAGCTGGACAAAAAGTTTTATTTACAACTTCAAAATTTGCATTTGAAAGGTGCTGTTTGAAACTTTAGCCTTGGAATTTCTTCTGATTTTGTGGTGAGGTTAGTCGAGTTTATCCTAAAAAGTCAGAACCACAAAGCAGTATTATATCAACTGGTTTTTTTCTTGGTTCTTACTCAGCGGTTGACAAATGAAAAACAAAGCCCCCAAAGCACAGTGGTCAAGGGTCACACGACAAACAAGGGAAAAGCGAGTTGAATTGCGTAGCAATTAAATGGTTTGACAGCAAACCAGTCTTTGTTCTGTCATTTTAGGCTTGGATTCACATAATTTACACTTGCAAACAGTGGCAGGAACCATTAACAACACAATTGATAACTCAAGGCCATTAACGCAAAAGAATACGATAGGTTTTTTGGTAGAGTAGGCTTACAGAATATGCTCATGGAACTAAAAAGTATTGACTTCAGGATAAAGAAATTGAATACGTAGAACCTTTTCTACGGCACAAATCTTGGCTTCAGGAACGCCGATAATACCATGGGCATGCTGGCTTGCCAAGACGTGAAATATGCTCAGTTTAATTCGGCTAATGTTGCCTGTCTAGTGTTCAAACCCTAGAACGTGTTAGGCACAACTCTAAGATATCAATGTTTCGTACAACCCCAAAGAATTGTAGATTAGATTCTTACGTGATATTTGTAACAGATCTCGTGGATAGAGCTACTATCCTACCTGGCAAGTGAAGAATATTTGCTGCCGAAGGCGTGTTAATACCTGTACCACTGTAAAATGCACATAACGTGACATGGGGTTATTGTTTACTTTTCAAAGAAAATGCTTTATTAAGTCTTATAGTTACTGATTGAGCATTATTGCTGGAAGATCTCATATGGTACTACGGACACATTTCACTTCTGAAGAGAAAGATTTTTTATTTCGTGTTTTTATCTTATTTGAACCATAAAAATGTTCTAAAGTTTTTCGTGAATTTTATCAACCCTATTTCGTGTTTCAGATATAAAAGGATTTAATTTATTATGCCAATACATATTTTGTAGTTTTTTTTCCTTTCTATTTATAGGTGAGAATTTTTTTGTTTATTGTATTTTTTAGCTCAACAAATAATTTTTCTAAGAATATAATTTTTTCGCAGGACTTTCATTTGTATTGGGTTTAGTTTTTCTGATCAACTTCTAGATTTCTTCATGAGATTTGTGTTATCTTGTGTGTGTGTGTTTTTTTTTTTTTTAATTACTTCGTTTTTACTTGAAGAGAAATGCAAGCTTGAAAAAGTTTTTTTTTGCCAAGGCAATTTTTTTAAAATTAAACTTTATCTCTAGTTATGATGTGCGACATTATCAGACAATCCGGAGCTCAATTCAAAATCCATTGCATCTGTTATTTATAGCTTCTGAAGTTTATAGTAAAAGAAACACATGAATTCATAATCCTAGTTCAAAATTATAACAATTCTTCTGACACTTGGATGCTTAATTGTTCATCTGAATGAATTCTTAAGCCCACCCCCGCTTCCTCCCCTAGGGGTTCGCACATTTTGATATTTTTTTTATCCATCCAAATTCGTAAGTTTCAATATTTCCTTCTAAGCATCTATACAACTTCATTGGGGATTTAAACTTTAACTATATTAGTGCCTAACCCTGCTTTTATTAGATTAAAGATGTTATAACAAATAAATGATTTATTCCCTATATCCTCATCATTGTATTTGACATAGTTTTGTATAGTTTTCTAATTTATTGCAGCTTTTTCTTCAAGTTTTACAATATTGTAAACAAGGAACTTTTAGCACTTGGGATTGAGAACTATCATGACAGTAGCACAATTGATGGCTTGACACATCACTCAATAAAAAGTGCACAAATTTATGAAGAGGTTGATTCTGAGCAGAAAGCTGCTGATATGGTTGGTCGACCTCTAATTCATGCTTCAGCTTTGAAACAGGTTACTGGTAAGAACTGTTTCATTCAAATGCTTAGGTATACAACTTTATGAAAAACGAAGTGGAATGGTTCAGTTTGAATACAGAAGCTCTAAACGAGTGTTTAAAAGTTAATTTTAAAGATGAATATGGGCTTTTAAGGGCTGTGCAGACGTTTCTATTTCTTTCAGTGTTTTAACAGCGCACATGTGAGCTGTTTATTTAACGCAAAAGGTAGATTTTTTGTTACTTATATTAATGTTTAAAAAATGAATGCTGTTAGAAAAAATTCTTTTGCCTAGCCACCAAACTTTATATTGATCAGGATTCTACGAGTTTTAATCCTTGATAGCGTGTCTAAGAAATCCAGCATTAAAAATATTCCTTTTTGTTGAGTCAAATTTTCCTTGTTAAGAAATTAAACATAAGAAAGGATAAAAATGAGCCTTAATCTATTAGTAACTCTTCGTTCAAAAGGTCGCGTAAACTTCACCCTTATTTTAAAAAACGCAGCTGATTTTAGCCTAAAATCTTTGAGTCAGTCCAACTTTTTTAATCCTAATGTTATTCAAATATAGTTAAGCCATCTACTTTGAAGTAAATAAAGAAGTAAAACAAAGATGGTTAATATTGGAACCTTATAGCTGAAAATTAAGAACAAAATGCGATGATACTAATATAAGAAGCTCAATTTAACAATCCTAGATTAACTAATGAATTTGAAATATTGCAAATAGGGCATTGGAAACTACCAATTGCTGTATCTAATGTTAGTATGCAGGACCTGCAACATATCATATTCTCATCTCTGCTGTTAGAGACTGCTAATACTACGTTATGTGGCTCAAGTGATACTGAAAAATGCGATAACGGTCTGTAGAATATAACACATTTAAAACAAAGTAAGCTTCCTCTTGGAGGAAAAAAACGAATATATTAAAACAAAGTATTGAAGGTGGCAAATAAGAAATACTCCCAATAAGAAAGAAAATCCTGGTGGTATTTTCTCCACCCTGTTAAAACTTCCTATTAGCGCTCTTGAAATAATGTACTGAGTACTAATCTTTTAAGACCTTGCCACTTTAACCCCAGTTTATTTAGAGTTTCAAACAGCTTTAATACATAAAAAGTAACCATAAAATCAAATATTAATGCAAATCCACCAAAAAAAAAAATGGGAAAAGTAAAAAAATATTTTGAACACCAAAAATGAACGGTTGACTTTAAGTCGGTGTATTAAATAAAAGAAACAAGTTTTTTTTAACTGAAAGTAAGGAGCGACATTAAAACTTAAAACAAACAGAAATTATTCCGTAAATGAAAGGGGCTGTCCCCTCCTCAACGCCTCGCTCTTTGCGCTAAAGTTTGACTCTGTCTTACAACTTTATTTTTTAAATCAATAAAAACTTTAGCGTAAAGAACGAGGCATTGAGGAGGGGACAGCCCCTTTCATATACGGATAATTTCTGTTCGTTTTTAAAGTTTTAATTTCGCTCCTTACTTTCCGTTAAAAAACTTGTTTTTTATATTTAATTTCTGATCGTTTTTTAGTTAATGCAGCTTTTGTTTTGGCTCACCGTCATTGAAAAAGTAAAACAAAATTTGCATATTAATTTTACTTTTCTTGTGCTAAATGGCTTTCCAATAAACCAAAACCAATACTATAAAGAAATACCAATACAGAAATAATTCCGTATATGAAAGGGGCTGTCCCCTCCTCAACACCTCGCTCTTTACGCTAATTTATTTTATTGTTTAAAAAAATAGAGTGGTGAGAAAGTCAAACTTTAACGTAAAGAGCAAGGCGTTGAGGAGGGGACAGCCCCTTTCATATACGGAATAGTTTCTGTTCGTTTTTTAAGTTTTAACGTCGTTCCTAAATTTCAGTTAAAAAAACTTTTTTTTTTTTATTTAACTTTTGAATGTTTTTTGAATTAATGCAGGTTTTGATTTTGGCTCACCGTCACATGAATAATTACAACAAAATTTTCATATTAATTTTACTTTTATTTGTTTAAATGGCTTTCTCGAAACTTGTTTAATTTTATTTACGAAACATTTTTATTAGCAATAAATATACGTAACTTACGAATTAACTTACGTAACGAAATTCTATGTTCATATCACAGTTTATAGACAGTAAGCTTATCGCAGATAATTTCTGGTCTTCGGTCTCGGTGCGAACAAAAAGCTCCTCCCACCTTGTTACTGCCTTGGCGGATTAGTCTGTTTATCGTCAATCACTGAGAAATGGTTACCAAGTGCATTATTCGTAATAGCGGGTTTCCACTTGTTTCGTGTCCAAGAGAAATCTGACTTGTCTACCCGCGAAAAGATCTGATAACGCCTATGTTTCTATCTGCAAAAAACGTTCTCCGGAGCACTCGCACCCCTGTCCGGGTTTTTATAATGGGAGAGATAGAGAATGATCATACTGCTAATTCTATAACTGTGGTTCAATATATTCTTAATACGTATATTAGGGAGTTCACCCCATAGTCAATACCTTGCTCTTTAAGCTAAATTTCGAATTTTGTTCCAATTCTTTAAAAATGACTCTTAATCACAAAGGCCGTTAATTAGAATAAATAGCTCTTATGAAAGTACGTGAACCCAATCATATACGTAATATTTTCTGTTCGTTTTAAGTTGCGATGTTGCTCCCTACTTTCAGTTGAAAAACTTTTTTTTTTTATTTAATTTCTGGTCTTTTTTTTTTTTTTTTTTAAAGAATGCTGGAAAATCTGGCACCCCCTTCATAGTAATGTCCCTTCCCCCATGAAACTTCCATCATGGAAAGATCCTCCCACATAACTCAGCCAAACTTTCTCAGGTCTCTAACTTTTAATGAGTAAGACTAAACTCAATGAAACTTATATATTTTGAAATCAGCATTAAAATCTGATTCTTTTGATGTATCTGTTGGTATCAAATCCCGTTTTCTAGAGTATCGGTTACTATTGAGCCGGGTCACTCCTTACACAGTTCGTTACCACGAACTGTTTGATTACGTAAAAAAACTAGTCTTTTTAACTGAAAGTAAGGAGCGACATTAAAACTTAAAACAAACAGAAATTATTCCGCATATGAAAGGGGCTGTCCCCTCCTCGATACCTCGCTCTTTACACTAAAGTTTTTTATTGTTTTAAAAAATAAAGTTGTGTGACAGATTCAAACTTTAGCGTAAAGAGTGAGGTATTGAGGAGGGGACAGCCCCTTTCATATACGGAATAATTTCTTTTCGTTTTAAGTTTTAATGTCGCTCTTTACTTTCAGTTAAAAGAACTAGTTTCTTTTTATTTAATTTCTGAACGTTTTTGAATTAATGCAGCTTTGATTTTGGCTCACCGTACATGAATAATTAAAACGAAATTTGCATATTAATTTTACTTTTTTGGCTAAATGGCTTTCTCGAAATTTTGTTCTGACGTAACTTACGAATTAACTTACGTAAGGAACTTCTATATTCGTATGTTTCATTACGTATATTAGGGAGTTTGCCCCCTAGTCGATACCTTGTTCTTTACGCTAAAGTTCGAATTTTGTTCGAATCACAAACCCCTGAATCACAAAGGCCGGTTAATTAGAAAAGATAGCTCTTTTGAAAGTACTAAAAAAAACTTTAGCGAAAGGGGCGAGGTATTGACTAGGGGACGATCCCCCTCATATACGTAATAATTTCTTTTTGTTTTAAGTTTTAATGTGCTCCTTACTTTCTGTTGAAAAACTAGAACTTTTAATTTCGTTTAAATGAGCCCTCTTACGATATTCTACGACTACTGGATCGATACGATCACCCCTGGAAAAAAAACACGCATCCGTGATCTTTCTTCTGACAAAAAATACAAAATTCCACATTTTTTTGCAGATCGGAGCTTGAAACTTCCGCAGTAGGGTTTTCTGATGCGCAGAATCCGATGGTGTGATTTTCATTAAAGTTTTATGACTTTTTAGGGGTGTTTCCCCTTTTTTTGAAAAATAAGGCAAATATTCTCCGGCGCATAAATTTTGATGGGTAAAACTCAACTTAATGAAACTTATATATTTGAGACCAGCATAAAATATCTGATTCTATTGATGTATCTATGGATATCAAAATTCCGGCGTTTTGAGTTTCAGTTACTATTGAGCCGGGTTGCTCCTTACTTACAGTTCGTTACTAGGAATGTTTGACAATCATATACGTAATTAGCTCTACGGTCATCATTCAAACTTTTTAGTATTGAGTTCCCGTATAAATTTTTAACAGAGAAAAGGTAGAGAACAAAGGTTAAAAAGGTCTTAATATTATTTAATGTTTTCCAAACGGTACACAGCTCAAGAATTGTCTATAATTTAAATAAAAGTTCAAATAGGGATAAAATCCTTTTAATAGACAGTGATAGAAATTCACAAAAATACCAGATATTTCGGTCACATATACAGTGACCGTCATCAGTAGTAAAACTAAAATAAAAACAATTTAAATCAAAAGTTTATATACTAAATAAAAAAATAACACTACATATTATTTGAATCTCTAATTCTTTTCAAAGCAAAGGCGGAAGCTATTCTCTTTGACCTTCTTGGATTCGGTTCATTAGCGTTCAATGATACAACATTTGGACAAAGGTCAACTACATTGGGTGAATTGAACTTTACTCTCTCAGATTTTAATAAATTATCATAGATAGAGTCCAGCCCATATTCACCTGTATCACGATTCAAAGCAATATTCTTGAATAAGATTTTCTTTTATTTCAAGAATTTCACGAAAATTTTGCTTTAAACCCCGATCCCTAGAAATCAAAGAGACATTCTCGAACAAAATAAAATGGTCTGGAAAATTAAAAATATGTTCTGAAAGGGCTGAAGTGAAATCTTCAGACTTAGAAACTTGCTTTAAAGCCGAAGAAATAGAATCTTTGTGTTGTAATAATCTCATTTCCAAACTCTGGTTAGTACGTCCCACATATGAGCTTCCACAAGTACATGGGATCTGATAACCCCCACTTTGTTGCCCCAATGAAGTTTGATCCTTCCCAGAATTTAGAAAACTACCAAAGTATTATTACTCTTTAAAGCTACCCTTAGACCATTGTTTTGTAAAATTCTTTTAAGTTTTTCACTTAGCCCGGGTACATATGGTAAGGAACAAAAAACATCCTTCTCCCGAGTTGTCTCCAAGACTTCCTTAGAAATCTCTAGAAACCTTTTTCTTCTTTTTTGAAAAAGTCTGGTTAATTAACCATTCTGGATACATGTTACTTATTAGTATTTTCCTTAGAAAAGACAACTCCTCCTCAACAAATTTTGGCGAGCAAATATTAAAGATCCGATCAGTTAAAGAAATGATCAAACCAATTTTTACTTGGCGAGCGTGACCGGAACTATAAGACAAAAATCTATTGTTATTTGTCGGTTTTCTGTAAATTTTTAAATCCAGACTATTTTGATTTTTCAAAAGAAGAACATCAAGGAAAGGAAGTTTCCCATTCTCTTCCAATTCAACGGTAAACTTTAAATCCCCTCCCAAACAATTAAGATGTTCCAAAAATCCTTTTAATTCCTCCTCCCCATAATCCCATACTGAAATAATGTCATCCATATACCGGCCCAGAAAATATGTTTTAAAAAATATGAATCTAACGCAATTGTTTCAATATTCTCCACAAAAATATAGCTAATAAAGGGGATAAAGGGGCCCCCATAGGTAAACCATTTATTTGTTCGAAATACTCCCCTCTAAATTGAAAAAAATAAGAGAACTTATTGCACAACCTTACTAAATTCATAATTACAGAAACTTCCAAATCTGTTTTGCCACTAATCAAATCCAAATTTCTTAAGAGCTTTCCTTCTAGAAGAGTTTCGGCTGCTTCTACATCAATATTTGTGTACATTGATACAATGTCGAAGCTTGAAAGCAAAGAATTCGAAGAAATTTCTACTTTTTTTTTTTTTTCAGTTTTTCAACCAAATTCGAAAATTCTTTAATATACGAAATTTGTGTAGACAAAAGTGGTTTACAGATTGACACTAACCATTTGCTCAAAACACTTGTTGGTGACCTTGTACTTGACACAAATTGGTCGTAATGGTAGGTTAGGCTTATGAATTTTGGGAAGTCCATATAATTTAGGGCACAAGGAACTGCGTGGCAGGCATTTGTAATAGAGTTGAGGTGTAATTTTCCTTCATCCTTTAAGCACTTCAATTCTTTCTTAAACTTATTTGTAAAAGAGTCTGTTGGATTATACGATAGCTTCTTGTATGTTTTTCATCCTCTAGTAAACTTCTTAATTTTGATTCGTAGTCCTCAGTATTCATCACAACTAAAGTGTTTACTCTTATCTGCTTTTGTAATGGTAATTGAACTATCCTTTTTCAAGTTTTTAAGAATTCTTATGTCGTTGATGGTCGTACTAGGAAAAATTCGGTTTCAATACAAAATTAGACAGGGTTTTTTACGGTAGAAGCTCTTACTAAGCTAACATCTTTTATTATATTTGCGTTTTTATGCAAAGATGTTTCTATTGAAGAGATAATGTCTTCCACGGGACTTTATCCGGTTTAAAAACAAAATTTCGGACCCTTTTCAAGCACTGATTGTTCTTGTATCGTTAAAGTTCTTGATGAAAAATTAACCACACCTGGTCTGGTCCTAGAATTGACGAAGGTATTACCGCATTATTTGTTGATAATTTCGAAAACTTTTTTAGCAATCTTTCTCTGGAAAGGCGAAAGTCATGATTGAAGTGATTTTTTCCTGTTTGTTGAATTAAACAAAAGTCACTTACACTAACCTTTTGTAAAATATGTTTCTGAAAGGGCTGAAGTGAAATCTTCAGACTTAGAAACTTGCTTTAAAGCCGAAGAAATAGCAATCTTTCCAGAGAAAGATTGCTAAAAAAGTTTTCGAAATTATCAACAAATAATGCGGTAATACCTTCGTCAATTCTAGGACCAGGTGTGGTTTAATTTTTCATCAAGAACTTTAACGATACAAGAACAATCAGTGCTTGAAAAGGGTCCGAAATTTTGTTTTAAACCGGATAAAGTCCCCGTGGAAGACATTATCTCTTCAATAGAAACATCTTTGCATAAAAAACGCAAATATAATAAAAGATGTTAGCTTAGTAAGAGCTTCTACCGTAAAAACCCTGTCTAATTTTGTATTGAAACCGAATTTTTCCTAGTACGACCATCAACGACATAAGAATTCTTAAAAACTTGAAAAAGGATAGTTTCAATTACCATTACAAAAGCAGATAAGAGTAACACTTTAGTTGTGATGAATACTGAGGACTACGAATCAAAATTAAGAAGTTTACTAGAGGATGAAAAAACATACAAGAAGCTATCGTATAATCCAACAGACTCTTTTACAAATAAGTTTAAGAAAGAATTGAAGTGCTTAAAGGATGAAGGAAAAATTACACCTCAACTCTATTACAAATGCCTGCCACGCAGTTCCTTGTGCCCTAAATTATATGGACTTCCCAAAATTCATAAGCCTAACCTACCATTACGACCAATTGTGTCAAGTACAAGGTCACCAACAAGTGTTTTGAGCAAATGGTTAGTGTCAATCTGTAAACCACTTTTGTCTACACAAATTTCGTATATTAAGAATTTTTCGAATTTGGTTGAAAAACTGAAAAAAGTAGAAATTTCTTCGAATTCTTTGCTTTCAAGCTTCGACATTGTATCAATGTACACAAATATTGATGTAGAAGCAGCCGAAACTCTTCTAGAAGGAAAGCTCTTAAGAAATTTGGATTTGATTAGTGGCAAAACAGATTTGGAAGTTTCTGTAATTATGAATTTAGTAAGGTTGTGCAATAAGTTCTCTTTATTTTTTTCAATTTAGAGGGGAGTATTTCGAACAAATAAATGGTTTACCTATGGGGGCCCCTTTATCCCCTTTATTAGCTAATATTTTTGTGGAGAATATTGAAACAATTGCGTTAGATTCATATTTTTTAAAACATATTTTCTGGGGCCGGTATATGGATGACATTATTTCAGTATGGGATTATGGGGAGGAGGAATTAAAAGGATTTTTGGAACATCTTAATTGTTTGGGAGGGGATCTAAAGTTTACCGTTGAATTGGAAGAGAATGGGAAACTTCCTTTCCTTGATGTTCTTCTTTTGAAAAATCAAAATAGTCTGGATTTTAAAATTTACAGAAAACCGACAAATAACAATAGATTTTTGTCTTATAGTTCCGGTCACGCTCGCCAAGTAAAAATTGGTTTGATCATTTCTTTAACTGATCGGATCTTTAATATTTGCTCGCCAAAATTTGTTGAGGAGGAGTTGTCTTTTCTAAGGAAAATACTAATAAGTAACATGTATCCAGAATGGTTAATTAACCAGACTTTTTCAAAAAGAAGAAAAAGGTTTCTAGAGATTTCTAAGGAAGTCTTGGAGACAACTCGGGAGAAGGATGTTTTTTTGTTCCTTACCATATGTACCCGGGCTAAGTGAAAAACTTAAAAGAATTTTACAAAACAATGGTCTAAGGGTAGCTTTAAAGAGTAATAATACTTTGGGTAGTTTTCTAAATTCTGGGAAGGATCAAACTTCATGGGGCAACAAAGTGGGGTTTATCAGATCCCATGTACTTGTGGAAGCTCATATGTGGGACGTACTAACCAGAGTTTGGAAATGAGATTATTACAACACAAAGATTCTATTTCTTCGGCTTTAAAGCAAGTTTCTAAGTCTGAAGATTTCACTTCAGCCCTTTCAGAACATATTTTTAATTTTCCAGACCATTTTATTTGTTCGAGAATGTCTCTTTGATTTCTAGGGATCGGGGTTTAAAGCAAAATTTTCGTGAAATTCTTGAAATAAAGAAAATCTTATTCAAGAATATTGCTTTGAATCGTGATACAGGTGAATATGGGCTGGACTCTATCTATGATAATTTATTAAAATCTGAGAGAGTAAAGTTCAATTCACCCAATGTAGTTGACCTTTGTCCAAATGTTTATCATTGAACGCTAATGAACCGAATCCAAGAAGGTCAAAGAGAATAGCTTCCGCCTTTGCTTTGAAAAGAATTAGAGATTCAAATAATATGTAGTGTTATTTTATTTAGTATATAAACTTTTGATTTAAATTGTTTTATTTTAGTTTTACTACTGATGACGGTCACTGTATATGTGACCGAAATATCTGGTATTTTTGTGAATTTCTATCACTGTCTATTAAAAGGATTTTATCCCTATTTGAACTTTTATTTATCGTCATGGAAAGGCAGTGTGGTCTCCGAAATTATCTATGTCTATAATTTCAATCTTCTAAGAGAGAAGAATGTTAATTTCCATTGGCATGTGGTTGTACGGATTGTACATTTAGCCGTAAGCTTGGATCATTAAGTCTAAAATGTGAAATTTCTCCAAGTGCTGAAGGAATGAACTAAACTAAATAAGAAATCTCTTATCCTAGAAATCCAAGCAATAATTGTTGATAACATAAAAAATCGTAAAAAAGTACGTGTTTGCTTACTCTCCAATAGTACTTCTCCCTATCAGTTCTGAGGAAAGTGGAAACAGATCAAGCTACAATGACTTGGACCGCTTGTGAATTGGCTTCCGTAGCCTTAGTATCCCCAACTTGATTGGATCTGCTCACAGCACACAATAGCTATACCCAAGACATGAGCCAAAAGGTTTTTTCTACCCGAATTTAAGAAAATTAACTATTTAAGCATGAGGGTTGTCGTAAAACAACTCTGTTAAGAACAATTTTTCAGACGAAGTCTCTCAGATTAGCACTTGCCCTCAGAGAAAGGTAATGATTGCATCTATGATCTCAGATGAAAAGTCCACAATTGTACAAAAATTTGGTATCAGAATCTGCGAGTGCGGTTTTCGAATTCCTGGTGTCTCTGTTTTACGTCGATTTGCAATGTTCCACAATTGACGGGCATAGAAAAGCTATTTCTTCAGTAATTTTTTTTTTATCCTGCCCATCACATTAGAGATAACTGCAATAAGTTTACCTTTTCATACAAGCACCAGAATAAGAGACGAAAAAAACACATCGGTCACTTCCTCCCAGGGTCCTTGTACAGTTTAAGCAAGGTTTTCTGGCCGTTTTTAAACCCATTAAGGTTGATAGTTATGAGGTTTTTAAAACTTAAAACGGTTTTCTAAAATTACATTGACCTGAGAAGGAGGAGGAGGGAGGAGTGAGTACATGAATTACGTGTCTCATCTATATGAAATTTAAGGCTGGTAGCCTACAGTTATACCTATTGTTTTCTGAAATCAAACAGTTCGTGGTAACGAACTGTAAGTAAGGAGCGACCCGGCTCAATGGTAACCGAAACTTTAAAAAACGGAATTTTGATGCCAATAGATACATCAAAAGAATCAGATTTTAATTCTGATTTCAAATATATAAGTCTCATCAAGTTTAATCTTACCTATCAAAAGTTACGTGCCTGAGAAAATTTGGCTGGTTTTTTCGAAAAAAAGGGAGAAAAAACCCCCTAAAAGTTTTAGAACCTTAATGAAAATCACAACATCATATTCAGCGTATCAGACCAACCCTACTGTGGAGGTTTCAAGCTCCTATCTACAAAAATGTGGAATTTTCCATTTTTTTGCCAGAAGAAAGATCACGGATGCGTGTTATTTGTTTGTTTTTTTTTTCCCAGAGGTGATCGTATCGACCCAGTGATCCTAGAATATCTTGGGAGGGCTCATTGGAACGGAAATTAAAAGTTCTAGTGCCCTTTTTAAGTGACCAAAAAAATGGAGGGCAACTAGGCCCCCTCCCACGCTCATTTTTTTCCCAAAGTCACCCGATCAAAATTTTGAGATAGCCATTTTGTTCAGC
Organism: Artemia sinica; assembly: GCA_027921565.1. Lineage (NCBI taxonomy): Eukaryota > Metazoa > Arthropoda > Branchiopoda > Anostraca > Artemiidae > Artemia > Artemia sinica. The sequence continues at coordinate 61,698,911 of CM051262.1, forward strand.
ATGGTCGAAAATATTACAACTATGTCTTTTAGGATGACTTAATCCCTCGAAGCCCCCAGGGGGAGGGCTGAAAGTTATGAACTTTACCCAATGTTAACATATAGCATTGGTTATGGGAAGTATACACACGTTTTTCTAATCAGGGGCAGAAATTTTTTGGTTCGTGTGGGGTGGGGGTGGGGGGGGGGTTAGGGGGAATTTTTTTTCTGGTAGTGTGGGGTGGGGGTGGGGTGGGGGTTATATGGGAGGAAGTCTTACGTTGAAAGTAGGTGTTTGCGATCACAAGTTCATGGGATCGGCACAGTTCGAGTAGGCGAAGGCCGTTATCGTTCAGTGGGTCGGGTGATGCAGGGCCAATTGGGCCACGCCAAACACCCAGATCATCTCGCACTGTAGCATTGAAGTCACCGAGAAGAACAGTGACATCGTGGGGGGAAACTGTTGACAGAGATCTGGACAGAGCAGAGTAGAACTCTCTTCCTTGGTTACGTCGTCGGAATCGTTGGTCGGGGCATAGCATACAAAAATTGTCATCTTGCCATGCTTGTGCCCAAAGCGGGACTTAATTATTCTGTCCGATAAAGCTTCGTGCAAGAGTAAGGTCTTTCTTGCAAGGCCGTTTAGCGCGAGAGGCCAACACCATTTCTTCTCATGCTCCCTCCCAGACCAGACTAACGAGTGATTATCGCCTATTCGCTTCTTCTCAACTTCGAGTAAGACGGGTTTCTGTGAGACCTGCAATCGCCACTTTATTCTTACGAAGTTCTTGAGAAAGTAGGTTCTTTGATGCAGGTGCATTCAGGGTCAAAACATTCCAGGTGGCTATTCGAAGCCCCCCTTTGGTATAGAAGGTTCAGTCTGTCAGTCTTTCTGACGTCGTCAGCATGTCCGTTGACGCGCGATGGTCGAGTTCTTAAAAGGAGGTTCGGATCCGAGGCTATGTAGTCACTTTGCGTAGCACTTGATTTTCAGGTGGAGGATCGCTAGCCCAACCGACCCTAGGCCTGGAATCTAATTAAAGCTAGGTTTAACCTAGATACTGAGATTCCCGGGGTGGGCTCCACCCGCCACATGAGATTGCAGCCACCCTGATCGGGGTGTTTAGTTAGGGGATGACCCCATATCCAGAGGCACGTGGTCAGCAGATAAGGGCTGCATCATTCCGGACGAACTCCATCCGCCTCCAACTCCATCAGTCCTTCGTCAACTTCCGTGCTGCGTTCGACTCAGTGGACCGAGAAGGTCTTTGGCGGATTCTAGAATCGACAGGCGTCCCTGAGAAATATTGCAGAATCTTCAAAGCTCTACACCATGGGACGGAGAGCTGTGTTCAAGTGAACGGGCGGCGCAGCCCGTTCTTCCAAATCACGACAGGAGTGCGCCAAGGATGTGCAGTGGCCCCAGAGCTCTTCAATGTCATCATAGACAACGTTATGACAAGGACTACTTCACGTCTCAGCTTTGGACTCAAGTTTGGAGATCGTGTCATTACAGATGCTGATTTTTGCTGATGACTTGGCCATTCTGGCGGACTCCATGGAGCAGTTGCTGGAAGCGCTTCGAATCCTACGAGAAAAAAGGCTGCAAAAGTAGGACTGCAGATAAAACTGGACTAAAACGAAAATTATGGCCATAGACCCATCCTCTCCTGCTGCCAATCCTTCAGTTAGCCTGGATAGCACCACTAGCATCGAAGTTGTCCAAAGGTTCACCTACCTGGGCTCCATAATTTCTTCAGATGGCTCACTTCTTTCTGAACTACAAGCGAGAATATCCAAAGCGCCTTTTGCCATAGGCAGACTGAACCGTCACCTCTGGCGAAAACCAAACATCAGTCGCACAACGAAGCTGCGGATTTTCAACGCCCTCGTCGGCTCTGTGATGCTCTATGGAGCTGAGACGTGGCAAGCTTCAGCCGCAACCCTCAAGGCAATTGATGTCTTTCAGTCGAAGAGCCTGAGGAGGATCGAAGGTCTGCGATGGTTCGACTTCGTCAGCAATGATAAGCTGCTGCAGATCACCAAGCAGTCCCGGTTTTCGAACCAAGCAGCCGAGCGAACACTACGATGGTTCGGACACCTACTTCAAATGCCTCCACACATACCTGCGAAAACGATCCATGACTTCGACCCTGTCAAAGCCGGTTGGAAGCGACCTCGCGGCCGACCGAAGAAACGATGGTCTGACAGCCTGTCAGAGTTCCTAACGATGGAAAATATCAGGTTGAGCGATGTGCAAAAGCTTGCCATGGACCGAAGTGGATGGAGGAGGCAGAAGTCACTCTCTAAGCCGAGCAGCGCCCGGCAGGAGACATAAGTCAAAGTAAGTCAAGAAACTAAGGAACGACGTTAAAACTTAAAAACGAAAAAAAATTATTCCGTATTTGAAAGGGGCTGTCCCCTCCTCAACGCCTCGCTCTTTACGCTAAAGTTTGACTTTCTCACAACTCAATTTTTTTTAAGCAATACAATTTTGTTTTAATTGCAAATTTTTTAATTAACTTTAACGAAATTCACACCATCAGATTCAGCTTATCAACGAACATTATTAAAGAAGCTTCAAACTCCTATCTGCAAAAATGTGGAATTTTGCATTTTAATTAACTTTAACGAAAATTACACCATCACATTCAGCTTATCAGAGAGCCCTATTAAAAAAAGTTTCGCGCTCCTATCTGCAAAAAGGTGGAAATTTGCATTTTTTGCTCAAAGAAAGATCACGATACGTGCCCTCCAAAAAATCGAGGGCAACTAGGACCCCTCCCACGCTCATTTTTTCTCAAAGTCACCCAATTAAAATTTTGATATAGCCATTTTGTTCAGCATAGTCGAAAATCTAATAAAGTATGTCTTTTAGGATGACTTAATCCCCACAGTTCCCAGGAGAAGGGATACAAGATATGAAATTTGCCCATTTCTTACATATTGCATTGGTTATTGGGAAGTATACAGACATTTTCAGGAAGGATTTTTTTCTGGTGGGGGGAGGGGCTGGAGGAGGGGGTTACTCGGGAGAATCTTTCCGTGGAGGATGTTTCTTTGGGGTAAGGGACATTTCTATGAAGGGTTCGCCGATTTCCAAGCACTATTTAAAAAACGATCAGAAATTAAATTTTAAAAAAAACAAGTTTTTTTCAACTGAAAGTAAGAAGCAACATTAGAACTTAAAACGAACAGAAATTATTACGTATATGAGGGGGTTCTCCCCCATGTCAATACCTCGCTCTTTACGCTAGAGTTTTTTTTTTAGTGCTTTCAAAAGAGCTATCTATTCTAATTAAACGGCCTTTGTGATTCAGGGGTTTTTGAATTAATTTTTTTTTTTAACTTTTAACGTAAAGAGCGTGGTATTGACTAAGGGGAGAACCCCCTCATATACGTATTAACATATACGTAATAAAAAAACAAGCGATACGGCTCAATAGTAATCGGAACTTTTAAAAACGAAATTTTGATGTCAATAAATGTATCAAAAGAATGGGCTTATAATGCTGATTCTAAATATATAAATTTTATTAAGTTTAGTATTACTCATCAAAGGCTAAAAGCCTGAGAAAATTTACCTGGTTTTTTTAAAGAGGGAGGAAACATCCCCTACAAATGAAAGAATTTTAATGAAAATCCCACCGTCAGATTCAGCGTATCAGAAAAACCTATTACATAGGTTTCAAGCTCATATCTGCAAAAATCTACAACTATATCTGCAACGTATTTTTTGCCAGAAGAAAAATATACGAATATAGAAGTTCGTTACGTAAGTTAATTTGTAAGTTACGTCAGAACCAAATTTAGAGACAGCCATTTAGCAAAAGAAGAGTAAAATTTTTATGCAAATTTTGTTTACTTGTTCAATGACGGTGAGCAAAAATAAAAGCTGCATTAGCTAAAAAACGATCAGAAATTAAATAAAAAAAACAAGCTTTTTAAACTGAAAGTAAGGAGCGATATTAAAGCTTAAAACGAACAGAAATTATTCCGTATATGAAAGGGGCTGTCCCCTCCTCAACGCCTCGCTCTTTACGCTAAAGTTCAAACTCTGTCTCATAACTTTATTTTTTTAAAACAATAAAAACTTTAGCGGAAAGAGCGAGGCGTTGAGGAGGGGACAGCCCCTTTCATATACGGAATAATTTCTGTTCGTTTTAAGTTTTAACGTCGCTTCTTACTTTCAGTTTTAAAAACTTGTTTTTTTTTTATTTAATAAGACTCAAAAACTGTCAGTTTTCCTGATGTGTCGCCTTGGTTGAAATTAAATTAGACACAGGACCCTTAGTCCTGTAAAGAATATATTCTATCTTCAAAGAACTGAGCTTGAGGAAAAGGGTGAGAACGTCTTCTGCTTTCACTGGTACCAACGATGGAATAGAACAATAAATATAGTGACAACTATGAAAGGTGTTCCCCTATGGTGGAAGTGCTCAGAGATACTGGCTGGAGTCAAGCAGTACGATGGGTACCAACCTCTACGATGCATGATAACAGTTCACCCTTTGGATTCAGAACATGCCCACTAGGCGTATATCAGAAGGTCGCCCATCTAAAGTATCTTTCATGGGGCATTTTCTTTCTTACTTTAATTTAGATAACGCAAACTCAAACTCTAAGTTAGAATCAATTAAATTTACAATTTTTAGAATTCCATAATTTAAATAAGTAATCAAATTATTTTTTATAACAAACATCTTACCATGTCCCCCTACCCTCCGAAAAAAAAAACACGAAAAAAAGAATTAAATAATAAAAAAAAATTATAATATATTTTTACGTAGTATATTCTACCTAAATTTTTAAATATTATAAATTAAAGGTAGACTATTCAGAAATATATTCTTAATTCATTCTTTTAATTTATCTTGCTGTCCCTTTTGCTGCTCAGTTTTATATTAAAGATAAATCTTTCGGAAGCGTAATTGCCTCTGGGTGAAAGGGGGGTTTTCAGGTGGGATTTGTCCACAGGGGAACTTTTTCAGGGTGAGTTGTCCGTGGTTGGGAATGTTCTGGGGTTAATAGGGCTCATGATGAATAAGGAAGCGGCTAAGTTTTGTTTAGGCTGGGAAGGTATTAATAATAAAATTCAAATCGCTCATTTTATGACTAAAAAGTTGAGGGTATTAGTTATAGTAGTATATGCCCCTGTAGAACCGACTGACGGACATACTAGTGACTCAGATGAATTTTACTTAAATGCTACAGGAGCAAATAGACAGGGTTGCAGGTAGAAATATCGTGTTTTTATTATGATATTTTAACGCCCAGGTCAGTAGAAATAGGGATAGATTAAATTTGGCCTAGGTAAATTTGGTGTAGGAAGCGAAAACAGCAATGACTGTTGCAATTTTGTAGGTATAACAATTTAGTTATAACCAATAATGTGTTTCGTCATAAAATGGCCAATAATTTACAATGGTATTTACGTGATGGTAAGACAGCAAACCTTATTGATTATGTTATTGTAAACTGAAGACAGGGACGATCAATACAAGATATTAGGGTATATAAAGGTTTTGTTATTGATGTTAACAGTAAAGATCACCATCTGGTAGCGTGTAGGGTTAATTTAAAGTTGAGATTTCGGAAGGGTAACTATCTTCTTGGAAGTTATGATGTTAGTAGACTCCAGGATGAGAATTTGAGAAAACATTTTCAGGAATAGTTGAATACTAACCTAGAGAGTTTAAAATTTGACAATGTGGAAAGTGGATGGAATGATTTAAGGAAAATAATTTTTGAAGTTGCTGATGGTGTCTTAGGGAAGAAAATTAGGACTGAAGCTTGGAATATTAGTGAAAAAGCTTTATGTTTAATAGAGAGGAGAAGGGGCTTGTACAAGAATTATCTAAGTGATACATTAAATGAAGATAAAAGTAATGTAAAGAAAGTGTAAAAAACATTAAAATATGAACTAAGGAGGTGTGAAGCGGAGGCCACGGATAAAAGTAGCCGAGAACCTGGAAGAAGCAGCTAGACGGCATAATAGTAAAATATTATACTGGCATGTTAATAAATTGGGAGGGAGTAGTCAATCTGGACATGTCCCAGTTAAAGATAGGAACGGGATCACAATTAGTGAAAATAAAAGATTTAAAGAGAGATGGGAAGAACAATTTGAGATTGCGCTAAACCCAGATAGAGTTACAAAAAAAAAGATAGAGGAAAATGAAAAAAGTTTGTGATACCTTGGATGTAAAGGAAGAGCTAGCGAAAGTACTAAAAGGATTAAAAAATATTAAGGCTCCAGGTGATGATAGTGAGTTAAATGTGTTTTTTAAGTATGGCGGCTCTGAGGCTAGAAATAAGTTACTGAAGATTATGAATATGATTTTTGAAAAAGGGGAAGTACTTAGCGATTTTAGTAAGACCTTAATTAAACCACTGTATAAGAAAGGTGATAAGAGTGAGAATCGTAATTATTGAGGCATTAGTCTGGTCTCTGTAGCAGTAGCCGCATTAGCCGGTATAAGTAATTGGTATTTAAAAATATCTAACTAAAAGTGGGATATTATAAAAATGTACCGTATATACCATAACTTACTCGTATTACAGATATAGTTGCAGCAGCTTGAACCCGTGTCTGCCAAATATTTGGGCTAAATTTAGCTTATAAACTTTGGTAAGACACCCCCCGAATTTAAAACTTTTTTTGTTCTATGTTTTTTGTCTTAGTCCCTGTTTCTTCAACAACTATATTATGAAAAACTCGTTTTTTTTTTTTTTTTTTTCGGATATTTGTGGCTTAGTCACTATTTTTTTTTAGAACTACACTAAGGAAAATTCGTGGGCTGTGGCCGGCATAAGTAATTGGTGTTTAAAATATCAATATAAAAGTAGGATATCATACAAATATACCTTATATACCGTGATTTACTCGTATTACCAATAGGCTATAGGTGGCAGCAGCTTGAACCCGTGTCTTCTGAAGAATCGGGCTCCATTTAGCTTATAAACTCTGGTAAGAAACCCCCGAATTTAAAAGTATTTTTTGTATGGATGTTTGTGGCATAGCCCCTATTTCTTCTACAACCATATTACGAAAAATTCGTTTTGTTCGGATATGTGTGGCTTAGCTACTATTTTTTTTTTAACTACACTACGGAAAATTTGTGGGCTGTGGTCGGCATAAGTAATTGGTGTCTAAAATACCAATTTAAAGTAGGATATCATAAAATTTTACTATATATACCTTAATTTACTCATATTAGCAAAAACTATGTCTTTAAAAAACTGCAATACGGAAAATTTGTGGGCTGTAGCTGGCGTAAGTACTTGGTATTTAATATATCAAAATAAAAGTAGGATATTATACAAATTTACCGTATATACCGTAATTTACTCATATAATCCAAAACTATTTCTTTAAAAACTACAATACGGAAAATTTGTGGGCTGTAGCGGGCATAAACAATTGGTATTTAAAATATCAAAATAAAAGCAGGGTATTATAAAAATTTTCTTATTTTCAGAGAATTTGAAAGTTTTAGGTAGCAAATGAATATGCTTACCTGCTTGATAAAAGGTTATTTGTCTGATCATTTAGAGAATAAAAAAAGAACAGGGAACAATTTTTAGAAAATACCCGTACCAATTTAAAGATATACTTTATAAAGCTACTGAAATCAATTATGGAAATGAGCCAATAAATAAATGAAGTTTCTGATACAGAAAAAATCACGACATACAGAGTGCAATAAAAATAAGTAATATTATACGATACAAAAAAAGCAAAATTTCGGCAAAAACTTAGGGAAGTTACTTGTTACAATTGTTGAAGTTTACGGTATTTTGACATAAATTACCCCAACAGAGCTGATCGGACACTCCATCAAACAGCGGTTTGGGGTGAGGACCCTTAGAAACGAAGAAATCTATGTGTTTTGCTGAATCACACAAGATACACGATAAATTAAACAGAAAGTAGGTAGAAATGTCTATTGATTCTTGGAGTGACCAAACTCACATGCGAAGCAATCTAATTAATAGAAATGAAATCAACCATTCAGATACGGTTACGACACTAGTTTTCTATAAAAATAAACATCCATGCTCGTAAGCTTAGGTTAGAGTAGTTACAGTTTTGGGTGATCAGAAAGCAGTAGAACGTTTGAGAACACAGTCTGATCTAATCGATCATGCTGAATACAAAAATCAACGTTATATAATTGACAATTGGGTGCAACCTTCCAATGTGTTTGAACTCCCAAAATTGATCACAACTGACCAAATTCCCTTCTATAAAAAATTTCAAACTGCTCCACAATTTTGAAATTATAGGACAAATTAAAGGAAATTCGACAAAATTGAATATTCTTATTCCAAAGCTGTTGCCGTTCATTTGCAATCTTTAAGAATCGACGAAAAATATAACAAAGAATAATCTTGATCCATGTTGATAATTTATTTAAAAATTTTTCGAGAAAACAAGTTTTCTTATTAGAAAACACTGCTTTATCAAAATTAAAACCCCGTTTTTCTTGCTTAATTTTCGTAAATAGAAAAGCAGTGTGGTCTAAGAAATTACGTTTTCAAAGATAAGTAAAAGGTTCCATTGAACCAAAAATGAGCAGAAATAAGGTTAAATAATCTTCCAAAGGCAAAACTACCACAAATGCCCATCGATAATTAAAAAAAAAACGCAAAACAAACATAAATTACAATAAATAACCGATTCAAACTCAAAACGAGCAAAAATTTACATGAATAGTGCTGATAACTCCCTTGTCTTCTAAAGAACAGAACATATTTGCTCTTTACTGAAAAAAACAAATGACCGTGGATTGTCAGTTTAATAAACATACACCATATTTATTCCTTAATTTTCAAGATTTTTTTTTTGTAATGTCAAAAATGAGAAAACATTTAAAATATATTTTGTTTGCTTTAAAGTGCAAATTATGTTCTGGCCTTGAGAAGGCGTGGGGGTAATCAACACTACACTACTACCCTTTTTGTTTTTGAACTATTAGTGAAGAAGTGGAGTGACTCCATTTTTAGCATGCAAAACCATAGGGTTTTATAAAGCACAAGTGAACCAGTCCCGTAGATCTCCGTAACTTATCTGAATATAAGATCTATGTCAAAGCAATAAAATCCATGGATGAGCATGCTACTGTTAGTGGAACGGAACCTGATTTAGAAAGATGTAATTACTGACAGTAAATTCTGCACATGAATAATGAAAAAATAAAATTCTAAAAAATGAAAATTTCCAAAAATGAAACAGAAACCCTCCCCTGTTATCTTCAAACCTTATTCAGCCAGGAGAATCTGTTACGAAAAATAGGTGTGACAGCAAAATGCCGAGATCTCGTTGTTCTAGCAGTTAACCAGAAGTAAGATTTGGTGGCAGGGGATGGCTAAATTGCCGGGGCAAGCCAATGGCTTTCTTATTTTAGTTTCATGAAGTCAATATAAATACAGGACTTGAATGATTCAGTGCCTGGCACAGACGACTTATCTCCAGAAGGTATTTTGCAATGAATTTTTCAGTATGAAGATGCAAAATGCCAATTTCAATTACATTTACCCCGATCATGCAGTAGAATCCACTATTAATTTGGATTCAAAGACGGAGAGTGGAATCACAGGGATTACCGTGAATGAGTTGGCACTTGTAAATTGGACTTACAGTCTTCCTTTTTGTAACTCAGTCTCATCTAAATTCAGTTAGCTGCTGTGTATTGTACCTCAAAGTGAGTTTGACACTTGACAATAAGTGACAAATTGAGTTTGACAACTGACTTTGACACTTCTCACTGCAAAGATCTTCCCTCCTTCATCTTGCACCAGCACAAAATTGGTGATAAAGTGAATTTTGTTCTGGCGTCCTTTTCGATGCAGCGTTGACGATTTGCTCAATATTTACACTCTTGATACAGTCGATACTGAGATTGCTGAGAGTCTTCTCGAAATGTGAGCTATTGGAAACGGAGCCCTTCAGCGATAAATGGACAGAGATATAGCTGCTTTTAGCAACGTGAAGATCATGAATAATGAGCAGGTGTAACGGAAAAAAAAAAAAACCAACCCGTATTTTAGTGCTGCAAATAGTCTCAACAATACTGAACTTCAAGCTGTCAAAAGGGTGGTCGGTGAATTTTTACATTGCTGGGGACACAAGACTTCACCATCTGAGGAACTTGCTTTATCATTAGCTTTTCCCATATGCACTTCCTGTATTTAAAAGAAGTGGCATTTCTGGGAAGGTTGTATTTCGGTCAGAAGCCATGTCAGCTCTTCTGAAGTATCCGAAAAAAAAATTGAATGGGTGGCCTCTTAACGTAGAGATTAGCAGTGAGTTCACTTACTTTAGGTTGCAGAATTGATGCTGAACCTCAGAAACCACCCACCATCGAAAACTATTGAAAGCTACGAAAACGAATATTTACTACTCTTATGTCTTTTAACGGTGACGTTAAAGAACTGCATGTACTTGCAGAAGGATATGATGGAAACTTTATATATTGTGACAAAGGAGGTAACCTAATTTGCCTGAAGCACTGTTGTGATTGCCACGAGCAGTGAGGATCTCCATACAAACTTGCAGTAGCTCTAGGTAAACGCTTGAAGGTAGATAATTGGTACTTGATACTATCATATTCAAAGACAAAGACAAAAATGAATGATCTTTTATTTGACAAGTTCGAAAATCTAGTCAATGTTCTTCAAGCAAGAATAACGGTCTACGTCTCTCGGGAGGCTATCAATACCAGAAGAAAATAGTGAGGCTAAGCAAAGGTAGATGTATTGACACAGGTTTTGAAGAGCTTCATTTGTCTCCATTAAGAGGTGGATACTAGAGTTGTGCTACACACGTTGGAGTGTTTGAAGAAGGAAACCGGTATTGTTTGAATCAATGACACAGATAGTGTTGTTCTTTCACTATATTATTATAAGCTATTCTTTGGATACCACTTAAATTGTGAAAAACCGAAAGTTTTTGTCTGATTCCATAAATATTCAGTCCCTATAAATCAACTTTGCAGGAATTAAACATAAGACCTAGTTTTTTCATCTGCCTTCTTTATACGCTTTTTCACTGTGATGCAGTTGGTTTTATGTTCTCTGAAGGAAAATAAGTGGCGGCTAAGGCTGTTGAGAAATCAGCATTGTAAGAACTGACTGCTTTGCTTTTTAAAGAGATAAAGAGGTAAAAGCTCGATTCTTCTGTGTAAGAAAGTTTTCTTTCTATTGGGAAGAAACTCACTGTTGCCACATGCGGTGAAAATCCACACCTCTGTACCTCTCTTGATGACTTGCGAGTACATTTATACCCTCAGAAGTGGAAGCTCAAATATTTTCAACTATCTGAAAAATATTTTGGGTGCCATTCTAAGCGCGTTTACCTCCAGTTGGACGCTTTTTTTGTTATTTTTTTTTTCAAGCGAACTGACCAAAACCGCAGCTTGTTGATCCCTTATTGTTTCACTGGACTTTCCAGGATTGTGAAATTAGGCCAGTTTTGTCAACCCTTAAGGTATTCCCCAATTGTGTGGTCCCTTAGTACTAGTCGGGCAAGTGCAGTACAAAAAAATCATGTGCGGGAAATAGAACGTGTGATTTACTTTGTGGCTATGGTGGGGAATGTTTGAATACTTTTTTTATGCTCCCTAATTAATTTTCTGGTTCTGTAACCTTTGAATTCTCTTCTATCTATAATTCAAATTCAAGTGAAAACCTTGATGTGCTGAGCTAAAATCTTTTAAAGTCTGCTTATTAATAAGTACACGACACGAAATATCTAGCATTTGCTATTAGGAGTAATCAGAGAATAACTAACTATCCGTTACTCGCCAAATACTTGAATATTAGAGCGATTTTTTTCAATAAATGTTCCAATATCATCAGTATTGCGAGATACTCGTAATCAGTACTATCGATTACCATAGGCTGCGTGATCATTGTTGATACTTTTTGTAGAAGGCATTTTAAAAGAAGAAAAAACGATATGTTTTTCAAATTTTCAAAGACTAGCATCCCCCGGTCGAGTACATAATACTCATATTCGTAATAAGCGCTATTGATTACCTCATAATCTGTTGCCAAACCTTATGCTGCTACTGATCACCTATCAGTCATATTTTAGGCTAGTGAAATCCTGACTAGATAGTACTTTCCGAAGAAAAACAGCAAAGGTAGGTCTAGTACGTACTCCTTTCGTGAACGTTCTCGTAAACCTCGGAGATATCTGGAATCTTCCACCTGTAGAGGTTATTTTCCTAATAATGTGGTTGGACGCGGCAAGCCTTAACACAATGGGCGAGACAGTAAAGGTCAAACCTGCCCGTCTAAGTGAAGATACAATGTGACTTCGTTGACAAGATGGGGAGACAGGGGAGGCAAATCCGTCCCGCCAAGAAATTGAAACACTTGAGGTTTGTAGAGAAAATCAATTATGTTATTCGTGCTTTTCCTTGTAATTTTATGTCAGAAAATGAGAGGCTTAAAACTTTGTGTTGTCAAGATAAGATGAAGCAACAATAACGAGACACTAAAAACTGGCTTTTGCGTTCCAGAAAAGGTTTTAAAAAAAAAAAAATTTAGACTACATGCTTCGCCTCAAAAAATTCGACAGAACAAAACTTGAATATGAGAAACAAATCGTTGAAATCCAATTCCCGCGTGAATAAGATTTGTTCCTTTTTGTGGTGGAATTGAGAAAACTAAAAAAGAAAAAAGGGACAAAGAGAAAGAGAGGACATAGTTTTAAAATTCAAGCTAAAAAGACGGATGCTATATTGTTGAGCTACTGTCTGATAAAGATTTCTTTGTTGCAACTACGAGTGTCAGAAGAGCAAGTAATAAAAGAGACACAAAAAATAAACATAATCTGAAAATTCCATCTGCACTTACTGACATTAATATCTTACGGGAACTACTGTTTTCAGCTTGCAAATGCGGCAGGGAAGGACAGCTTAAGGCGGAACTAATTGGTCATCGCTCTCTCAGCTGAAAATAGTGATAATCGGGAGACAGAATCGGAAGGAGTATACTGGGTATTCGTTAAGTCGGAAGGTAATCGGAGTATGGAAGATGTGGTTGAATTCGGCGAGTCTTTGAGGAATTCGAGATCAGTCTCCTCAGGAAACAAGTGATTGGGGCCTTGTATTGCCAGTTTTAATTACCCTACCAAGGCCTAGCCTAGCCAAAATATGGTATCTGGGGAATACTCTCTTCGATTAATAATCACTAACTATCTCTCCTTATGCTTTAGGCCTATACCCAATCCATACCCCCAAATTTCATCTCAATTTCTTCCTTTCATGACTATGCCTTGGGCTGGGACCCAGAAAAGATATTTACCCAATAACCCTGCACTCTAATCACTCACAAAAACCTTTATATTTTTCGCCAAGAGTAGTTTTAAACAGTAGGCCTACCAGCGACAAGTTCTGCTTTGACTGAGATGAGTTTTTTTTTTGCACTCATGCAAATAACACCTATGCAAATAAAGAGGTTATTCGAGGTGATGCCTGGTGATACTTTGTGTCGTCCCTTATGCTAGAGCCCAATTCTTCGTTTGCCTCAAATATAAATTCAAAAGAAATGAAGCATTCTTCTTTAGTTGTGTTAAACGTCCCTTGTAGTTAAATGACTCGGTACCAATATAATTTTATTTCTGTTTGTATTTTTGTTTCGTTTTTATTGATGGGTACTTTGGTATATGTATTTCCTGAAACGACAGGCCAAGCCCAATTGTCTCTTCCCTATATATTTGCACGATCATTTTCCGCTTGCTTTGCTTATTCTCTTCTTCATAACCAAAACATTTTTGCCATGGTTTGAAGCCGTTATTCCATTGTTCTGTACTGGAGACGCTTAGGTGGCAGTAGGTTTTATCTTTAGTCAAGAATTTCCAATCAGATTAAGTATGTCGGAAATGTTGACATTGGTAATAAGAGAGAAGAAGGAAATATATATAAGGTTTGAAGTTTTTGGAGTTTGGCTTTTAAGTTTTTCACTTTTATTTTCGATCAAGAGGGATGCAACGGTAGCTATGGGTTTTGTTATAACCGGATAAATTTTCGTCCTCTTTTTATATAAATTTGCCGTCTCTTGCTTTTTAGAATGTCTTAATTGAAGCATGACTCTTACTATTTAATTTAGCTTTAAAAACAATGCTTCTCCTCTTACATTGGGCAATAGTAAGTAATTTTATTGCGTGCTATCTGGGCAAATATAATGCAAAGGAAATAGAAAATCGAAAAGACAAAAAAAAATACGGAAGGGGCGTGGAGAGTAAATTCTGACTCAGGGGCCAGTCAGAGAGGATGAGGAGAGTTATTAGGTGTTATGTTATCTTCTTAACGTGCGCTTTGTATTGTGTATTTCCAGGGGAAGCTCAATACTGTGATGATATTCCATGCTTTAAAAATGAGTTGTATCTATCTCTCGTTACAAGTACTAGAGCTCATGCCAAAATTCTAAAGATTGATGAAACAGAAGCTCTTGGAGTGGATGGTGTTGTAGCCTTTTTCTCTGCAAAAGATCTTCCGCCGTCTCAAAACATTACAGGTCCAGTCTTCCAGGATGAGGAAATATTTGCCAGGGAAAAGGTATATGTTTGTTGGTATTAGTATTTTTATAGAGCTTGATATAGATGTAGAGGAACTTGAAAAATGAAGAAAATACGCATTGCTTTGGTTAAGTGTTCAGTTTAGGTCTGACACAAATCTCGCGTTAAAAAGATATTTCTTACGTTTAAATCATACCTATAAAGGATTTATCTGGAGAGGGAAAACCATGGTTGCAGCGATACCTGTAACCTAATAAAGAACGAACCACAACCCATAGTCCCTACTCAAGAACGGATGACCTGTGCGTGTAGTAAAATATTTTTTTAAGATTGCAGATAAGTTTGGATTCATTTCACGCTGTATCCCCTTGTTCAACCTATTGTCAATCCATCCTAGCTCTGATGAAATTTCGGGTTACTGGACTGTTTGTATTCATGCTTAAGTTAAAATATTTTGTGCAAGAATATTTAACTTCCTGGCAGCGTATAAAACACCCTGTCCACGAATAAGCTTGGGAAACTCACCGGGGTTTAGATAAGTTTATGCCGTTAACAACTGCATATTTTCCCACTGATAGTTCCTTCAAAGTGTATCGTACTGTCGCACAGCATATTTTACTGTTAGTTACCGCTACTGTGCTTCCACACTGTTGTTACTTTCAAACACGTTTTCTGATTCTGATCATCCTTTTTTACAAGCGGGGGGGGGGGGGCAGCAAACCTCCAATCATAAGTTTTAAAGACGTAATGTTAATTGTATATTTTCGATTTTGATCGGATATTATGTTTTAGGACATCGGGCTTTTTTTAGTTAAGAAAATAACTTATTATTTTGATCTAATTTGTGTTAATTCATGTTAATCTAATTTTCTATCTAACTTTACTTAGCATGTTGTTTAATGCAAAGATTCAGTTTTTCAAGTTGTGGTTTGATGGCTCTAATTATATCATCTTTTGTCCATTCCGTAACTAAAAATTGGTTTTCCAGTCTTTCAGTTTCGAAAAAATAAAGTCCTAGATGAACTTGAGTCTTGAAATTGCCATTAAAAGATTATGAATGAAATATTTTTGTGTTTTTTTTTTCTGAAAAAGGGAACAAGATCCTATCATTTAAACAAGTGGAAGTGAACCTGGAAACAAGGCGTATTTTTTTAAGGAAAGAAATCAGCAAATATGAATTAAAAACTATAAATTTTATGAAGTTTACCTTCAAACCTCTTCTTGGGTGTAATTAGAGCTTAAATAAAAGCAAGTGTAAAAAAACATAAATGTAGGGGGAGACATGGAATGTAAGGGCTTAGTTTTATCAAAGTTCCAAATTTACATCTGAAGACCGCCAAATCAGTATAATCCATATAAATGGGCATAGGTTTTTTACTATGAACTTAAATAAAAGTAGGTATAAACACAATAAACAGGAGAAATTATGGCACATGGAAGTTTAATTTTCCTTTTGTATTTTGAAGATATTTTCTCTTGCAAAAGCTTCCAACCGAAATTGAATTCATTAGTTTTAAATCCTTTGCTGCTGGTTATTATTTTGGTTTATCGACTTTTTATTTTTTATTTATTTTTTTTTGCTTTGAAGTGGACCTACTAGTTTCACGTAAACATTAGTGAAAGTCTCTTTGCAAATAAAGCTTTTATTATTCTTTGTTATAAACCTAATAAATTTCTTGAATTCCTGCTATTTACTTGCTGAATTCATACTAAATAATATGATTTGGTTTCCATAAGTAGTCCTTTGATTAAATTATCAAATAATGTTAGCACTTTCATTACTTTTTAGCAAACAAAAACTTAAAAGAATCAACCTTTTCAGGTTAAACCGTTTCAGCTTGAAGTAAGTGTAAGACTATGTTTTAGTATACATGCAATTTGAAGAAAAATTTTGCACACCCTCGCTTGGTTAGTATTATAAACCACGGTGGCTTATACCCCTCTACCCAAAAATGTATTGCCCTCCCCCTATTAGAGATATTCAATGAGTTTAAACCTCAGTTTTGACAGGATATGTTAAATGAAAAAAAAAATATTCAAATTTTCTTCAGACCGATCATTAGAAGAAATATTCGCACCCTTCCACCTCCTTGGAAGAGGTATCCACCCGGAAATACATCAGTGCAATTGAAATGCCAGCATCCTATACGCTTTATTTCTTCCAGGTGGAGTGTCATGGCCAAATCATAGGATGTATTGTTTGCTACTGAACAGGCCATAGCCCAAAAGTCCGCTAGAAAGGTGAAAATCGAATATGAAGATTTGCAACCTATACTTACTATAGAGGTACGACGAGCATTTCTTATTCTAGATGATCGTATTTTTAGAATTATATAGTAGTTTTAGTCGAAGTATGAGTTACTTACCCTCCAAATTTAGCCAGTAAAATCAAAGGACTATGGGGATATTTCTAAGATACAAAATTCTTTTATATTTTGAATTATTGATATTATGGGGAATGACCAGTCTTACCTGATGGGGGTTAATGAAGTGAAACAAAATAGCATAAATTCGCGCACATCTTGTCTAAAAGCTTCCGCAAACTATTACTTTATTATTCTAGATGATTACGTTTTTTAAATATGAAGCAGATTTAGTCAAAATAGGAGTTACTCACCCTTCAAAATTTAACCAGTAACATCAAAGGAATAAAGGACTAAGGACGAAGTCTCTCTTGACTTTTTTCATTTTAATATAAAATTGAGAATCAGAAGGGATATGCTTTGGAAACTTTTGATAAAAATTTTCTCTAAACTACAATAATAAATTAAATTTTACGAGAGTGTTGGTGGAATGTTGCATGTTACAAGCAGTTCTTTGCTTCTACCACTAAGTTTGACTACGGTTACACCGCGTATGTAACTGCATTAGTGTCATATTTCAACAATAAATTCAAAAAAAAAATTGGGGCCGGGAGATAAAGACAAAATTTTCTCTTTCATCCGGTCTTAGCTTTTAACTTACCAAGATGAACCTAATTTGTTTCAATTAGGAATATTGAGTTCTGAATTCAAACTCAGCCGGGATATTGGAAATTCATCTTAAACGTTATGTTTTAAAGCACATTTGAATGTTTGTGTTCTAGTAGTATATTTGTGTTATCTAGTATAATATCTCATAGTAGAATAAACGTGTTCTGGCCAAACTTCACACCCACTTCTGTAACCCTTCTGTTCATTTCATGTATATCAGTACTTTAACGTAACATTACGCTTTAGGTTTTTTCTCTACAATTAAAAATGACAATTTATGTAGGATGCGAATAAATTATTTCAAGCTTCTTTTTGTTTTCCACTATTGACAAAAAGTCAGTCTTTTGCGTACTTTATGTATTTCAGATACAACTTCAAAGTTTGCCAAATATAAAATCTAGTACTTCTTGCAAACAAAAGTAAAATTAAATTCAGTAGAATTGATGTCAGAATTAAACGTTCAGATGATATTGGCTGTAGCTTGAATTCCTTGTTGAAATTTATTAAAATCACTTGTTGACACTACAATTATTTGCATTTGTATTATGCTTAAAATAATTGAACACGGCTAAATTTAGCCTAATTTGCACTGAGCATAACCCACAGATTTATATTCTACAAGATTATTATCTTCTTTGTCTTTGCACTCAGCAAAATCCACAGATTTATCTTCTACGAGATTATTATCTTCGTCCCAATTAACGCCAAAAATAAATTCTAAAACCTCTTGCATGCTAAGAGGAAATTAAATTCAGTAGCACCGAGGTTAATTTAAACGTTCAGATTTTTCTTATTGATTGAAGCTTGGGATTCATGTTCAATTTAACGATCGTCATGTTGTTGCTACCATTACTTAAATTTGTTTTGTGTAGGTTATAAGTAAATGCACTTCTTTCAAAAGCATAAATTTAGCCAAAGTTGCCCTAAAAAAATCCCTGAAATTTATACTTTACCAGATTGTTTTCTTCGTCTTTATCCAGGCCAAAAACAAAAATACTAGCACCTCTTGCATGCATTGAAGAAATTAAAAACAGTAGGATTTATTTTAAACATACCCGCTCTGATGCTCCGTTTAAAATGTATATTATGATAGCAGAAATCTTACAGTGTCTGTAGTGACACTACTACTGTCCCTAATGGCCATACAATCGCCAACTTTTATCTTAGGTGAAAATTGGAATATTGGTAGAATTATTAATTTTCTTTACTTTGCGACGAAATCCATCTTAATACTCCAAATAGATTACGCTGTGATAGCTTATAGCATCTTCTTTTTTTTAATACAGAATATAATTTGAAGTCTGGGAATACCCCAGAAAATTAAGAAAAAAGAAGTTTACTACTTATGCTAATCCCTACTTCTAAAACAAGAGCTTATGATATAGTATCATTTAGATCTATCAAATATACGTCCAACAGCCCAACCACAAGTTTTTGCATCCAATTCTAGCCTTCTGTATTCTGTTAGAGCATTCTTCAGCGTTCTAAAATTCTGATATAGTATAATTTAGATTTAAAAAAAAATCCAACAGCCAAATCACATATATTGGTATGGAGTTTTGGTATTCTGTAGCTGTATGATTTTGAATTTGGACTTCCGTAGAATTTTATTTAAGACTTCGAATTTTCCTCTTGTGGTAGAAAAATGGATTAATTTATTCTTGGCAATACGGAACCTAGGGTTTGATCCCAGATACGATAAAGGTGGGTGATAGGGCCATTACATGTCCCTTAAAAAAAAGAAAAAAAACTTGACCAAAATGTCGACAGATAAAGACGCCCTATGCACCATTAATGACGTTAGAGAGGATATTTATCCATATTCTTAAATACCTTTATAGGGTTAACTATGCCATTTTGAATGAACTTGGCCTTAGCCAAGTTAGAGCTTTTACTCTAACGCTTAGACAGATGAAATCTCATCATTCCAGGATGCAATCCAAACGACTCTTTCTACCACTCTGGCATAAAAATTATCAAAAGCGGAGATGTTGATGCTGGGCTAAGCCATTCTGAGCAAATCCTTGAAGGACAAATGCGGATTGGTGGACAAGAGCATTTCTACCTAGAGACAAATGCTGCAATTGCTGTGCCAAAAGATGCAAAAGAATTGGACATATATTGCTCAACTCAAAACCCTACTAACACTCAAGTAAGATGATCATCATATAAGGATTTTACGATATTTAGATCGGGAATAGAGGAATTGTAAACTCAATTGAAGAATTTTCCACGGTCTGTAGAAATGATGCTAAACATGGTCAGTAGCTTAATGTCATATGCCCTCGACTTTAGTTATTTTTCCTTTTTGGAGGGGAAATTCTTAGAAATTCTCTTTTAAATCCACATAAAATGTGCTAGATCTTGGAAAATTCACTAATATTTCCTCAACCTGAACGACTATAGGTAAGGATGTTTTGTAGAAAATTTACATTTAGAATGTCTTTTGGACAGTCACATAACATATGCTAGATGCTTAGAAACTCATAAATTATTCTCCAATCTGAATTATTTAACCTAAGCAAGTTCCATAACTTAGTAATTCGCAATTCTAGGCCAGGCTGTCCAAAATATTTCCAGAAGCTATTTCATTACCTATTATTGGGTTAAAAATCCTGTTTCATAAGCATCTTGGTTAAAAAATCTCTAATCTCTATTGAATGTACTGTAGAAATTATAATTTACCTTGCCTCACAACAATGGGGACTGGGGTTCAAACCTGCCTGTGCACAAACCTTTCCTCTTAGGTAAGACCTTCCTGTCCCTATTCTGACGCAACTGCTATGACCCTTTTCTTCAAAAAAAATAGAACTACTTTAGACGGTTGTTCTGTTTTTACCAATCATAAATGAAATATCCTGTTTCTCCCTTCTTATAGCTCCCTTTTGAGGGGGTATTGAACTGAATCAGAACACCCCATATGCATGCAGCTTATCAAAAAGAGCGTATCGGTAATATCTCAAGAACTGCTTAGGGTATTAAGTTGAAACTTTCAGGGCATGTTGAGGGAAATGTTGAACTAACCGAAAGACAAGATGTGCAAGCTACTGCTTGATGTTAAACCGTTTCACCTGTTAACCGTTTCACTTGTTAACCAGCAACATTCCAGGAAGAGTTTAGGGTATTAAGTATGAAGAACCGTTTTCATGCAAATAATGCTACTACTGCTGCTCTTATTTCTACTACTAATAGTTTTAGTGTAGTGAGTCTACTTCTAAGGGAAATTTGAGTGGGATATTAAACTGTTTCAAAGCACACTCTGTGTATTGTTATCAAAAGGGTATATAAGCAATATCTGAGAATAAATAAGCTTAGAGAATAAATTAAATTTTCAAGCTCTATCGAGAGGGACCGTGAACTCACCTAAAGGCACTGTGTGCATAATGCTATTACTACTACTGCTACTGCTAATATTAAGGTTATAAAAATGTAACTTCCAGGAATTTGAGGGGGATGTTGAAAGTGTGCATGCAGTTTGTCAAAAAAGACGTTTCAGCAATGTTTCAGGAATGGTTGGAGTCATTCGGTCAAAAATTTGAGGGCATGTTGAGGGGACTTTTAAACAAAACAGAACTGTGTGCAAGCTACTACTGGTACTGCTACTGTTACCACTGTTACTACAGCTGCTGCAACTACTGCCTCTATTTCTTCTACTACTGCAAATACTACTATACTACTACTCAGAAGTGGATTCAGAAACAATGTTTGGGGGACAGAGACACAGAATGGCAGATAAAAAATTTAATTTCCTCATTTAGTTTTAACTAGATGAAAAGTTACCAGGTATATGCAGGTTGTCGAAAGGGCGTATCAATAATATATCAGAAGACGCTGAGGGTATTAAATTGAAGCGCTTAAGGCTGGCACTGTCCCTAATGCTACTACTACTACTGCTATTGAAGTAAACCAAAAGGGGCACCTAGGTTGTCAAAATGGTTTAGATACACTATATCAGGGAACAAAATATAGAATCAATTTTTAAATTTCAGAGGAAGTTGAGGGTGATATAAAACTAAATCAAAAGGCATTTTGTGCATCCATGTTGTCAAAAAGGTGCATGTACAATATCCCGGGAATAGCCAAAGGTGTTACGTTGGAACTTTCAGAACATGTTGCTGGAGATGCTTAAGTAAATTAAGAGGCACTCAGTGAATATAATGTTCTCATATGGCCGTAACTGTGATGTCGCAGGAACAACTAATGGTATTAAGTTGAAACTTTCAGGGCATGTTGAAAAAGACGTTTGATTAAATAGGGCTGTTGAAAGGGAGTGTATGTACTAGAATGGCTAAACTATGAAGATGAAACTTTCAGAAAATGTTGAGGTGGATGTTGAACTAAATCTAAACACACTAAATGCATGCAGGTGGTCAAAAGGGTGTATCAGGAATATCTCAGGAATAGCTGAGGGTATAAATTGAAACTTTCTTGGCTATTACAGCTACTAATACTATTATTTCTACTATTACTAATAATACTGCTACAACAACTACTTATGCTGCTACTACTGCTACTACTGATCCTCTTACTATGTATGACTACAACTCTGACTTTTAACGACTACAATTTCTTGCGAATACGATTTCTTGCCACTGCTACTGTTACTGTTTGCAACTGCGACTATTTGTTACTGCTATCGACAGCGACTGACGAATGTGACTGCTTGTTGCTCTTAATACTTGCGACTATGACTCAATGCGGCTCTGAATACTTTTGAATGTGACTCTAACTACTTGGGAATACGATTATTTGTGGCTGCGAGTGCAATTTTTGAGATTGCGACTGCGACTACTTGTGACTACTTCCATGTGCGACTACTTGAATCTGCTATTTCTACACATATTACTGCACTGCTACTATATGACAGCTGCTACTATCAATACTACTGCTACTAATCCTACTACTATTTAACTAAACCAAAACAGTTTATGTGCAGCCAGGTTGTCAAAATGGTACAGATGCATTATCCCAGAAACGGAATAGGGTATTAAGCTTAAATTTTCGTGGAAAGTTTAAGGTGGTGTCAAGCTAAATGAAAAGCCATTGTCTATGTCCAGATTGTCAAAAGATGGTGTGTGCTATGTTCTAGGAAAAACTAAGCATATACGTTGGAACTATTGGGAAAGGTTAATATTTGCCTACTCAAGGTTGTATTATAGGAGTCAGACTTCTGGTCAGCCCCTACAAAGCCCCAAAGGTCATTCAGATTTTCACCCCATTTATTTGAATATTATTCCCAGTCCCCATGCATCCAAAGTATTATTTTGCAAGTATTACAAGCATTTGTTCTGAAATTTTGTTCAACATGTCAAATGTGCCAAATTTGTATATATATACTTATGCTGTAGTTAAATAAATACTGAATATATTAAAGTATAGCCGTACAGATAGCAAGGAGCAAGGGAAGTGTGGGGAACTGCTCAGCTCTTTTCCACAATTTAAGGCTAATTAAAAACGGGCAGGTACATAAGTTATTTCTTGACGGGATTCCTCCTTCTTATGCTTGCTGCCCAAGAAATCTGCACGGCACTGTTGGCTTACCTCAAATAAGCAAGAAATAGATGATTATGCAAAGAACCAGCAGGGATATATTGTAATATAAAAAATGTGCAGCAATATTTGGAGGGGGTAAAAAGTCACCATCAAACCACAAAAACAGTGTCTGTATAATAATTAATCAAAAAGATAACAACCTTTTGTAAATAGAGCACAGTAAACAATCTTCAGAGGAATATAAGCCAACAACACAACAAAATTGGGTGCAACTAGATGGCTTCAATTAGCAAAATTCCGGGTGGGGCGTCGCATTCATTGATTTTTAAATTCATTGAATGATTGATTCATTGAACTATGGTTCAATTTTGGATCGTTTTGAGAATTTTAAGTCATATATGATTTAATTATTTGTATTCTATGATTATGCATATAGCCCGAGTGCTGTACCATTGTCTGCTTTAATGCTGAATAAAAGTTATTATACAATACCAAACCTCTCTACAACGGTTAGTTTAGTTTTTCGATTAACTCCCAGTTGGTACGCCCAAGATAATTAGTCAAGGCAAGGCCTAAGGCACGCTACCAAAATTTTCTTACCTTAGGACCGTAATCATACCCCCTACAAGGGTATATTAACAAAAAAACAAAACCTAGGTTATATAAGCTGGTAACAGCTGGGTGGCAACTATAACCTTAATTCACTATAGCTATAACATTTCTTATTTTATATCAAGATTTAACATACTTTACTACAGCTGGTGCCAGTTGTGGGATTTGACCTAGTTTTGATCTGATAGCAGGATATTTGCAAATAGTCTTAGACCCAGAAACAAAACGCAAGGCAACAGTAATTTTAGACGACAGAAGGACGTTCACGTTTGAACGTTTGCCTTTTGGCTCATCATTTAGCCCATACTGCTTAGCCAACTAATGAATTTAGTATTAAAGGACAATGAACAGGGAATAAAAAGGGATACATTAGCTAATTTAGATTATTTAATATTATTTACTGAAAATCTAGAAGACCATTTGAGGGGACTTAGAAGAATACTAGGAAAATTCGAAAAAAAAAAAAAAACAGGATTAAAGCTACAAATTAAGGTCTCAAAATTGATTTTTCTGGGACATTTGGTAAAACAGGGTACTATTTTGCCATATCCAGAAAAATTCACTTTGATAGAGAAATTAAAACCATCAGAGGATCTGAAAAGCTGTAGATCTGTATGCGGATTACTAGGCTATTTCAGACGATACATTAGAAATTATGCGACAATAGCTCAGCCTTTGACAAATCTTTTTAGAAAATCAGGCAAATTTGAATGTCTAAAAGATGCTATAGCAACACTGAATGCAATGAAAAGGAAATTATTAAAGGTTCCCAGACTAAAATTGCCAGATTGTAACAAGAATTCTGCTTGCAAACAGACGCTTCAGCGTATGGAATTGGAGCGGTGCTATTGAATATAAATTCTGAGGGCGAAGAACCAATAGTCCAGTATGCCAGCAGATCACGGATAGAGGCAGAAAGAAAATATTCAACGGTTGAAAGAGAATGCTTGGCAGTTTTTCAGTTCTACCGAGTACTTTCGCCAAGTTTTGCTTGCAAAAAGTTTACTTTACGCGTAGATCAAATATCGCTTATTTAGTTGCATACAATGCAAAATACTTCGGCGAGGCTGAAAAGATGGGTACCCCGTCTTCAAGCATATTCATATAACCCAATATATATAAAAGGCCGTTGCAAAATTTTATCAGATTATTTATCAGGTAACCCTGATGAGGACGAAAATTTGATAACCACCATCCAAAATGACCTTGTCGATGCCGAATTATTATCTAATGGTAATATTTCCCGACATCAAGATAAAGACGATTTTTGTTCAGCCATGAAATCCTTTTTACTAAACGGAAAAAAGCTTCCTGAACATTTCAGACATTTTCTGAAAGACATAGATAATTTTGATCTAGATGAGAGTAAAAATCTTTTAAGAAGATATTACAGAGTGCCCCAGGAGTCTAGAAAAAATGAACTAAAATTATTCCGTTAATTCCAAAATCACTAGAGGGAGAAATTTTAAAGATGGCACACGCAATAAGCGGCTGCCACATGGGAGAAGCAAAGACGATTGGACGAATAAAGGGAAATTTTTATTTTCAAAAAATGTACCAGGAAAAATTAGCCACTAATGATGCCTAGGGCCGAATTAGTTCAATACCCTACCCTTTTAGGGATAGGAAATTAATTTCTATAGACTTTTGGGGCACAAAGGAGGTCTACCAGCTTCCAAGAAACCGAATCGCTGTGTGTTCATCAAAGGTGGATAATTTCAATTCATATCTCCACGCTTTCCGAATTAAGGATGAAAAAACGAGCTCTAATGTAAAGTTTTTAGTAAACCGTCTTTTTTGAAACATGGGATTTTCCCTAAGACACTACTCAGAGACAATGGCCCATGCTTTAGAGCAAGAATATTAGACGAAATATCTGAATATTGGGGCATATAACGCTGGTATACTTACGCCTATATGGTTTCTGCAAATGAAAAAATTGAGACAAAAATAGGGAACTTTCTTATACGCTGGGATCAGTAGAGAGGGGGGTGCTACTCCGAAAATTACCACGTGGTTTATGGTTTTCTCACTGAGAATGAAAAAACAGAATTTTTCTCACTTGAAAAAAAAAAACAGGAATTTTCTCACTTTTATGGACGTTTCTTGGACGGTTATGAGTGTTGGTCAATTTATTTGATGTTTTTCATGGATGTCAACATCAATTTATGTCTGTTTTTTATGGTTTATGTCAGTGAGAATGGAAAAACAGTATTTTTCTCACTTTGATGGATGTTTTCTGGATTATTGAGTCTAACAGATGATGTCATGATTGATTGATTTGTCTCGAAAGGGGAATTAAATTGTTGTTTCTAAGGGAATTATTGATTCACGAAAGGGTAATTAATTTATTGTTTCCAAGGAGAATGTCTCCGGGACGAAGTTTATTAATATCTTTGGAGTTCGAGCAGAATTGTTTCCGGGGCATAGTTTATTAATATCTGAAGAGTTTAACGCGGGAAAAGGTTTCTTAGTAATTTCAAATGTGACAGCGCAGGGATGCCAAAAACAAAGGGAACACGATGAAATTACGTTTAGAGATTATTTGGGCAAAACCGTTTTAGACATTTTAGGGAATTATTTCGGCGAAATAGTTAGAGACATTTTAAAATATGATTTTAGAAGATGTTTTAGAAGAGGTTTGAGTGTGGTCGTTATAATACACAAGTTCTATATTTAAACAGTGCCGTGAGGTCCCCTACCCCAACCCCAAAGGGCCCGATCCCCATAACCCGACCCAAAGGGCTCCGATCCCCCTACCCCAACCCCTAAGGAAGCCCCCGGCCCCCAAAGGTTCCCCCAGGCTCCCAAAGGGTCCCCCGGGCCCTCCCAAAGGGCCCCGGCGCCCCAAAGGCCCCTGAGCCCTCATTTTTTAATACTTTTTTAAGGCTTTACTATATCTTTTCAGAACAATTTCCTTTCTTAATTTCCCTCCTAAACCTATTTAACAAGTTGAAGTACTTATCTTTTTCACCCACAACTATACTTTACAGCTTTTTGGTTACCTCAACACCAAGAAATACTTTTCAAAGACCATTTCAGAGCAAGTTACTTTCTTAATGTCTTAATGTCTTTCTTAAAGTAATACTTTACAGCTTTTTGGTTACCTCAACACCAAGAAATACTTTTCAAATACCATTTCAGAGCAAGTTACTTTCTTAATGTCCCTCCTAAACCCATTTTCCAACTTGAAGTCCTTATCTTTTTCACCCACAACTATACTTTACAGCTTTTTGGATACCTCAACACCAAGAAATACTTTTCAAAGACCATTTCAGAGCAAGTTACTTTCTTAATGTCCCTCCTAAACCCATTTTCCAACTTGAAGTACTTATCTTTTTCACCCACAAATATACTTTACAGCTTTTTGGTTACCTCAACACCAAGAAATGCTTTTTCAAAGACCATTTCAGAGCAAGTTACTTTCTTAATATCCATCCTAAATCCATTTTCCAACATGAAGAATTTATCTTTTTCACCCACAACTATACTTTACAGCTTTTTGGATACCTCAACACCAAGAAATACTTTTCAAAGACCATTTCAGAGCAAGTTACTTTCTTAATGTCCCTCCTAAACCCATTTTCCAACTTGAAGTACTTATCTTTTTCATTCACAACTATACTTTACAGCTTTTTGGATACCTCAGCACCAAGAAATACTTTTTCAAAGACCATTTCAGAGCAAGTTACTTTCTTAATGTCCCTCCTAAGACCATTTTCCAACATGAAGTACTTATCGTTTTCACCCACAACTATACTTTACAGCTTTTTGGATACCTCAACACCAAGAAATACTTTTCAAAGACCATTGCAGAGCAAGTTACTTTCTTAATGTCCCTCCTAAACCCATTTTCCAACTTGAAGTACTTATGTTTTTCACCCAACTATACTTTACAGCTTTTTGGTTACCTCAACACCAAGAAATACTTTTCAAAGACCATTTCAGAGCAAGTTACTTTCTTAATGTCCCTCCTAAACCCATTTTCCAACTTGAAGTGCTTATCTTTTTCACCCACAACTATACTTTACAGCTTTTTGGTTACCTCAACACCAAGAAATACTTTTCAAAGACCATTTAAGAGCAAGTTACTTTCTTAATGTCCCTCCTAAACCCATTTTCAACTTGAAGTACTTATCTTTTTCACCCACAACTATACTTTACAGCTTTTTGGATACCTCAACATCAAGAAATACTTTTCAAAAGACATTTCAGAGCAAGTTACTTTCTTAATGTCCCTACTAAACCCATTTTCAACTTGAAGCACTTATCTTTTTCACCCACAACTATACTTTACAGCTTTTTGGATACCTCAACACCAAGAAATACTTTTCAAAGACCATTTCAGAGCAAGTTACTTTCTTAATGTCCCTCCTAAACCCATTTTCCAACTTGAACTACTTATCTTTTTCACCCACAACTATACTTTACAGCTTTTGGATACCTCAACACCAAGAAATACTTTTCAAAGACCATTTCAGAGCAAGTTACTTTCTTAATGTCCCTCCTAAACCCATTTTCCAACTTGAAGTATTTATCTTTTTCACCCACAACTATACTTTACAGCTTTTTGGTTACCTCAACACCAAGAAATACTTTTCAAAGACCATTTCAGAGCAAGTTACTTTCTTAATGTCCCTCCTAAACCATTTTCCAACTTGAAGTACTTATCTTTTTCATCCACAACTATACTTTACAGCTTTTTGGATACCTCAACACCAAGAAATACTTTTCAAAGACCATTTCAGAGCAAGTTACTTTCTTAATGTCCCTCCTAAGCCCATTTTCCAACTTGAAGTACTTATCTTTTTCGCCCACAACTATACTTTACAGCTTTTTGGTTACCTCAACACCAAGAAATACTTTTCAAAGACCATTTCAGAGCAAGTTACTTTCTTAATGTCCCTTCTAAACCCATTTTCCAACTTGAAGTACTTATCTTTTTCACCCACAACTATACTTTACAGCTTTTTGGATACCTCAACACCAAGAAATACTTTTCAAAGACCATTTCAGAGCATGTTACTTTCTTAATGTCCCTCCTAAACCCATTTTTCAACTTGAAGTACTTATCTTTTTCACCCACAACTATACTTTACAGCTTTTTGGTTACCTCAACACCAAGAAATACTTTTCAAAGACCATTTCAGAGCAAGTTACTTTCTTAATGTCCCTCCTAAACCCATTTTCCAACTTGAAGTACTTATCTTTTTCACCCACAACTATACTTTACAGCTTTTTGGATACCTCAACACCAAGAAATACTTTTCAAAGACCATTTCAGAGCAAGTTACTTTCTTAATGTCCCTCCTAAACCCATTTTCCAACATGAAGTACTTATCTTTTTCACCCACAACTATACTTTACAGTTTTTTGGATACCTCAACACCCAAGAAATACTTTTCAAAGACCATTTCAGAGCAAGTTACTTTCTTAATGTCCCTTCTAAACCATTTTTCAACTTGAAGTACTTATCTTTTTCACCCACAACTATACTTTACAGCTTTTTGGATACCTCAACACCAAGAAATACTTTTCAAAGGCCATTTCAGAGCAAGTTACTTTCTTATTGTCCCTCCTAAACCCATTTTCCAACTTGAAGTACTTATCTTTTTCACCCACAACTATACTTTACAGCTTTATGGTTACCTAAACACCAAGAAATACTTTTCAAAGACCATTTCAGAGCAAGTTACTTTCTTAATGTCCCTCCTAAACCATTTTCAACTTGAAATACTTATCTTTTTCATCCACAACTATACTTTACAGCTTTTTGGATGCCTCAACACCAAGAAATACTTTTCAAAGACAATTTCAGAGCAAGTTACTTTCTTAATGTCCCTCCTAAACCCATTTTCCAACATGAAGTACTTATCTTTTTCACCCAAAACTATACTCTACAGCTTTTTGGATACCTCAACACCAAGAAATACTTTTCAAAGACCATTTCAGAGCAAGTTACTTTCTTAATGTCCCTTCTAAACCCATTTTTCAACTTGAAGTACTTATCTTTTTCACCCACAACTATACTTTACAGCTTTTTGGATACCTCAACACCAAGAAATACTTTTCAAAGACCATTTCAGAGCAAGTTAATTTCTTAATGTCCCTCCTAAACCCATTTTCCAACTTGAAGTACTTATCTTTTTCACCCACAACTATACTTTACAGCTTTATGGTTACCTCAACACCAAGAAATACTTTTTAAAGACCATTTCAGAGCAAGTTACTTTCTTAATGTCCCTCCTAAACCCATTTTCCAACTTGAAGTACTTATCTTTTTCATCCACAAACTATACTTTACAGCTTTTTGGATGCCTCAACACCAAGAAATACTTTTCAAAGACCATTTCAGAGCAAGTTACTTTCTTATTGTCCTCCTAAACCCATTTTCCAACTTGAAGTACTTATTTTTTTCACCCACAACTATACTTTACAGCTTTTTGGTTACCTCAACACCAAGAAATACTTTTCAAAGACCATTTCAGAGCAAGTTACTTTCTTAATGTCCCTTCTAAACCTATTTTACAAGTTGAAGTACTTATCTTTTTCACCCACAACTATACTTTACAGCTTTTTTGGATACATCAACACCAAGAAATACTTTTCAAAGACCATTTCAGAGCAAGTTACTTTCTTAATGTCCCTCCTAAACCCATTTTCCAACTTTAAGTACTTATCTTTTTCACCCACAACTATACTTTACAGCTTTTTGGTTACTCAACACCAAGAAATACTTTTCCCGGAAGAAGAAAAGGCCCAAGACATAAAAAATTAAAGTTCACTTCTAAATTTTTTCCGTAGAAGATAGGAAAGTTATACCATGATTGTGATTATTTTCTATGAAGATAAAAAGTTTCAGAGATGAAAAAATTTAAAGTTCTGTTCCAAATATTTTCCCGGAAGAAGAAAAGTTCACTTCGATTCTGAATTTTCTCAATGAAAATGAAGTAATTTATTGATCAATTCTATTTTCTCAAAATATTATAAAATTTTCCACTTCAATTCAGATTTTTCTCAAAGAGATGAAAAAATTTAAAATATTGTTCCAATTTTTCTTAGAAGATAGAAAAGTTCAAGTTCTAATCTGAATTTTACCAAAGAACATAATTCAATTCTAATTTCTCCAGAGAAAATAAAAAGCTTCCACTTCAGTTTTAAGTTCACCAAGACATAAGAAATTTAAAGTTCAGTTCTAAATTTTTACATAGAAGATAGGAAAAGCTATACTATGATTATGATTATTTTCCATGAAGATAAAAAGTTTCACTTTAATTCTAAATTTTCTTAAATTCAGTTCCGACTTTTCACATGGAGATGAAAAAATTTAAAGTTCTGTTCCAAATTTTTCTTAGAAGATAGAAAAGTTGAAGTTCTCTTCTGAGTTTTACCAAAGAACACAATTCAATTCTAATTTCACCAGAGAAAATAAAAAGCTTCCACTTCAGCTTTAAGTTCACCAAGACATAAAAAATTTAAAGTTCAGTTCTAAATTTTTCCGTAGAAGATAGGAAAAGTTATACCATGATTGTGATTATTTTCTATGAAGATAAAAAGTTTCACTTTACTTCTAAATTTTCTTAAATTCAATTCCGGCTTTTCTCAAAGAGATGAAAAAATTTAAAGTTCTGTTCCAAATATTTTCCCGGAAGAAGAAAAGTTCAACTTCGATTCTGAATTTTCTAAATGAAAATGAAATAAGTTATTGATCATTTCTTTTATCCAAATAATATAAAAATTTTCCACTTCAGTTCAGATTTTTCTCAAAGAGATGAAAAAATTTAAAATACTGTTCCAAATTTTTCATAGAAGATAGAAAAGTTCAAGTTCTCTTCTGAATTTTACCAAAGAACACAATTCAATTTTAATTTCACCTGAGAAAATAAAAAGCTTCCACTTCAGTTTTAAGTTCACCAAGACATAAAAAATTTAAAGTTCAGTTCTAAATTTTTCCGTAGAAGATAGGAAAAGTTATACCATGATTGTGATTATTTTCTATGAAGATAAAAAGTTTCACCTTAATTCTAAATGTTCTTAAATTCAGTTCCGACCTTTCTCAAAGAGATGAAAAATTTATAGTTCTGTTCCAAATATTTTCCCGAAAGAAGAAAAGTTCAACTTGGATTCTGAATTTTCTTAATGAAAATGAAATAAGTTATTGATTGATCAATTCTATTTTCCCAAAATAATATAAAAATTTTCCACTTCAGTTCAGATTTTTCTCAAAGAGATGAAAAATTTAAAATACTTCCAAATTTTTCATAGAAGATAGAAAAGTTCAAGTTCTCTTCTGAATTTTACCAACGAACACAATCCAATTCTAATTTCTCCAGAGAAAATAAAAAGCTTCCACTTCAGTTTTAAGTTCACCAAGACATAAAAAATTTAAAGTTCTCTTCTAAATTTTTCCGTAGAAGATAGGAAAAGTTATACTATGATTGTGATTATTTTCCATGAAGATAAAAAGTTTCACTTTAATTCAAATTTTCTTAAATTCAGTTCCGACTTTTCACATAGAGATGAAAAATTTTAAGTTCTGTTCCAAATTTTTCATAGAAGATTGGAAAAGTTATACTTTGATCGTGAATATTCAAGTTCTCTTCTGAATTCTACCAAAGAACACAATTCAATTCTAATTTCTCCAGAGAAAATAAAAAGCTTCCACTTCAGTTTTAAGTTCACCATGACATAAAAAATTTAAAGTTCAGTTCTAAATTTTTCCATAGAAGATAGGAAAAGTTATACTATGATTGTGATTATTTTCCATGAAGATAAAAAGTTTCATTTTAATTTTAAATTTTCTTAAATTCAATTCCGACCTTTCTCAAAGAGATGAAAAAATTTAAAGTTCTGTTCCATATATTTTCCTGGAAAAGAAAAGTTCAACTTCGATTCTGAATTTTCTCCATGCAAATGAAATAAGTTATTGATCAATTCTATTTTCCTAAAATAATATAAAATTTTCCACTTCAATTCAGATTTTTCTCAAAGAGATGAAAAAATTTAAAATATTGTTCCAAATTTTTCATAGAAGATAGAAAAAGTTATATTGTGATTATTCTTCATGAAGATACGGAGCTCCACTTTAATTCTAAGTTTTCTCGAAGAAGTGCAAAAATGTACAAGTTCTCTTCTGAATTTTCATAGAGAGGAGAAAAAAAATTAGCTCAATTCTGAAATTTACCAATGAAAATGAAAAAGCTTCCTTTTCAGTTCATAATTTCTCAAAGACATAAAAATTTAAAGTTCAATTCTAAATTTTTCCATAGAAGATAGGAATGGCTATACTATGATTGTGATTATTTACCATGAAGATAAAAAGTTTCACTCTATTTCTAATTTTTCTTAAATTCAGTTCATTCATCTAACCACCAAAAACAATAGGTTAGGTTAGGTATAAATAAATATTAATAAATAATTAGAAACATTTCTCCATGTTTAAGTTAGGCTAGGTTAGGTTAACTTATCATGAGCGCTCATGATAAGCTAACCTAACCTAACTTAAACATGGTAAAAAGATTAAGTTTGGTTAGGTTAGGTTAGATTAAGTTAGGTCAGGTTAAGTTAGGTTAGGTTAGGTTAGCCTACGTACGCGCGCGTATTTAGAATTAAAATTTAGAATTAAAATGAAACTTTTTATCTTCATGGAAAATAATCACAATCATAGTATAACTTTTCCTATCTTCTATGGAAAAATTTAGAACTGAACTTTAAATTTTTTATGTCTTGGTCAACTTAAAACTGATGTGGAAGCTTTTTATTTTCTCTGGAGAAATTAGAATTGAATTATGTTCTTTGGTAAAATTCAGAAGAGAACTTGAACTTTTCTATCTTCTATGGAAAATTTGGAACAGTATTTTAAATTTTTTCATCTGTTTGAGAAAAATCTGAACTGAAGTGGAAAATTTTTTATATTATTTTGGGAAAATAGAAATGATCAATAACTTATTTCATTTTCATTGAGAAAATTCAGAATCAAAGTTGAAATTTTTTTCACTTCTTTGAGAAAAATTAAAAATTGAAGTGAAACTTTTAATCTTCATAGGAAATAATCACAATCATAGTATAACTTTTCCTATCTTCTATGTAAAAATTTAGAACTGAACTTTAATTTTTTATGTCATGGTGAACTTAAAACTGAAGTGGAAGCTTTTTATTTTCTCTGGAGAAATTAGAATTGAATTGTGTTCTTTGGTAAAATTCAGAAGAGAACTTGAATATTCATGATCAAAGTATAACTTTTCCAATCTTCTATGAAAAATTTGGAACAGAACTTAAAATTTTTTTCATCTCTATGTGAAAAGTCGGAACTGAATTTAAGAAAATTTGAATTAAAGTGAAACTTTTTATCTTCATGGAAAATAATCACAATCATAGTATAACTTTTCCTATCTTCTACGGAAAAATTTAGAAGAGAACTTTACATTTTTTATGTCTTGGTGAACTTAAAACTGAAGTGGAAGCTTTTTATTTTCTCTGGAGAAATTAGAATTGAATTGTGTTCGTTGGTAAAATTCAGAAGAGAACTTGAACTTTTCTATCTTCTATGAAAAATTTGGAAGTATTTTAAATTTTTCATCTCTTTGAGAAAAAATCTGAACTGAAGTTGAAAATTTTTATATTATTTTGGGAAAATAGAATTGATCAATAACTTATTTCATTTCATTAAGAAAATTCAGAATCGAAGTTGAACTTTTCTTCTTCCGGGAAAATATTTGGATCAGAACTTTAAATTTTTTCATCTCTTTGAGAAAGGTCGGAACTGAATTTAAGAAAATTAGAATTAAGGTGAAACTTTTATCTTCATAGAAAATGATCACAATCATGGTATAACTTTTCCTATCTTCTACGGAAAAATTTAGAACTGAACTTTAAATTTTTTATGTCTTGGTGAACTTAAAACTGAAGTGGAAGCTTTTTTTTCTCTGGTGAAATTAGAATTGAATTGTGTTCTTTGGTAAAATTCAGAAGAGAACTTGAACTTTTCTATCTTCTATGAAAAATTGGAACAGTATTTTAAATTTTTTCATCTCTTTGAGAAAAATCTGAACTGAAGTGGAAACTTTTTATATTATTTGGAAAAATAGAAATGATCAATAACTTATTTCATTTTCATTAAGAAAATTCAGAATCGAAGTTGAACTTTTCTTCTTCCGGGAAAATATTTGGAACAGAACTTTAAATTTTTTCATCTCTTTGAGAAAAGCCGGAATTGAATTTAAGAAAATTTAGAATAAAAGTGAAACTTTTTATCTTCATAGAAAATAATCACAATCATGGTATAACTTTTCCTATCTTCTACGGAAAAATTTAGAACTGAAATTTAAAATTTTTATGTCTTGGTGAACTTAAAGCTGAAGTGGAAGCTTTTTATTTTCTCTGGTGAAATTAGAATTGAATGTGTTGTTTGGTAAAATTCAGAAGAGAACTTGAACTTTTCTATCTTCAAAGAAAAATTTGGAACAGAACTTTAAATTTTTTCATCTCTATGTGAAAAGTCGGAACTGAATTTAAGAAAATTTAGAATTAAAGTGAAACTTTTTATCTTCATGGAAAATAATCATAATCATAGTATAACTTTTCCTATCTTCTATGTAAAAATTTAGAACTGAACTTTAAATTTTTTACGTCTTGGTGAACTTAAAACTGAAGTGGAAGCTTTTTATTTTCTCTGGAGAAATTAGAATTGAATTATGTTCTTTGGTAAAATCAGATTAGAACTTGAACTTTTCTATCTTCTAAGAAAAATTTGGAACAATATTTTAAATTTTTTCATCTCTTTGAGAAAAATCTGAATTGAAGTGGAAAATTTTATAATATTTTGAGAAAATAGAATTGATCAATAACTTATTTCATTTTCATTGAGAAAATTCAGAATCAAAGTTGAACTTTTCTTCTTCCGGGGAAATATTTGGAACAGAACTTTAAATTTTTTTCATCTCTTTGAGAAAGGTTGGAACTGAATTTAAGAAAAATTTAGAATTAAAGTGAAACTTTTTATCTTCATAGAAAATAATCACAATCATGGTATAACTTTTCCTATCTTCTACGGAAAAATTTAGAAGTGAACTTTAAATTTTTTATGTCTTGGGCCTTTTCTTCTTCCGGAAAAAGTATTTCTTGGTGTTGAGGTAACCAAAAAGCTGTAAAGTATAGTTGTGGGTGAAAAAGATAAGTACTTAAAGTTGGAAAATGGGTTTACAGGAAATAATGGATTTCTAAAAGGTGGGATACGCAAATTGCCTTGTCTGATTATATGTCTAGTTGGATCTATTTAGAATTTGTAAAAAGAATAAACATTGCAATGATTAAATAAATTGCAAGGGTACATACATATTGATTGTTTTTAAACAATTAAAGCATGTATCAACATAACTCATGTCAGTATAATATTATCAATACAAATATATTTGATTTGTATTTTGAGTGTTTTATGAGGAACCTACATGAATAAATGCTTTTATGAGGAACCTACATGAATAAAAATTATTGCTTCTTGTGTTTGTTATATATATATATATATATATATATATATATATATATATATATATATATATATATATATAATATATATATATATATATATATATATATATATATATATATATATATATATAATATATATATATATATATATATATATATATATATATATATATATATATATATATATATATATATATATATATATATATATATATATATATATATACATATATATATATAATCTATATTATTAATGTATTAATTGTTATAAGTAACAATTCGAGTTTCATTCCTGTGTCTAATCTTCGAAATTTTTCTTCACAGACAAAGTTTTTTTTGGCATCAATTAACACCAAATTTTTGATACCCCATTTGATTTGACAAAATCTATGTTCACAATCTAATTCTCCAAGACCAGTTCAATGGTACTGTAGGACCAAAGGTTCAAACCATTTGATGCAGACCATGCTATGAACCCTGGATGTATGCTATATTGTGGTAATTTTGCTACAAGTTGAAAGACTATAGAATTAGAGCATATCAATTGTTTAGGCCTGGTTAAGTGAAAGACAAGCACTTGCTCCAAGCAAATAAGCCACATTTATTTGCTAAATCTGTTGTTTATAAAAATTGTAAAATTTATCTGTTATTATTAATCGTAATAGTAACATTCTATTGTTAATTGGAAATGTGTTTTAATTTCTTACCAAAAAGATCCATAACTTAAAAAGAAAATAAAGAAGAATCCAAATAATATATTTCTTCACATTTTGTCAGAGCTCGGCAAACAAACTGTAGTTATTACATAAAAAATACTTTAATCTTATTTTTGGTTAAACACTTAGACGTTCGTCTAACATAGTTTTTGCTTATATCATTATGCGGATCATCACAGAATATGTAAATAAGTAAACATATATTCTATATAAATGGTATAAATAATGAAAAAAAGCCATCGGTGAAAAGACATGCACGTGACCCAAAAACATCAGCTTTACAACAGGAAAAAAAGAAGGCATCGGTACACAGACATGCACAAGATCCAAACAAAAAAAAAAAATAACCAAAAGAAGGATGCATGAATAGATTGCCACAGTTAAAAAGAATTATGAAATAGTTTGAGCATTTTATATTTGCTATAAAAGAAGATGATACTAAAACATAATGACTAAATGTTAAGACTAGTTAAGACAAATGTGTGAATCAAAATTAGCCTTTGAAGGTAGAGTCAATGAGCCGTAACGGCTCTTTTCAAGGAAAGGAGTACCATAGTAACCTGACAAATCAAGTTTTAAGAAATTGATTTTAACAAAAGCATTTAAAAAATGCAACAAAGCAAATTGTAAGTGGATTCTAGATAAAAAGTTTTGAAATTGACAACCAGACTAAGAGCTGACGGAATGGCGGTGGAGATACGGGAATTTTTTAATACCGCTTTCTTGTTTTAAAAACAGGACGTGTGATCGCGGCACACAGTTTTTATGCCAGTTTTTGCAATAACATTGTTGGTAATCTCTTTGAACTATCTTGTATTACCTTTGGGTTTTGGATCGTTTTGGGAATAGTAAGTGTTATATGATTTAATTATTTGTATTCTATGATTATGCCTATAACCCGAGTGCTGTATCATTGTCTCCTTTAATGCTTAATAAATGTTATTATACTATACCAAACCTCTCTACAACGTTAGTTGAGTCCCTCGATTAACTCCCAGTCCGTACGTCCAAGATAATTAGTCAGGCCAAGGCCTAAGGTACGCTACCAAAGCTTACTTACCTTAGGACCATAATTGTACCCCCTTTAAGGGTAGATTAACACACCAACCAAAACCTACGTTATACCAGCTGGGGACATGTGGGTGGCAACTATAACCTTACTTCACTACAGCTATAACATTACTTACTTTACAATAAGCTTAAACTTACTTTACTGTACTTCTCAAACTCATGCTTCTCAAACTCAATGTAAACTAGTCTAAAGGTGTCCTAATTATTGAACAAAAAGTGACAGACGGAAAGGTTCTTTTAAGATAACATTGATTTCAATAATTTCTTCTTGGATATATTTCTTAGAAACCTTGTATAGAGAAACTTAGATAGACTTATTTTAGATAAACTCGGTCAACCTTTTTATATACTGGCTGCTAAAAAAACCGTCGGAACACCAGCAATTTTTGCAGTTGTTCAAACCAAAATAATGGATTAAATTTTTGATAGGAAAGCAGCTAAATATAGAAACCTAAGCCTACCTTGTGGAAAAACTTATGTCTGTTATTTCTTGACTCCTCAAGTAAGCCAGTTTATTCATGTTTAAGTGAAGAAATAGTAGAAGGTGGAAGGGTACTCGGAAGTCAGTGGTCCTAGAAACGGTACTTGTCGATTTGTGCGATTCCTTCATTGAATTTTGACCTAAGCTAGATTTGATTTAAATAAAGTGTCTGAACTTTTTAGATGCTTGTTGCTGCGGCGCTTGGACTACCTGCGAATCACGTCGTTGTCCATGTTTAAAAGACTCGGTGGAGGATTTGGTGGGAAAGACACTAGATCCAGTCTACTTAGCATTCCAGTTGCTTTTTCTGCTTA
Organism: Artemia sinica; assembly: GCA_027921565.1. Classification (NCBI taxonomy): domain Eukaryota; kingdom Metazoa; phylum Arthropoda; class Branchiopoda; order Anostraca; family Artemiidae; genus Artemia; species Artemia sinica. Next base: position 61,737,564 of record CM051262.1, read on the forward strand.
CAAGTAAGCATTTGCTCAGGTTTACTTTAATATATATTTTGTAATAAACCTGTATAAAATACGCAATAAACTTGCGTTAAAACCAAACATGAAATATATGCAATGAGGTTGCATTTACTCCATAGAGAATATACAACAAAAAAATAGGCTAAAACAGTAGATTAATAAAACAAAGAAATAGAATAAGTAAGTAGAGGCTAAAATAAAATCAAAGGTAAAAAGACAATACTAAAGGGGTATGGACATGAAGGATGAGACTTATAGGAAAAGAGGAAAAGATAGTGAGAGAGAAGGAGGACGAGGAGGAAGAAATATATGATAGAGGACCTTTTAATGACCTTAAATTTATTTTTTCTCGTTTTGTTAGTGGAAAAAAGGAATAAACAGGAGCCCAAAGCCAAAACATTGAGCTTCAATGAGCTTTATTATGCAGTAAACAATTAAAAAAAAAGACTTCACTATTGAATTTAAAGCACAGGGATGTGCAATATAATATAAAAAATTTAATAATATTTGATAATGTCCAAATTTATGATAATAAATTTCTTATAATACCGGAATGATAATATTGAAAGCAGCGGTACTTTTCTTAGATTAAAGACTAGGCTAGAAGACCAGGTGATCTCTTGTTGAACTATTCATACTTTTGGCTGTTGTAATATTGAGGTTCTACTAAGTATTTTTAAATTAACTAATGGACGAAAAAATGAAAATATTGGCCAAAAAGTTAAATCGTTATTATAAAGAGCGAGAGATTGAGGTTGAAGAGGAAGCACCCCTCATATACGGAATGATTTATGTCCGTTCTAAGTTTTAAGGTAGTTGTATACTTTTAGTTGAAACAACTTTTTTTGTCGGTTAAATCTCTGTTTATTGCAACTTTTTTTGTGTGTATGTTTCTGGATTTCAACTTTCTCCCTGAAAACTTTCATTAAACCTTTCAAGAGAACAATAATGGAAATTCTATTATGCAAAACGAAAGATAAGGGCTATCATAAACATGTTGGGCTAAGGCAGAATTAAGACTCACGGGCTTTTGGCGCAGCTTCATGACCTTCTTGATTGATGAACTAGGTTCTGATAATCATTCTCATAATATTTGATTGGTCCTAGCAATACCTACAATGGGTCTCGTCCCATCCTTCCGCAGTTGAAAAAGCTCTGTCGTTTGTTTAAACCCTTAAATGTGCCATATTTTTTTTTTTATTCTTGCTAGTTTGTCACTCAGCTTTGGAATATAGAGTTAAACAGTGAAATTTTCCTTGTCACCCATCAATGAGATGCTTTCATTTTGGGGGGGGGGAGGGGCGGTTGAGATGTTGATATATCTTTTTTTGCCTTTCTTAGCCTTTTTTCTATAATATTTTCTAGTAAATTAATGGTATATTCATTCAAAATGAAATGTCCTTGAGATAGTTCAGTTGGTGGACTATGTCATCTTTATAAACATATTTATAGCACCTGATCAACTAAGGATACAACCACTCCCAACTACGGATACAACCAAGGATAAAACTAGAACTAAGGATACAACCGCTCCCAACTAAGGATACAACTAAAGATATAACCACAACTAAGGATAAAATAAGGATGTTCACATAAGAGGGATGATTGGAAGAACAATGCAAATACCTATCGTTATGTGTAGACTCTCTATGAATTAAAAGATCAAGACTGAGAGGCTTTTTAAAAATTCAAATGTTTAGAGAAGGTGTTTTACAATGGTCTTCTAGCTCTAAGGTGAACTGAAGATTTGCATCAAAGGTATTAAGATGTGTCAAGAAGGTGGTAAATGACCGCTCTTCATGAGCCCTCTCAGCGATAGCGTCATCCACAAACCGACCGATCACAGAAAAGTTGCTTCAGGGGGAAAGATTTTAAACAGAAGTTTCTATAAATTCCATGTAAAAAAAAATAGCTTAAAAATGTGAAATGCTAACATCGTTTGGTAGACTCACAGTTTGGTGGAAAAATTATTTGTTAAATTGGAAATATAATGAAAACTATCGCAAATGCAGACGAGAAAACATAATAGTCTCAATGTCTAAGTTTTAGGTCAATATTATGTTCTAGTTTTTTTTTTTGTTTGAAAAGCATGTTTCCATTTTTGAACATCACAGGAGATATAGATAGAAACAACATGAAAAATAGCCAAAAATGTGTCTTTTTTATAACAAGGGTTTTTTAATTGTTCAACTAGGTGTGTCATTTTAATGTTTTTAGTTCGAGGAATACAGTGTAAAATCAAGCACTCTTTATCCACCTCGCCACGAAGTAAATGTGGACTTTTCACAGTACCTCTAAAACCAAATATTCCAGAGCTTACACTGGAACTATCTCTGAGTAATCTACTCGTGTTTAAGGCAAGCAGAATTTCGGCCCCGTAAAATAGACACTTTTATTTGCCGCTGTGGGAACTTTAGAATAAAGGTTCTCAAGGGTCGGGCCAGGATAGAATCTAGGAAAAAAGCATTTGGAGTATTGAAATTTCGTATATACTATTTTGCAAACTTAGCCGATAAACGAGACATAGTTTTGCAAAATCTTGGCCAAAGAAATTTTGAGCTATTTTTTGAAATTTGATGAAAATCCCCAGTTGAAAGGCTCCTCTGTGTGAAAGATGTCGAATTTTGGAAATTGTGCTGCAAAAGTACAAGCACTGATATTATATCACTGTTTATTTTAGGATGGCCTGATCAGTATGGTACATGCTGTTCAGAGACGAGAAAATTATGCTCACTGGTCTTAGACATTCATTTTTTGGAAGATAACACAATCTTCCTTACCTTTTTGGTTTGGGGCCCTTTGTAGATAAACATGATGTGAGATTGAAAGTCCAAATATTTATTAAAGTGAGAACCAATGGATATGCATAGGCTATTGCTCTGAAGATGAATGACCTGATTTTACCATTCATAAGGTATTAAAAAAGACCTACCTTAAAAATCTTGTCCAAATTATTGTAGTAGGCCTACAGTTTGTATGTGGAATGTATTTATTCAGTTCTCAATGATTTATCGTTAAACTTACATTATCTGAATCTAGTGTAAGCACTCAACCTGCATTTTTTTTAGACTGAACAGGCCAGTACGGTGTATGCTAGACAGAGACGAAGACATGATGCTTAGTGGCGGTCGACACCCGTTTCTTGGCAGATACAAAGTTGGATTTCAGTGTGATGGAACCATAAACGCCTTTTATGGTGATTTGTATTCCAACACAGGTCACACAATGGATCTATCCCTTTCAGTATTCCATTTTTATTTTATTTCGATTTTTTTTTGCTTTGATTGTGGATGTACTGCAATCTTTGTAATTTTTCTAAAAATTTAAACAAAAAATGTAAACGTTTCAAAACATAATTTTTTAGTGACTCAATTGGTCTCACTATGAGAGTATGGGAAAAAATAACTGATGACAATGTTGCAGGTTTGAAAACAAGAAATTAGCGAAAAGATTTCCTAGTCAAAAACTAAAGGTGTTTGAAACTTTCGAATTCATTGTGCCATTTAAAACAACTTAAGAGGGTTAAGTTTACTTAGTTCCCAATATTTCAATTTTGAGCATAATTTTTATCAAAGAAAACTATCTAATGAAAACAGAGTTTCCCTCTTTAAACTTTAAAGGTAGCCCAACTACCCATGAAACCATTTTTTTACACCAATTGAATATATGTATAAAAAATGAAGTGTTTACAAAAACATTTTCTTAAATTACTTTTGGATTTGCTTGGTTTCAAATATAGTCTTTTATTTCCTTTTATAGTTTGTACATCGTTGAGAAAGACTTCCTAATATGATAATTTTTTTTATTTTATTTGTGTTTGTTTTCTATGTCCTTATTGAATGTTTCTGTTCTATGCCCTTATTGAATTTTGATTTGTTCAAATATATTTCTGGCTAATTAATTTTATGACCATTGTTGTGTCTGTTTTCATATCACCCAAAGAGAAGTAACCCACACGAGATTTGCAATTTCTGTCTTTTACTAGGGGTACAGTGTTGCTCTCTACTGATATTAAATAAAAAAAAAAAACAAGTTTTTTCAGCTGAAAGTAAGGACAAACGTTAGAACTTAAAACGAACAGGAATTATTACGTATATGAGGCGGTTGCCCCTTCCTCAACACCTCGCTCTTCAGGCTAAAGTTTTTCGGCAATTTAAAAAAGTTACTTATTGTTCTAATTAAACGACTCTTGTGTTTCATGAGTCGTTTCTTAAATATTGGGACAAAATTTAAACTTTAGTGTAGAGAGTGAGGTGTTGAGGAAGGTGCATCCCCCTCATATACGTAGTAATTTCTGTTCGTTTTAAGTTTTAATGCTGCTCCTTACTTTCAGTTGAAACATTGTTTTTTTTTTATTTAATTTCTGATAGTTTTTAAGTAAGACCAGGAAGTCTAGATCCACCTCCACAAAAAATTCCCCTCCCCACGGAAATATCCTCTGGGCAATTCAATCCTGGTTAAAATTTACCCCGGACAATTACCTTTAACACCTCCACGCGTAAAATTGAGTCGGTAAAGAGAGAGCAAGACATATGTGGAAATGTCGTATAGGCATTCTGGCAAATTCCCCCAGTATACAATTTCCCCTGAAAAGTTCAACCCCGAAAACTTCCCTCTTACGGAAAATTTTCCGTGTTCAAAATTCCTCCCCCCTCAGCAGAAAAATCGTCCTCCCCTCCCCATCCAAAAAGTGTATCCATGCTTCCCAATAACCAATCCTACAAATTTTATAACTTAAAGAGCTTTCCCCAGGGGCTCTGGGGGTCACATTTTTTCCAAAGACATAGTTATTAGGCCCTTCAACTATGTTGAACAAAAATGGCCATCTCAGAATTTTGACCAGACGATTTTGGAAAAAAGTGGCATGAAAGGGTGACTAGTTGCCCTCCAATTTTTTGTCACTTAAAAAGGGCACTAGAAATCCTAATTTCTGTTAGAATGAACCCTCTCCCGATGCTCTAGGCCTACTGGGTCGACACGATCATCCCTGGGGAATACATAAAAAAAAATAAACACCATCCGTGATTCTTCTGGCAAAGAATACAAAATTTCACATTTTTTGAAGATAAGAGCTTGAAACCTCGACAGCAGGGTTTTCTGATACGCTGAATCTGATGGTGCAATTTTCATTAAGATTCTCTGACTTTTAGGGTATGTTTGCCCCTTTTTTCAAAAATCAGGCAAATTTTCTCAGGCTCGTAACTTTTGATAGGTAGGATTAAACTAAATGAAACTTATATATTTAAAATAAGCATTAAAATATAATTCTTTTGATATATCTATCGGTATTAGATTATGTTTTTTTTTAAGTTTCGGCTACTATTGAGCCTGGTCACTCCTTACTTACAGTTCCAAACCACGAATTGTTTGACAGAATATCGATCACAAGCCATTGTAATGCATGTCTATTTTGAAGTATTAGTAAAACCCTATTTAAATACAGGGGGCACCTCTGCTGCCATCTATAATCGAGTCTAACTGTACAAGATCACACCTCATTCTAGGCCTGTTTGATGGTTATATTATTTGATGGTTATATGATTTGATGTTGTTTCATAGTTCTGTTCTGTTTGTTGGTAAACTTGTTTGATGTTTCTATGCCTATTACTCCGAACAGAAGTTTATATCATTGCCAGATAAGAGAGTATATGGTCATGAGTGTTTTTTCGTGGTTATGTTTGTTAATGGTTATATGGTTTGATGGTTATATTGTTTGATGGTTATATGATTTGATGTTGTTTCATAGTTCTGTTCTGTCTGTTGGTCAACTTGTTTGATGTTTCTAAACCTAATGGATACAGACAGAAGTTTACATCATTGTCAGATAAGGTCGTCTAACAAGAACAGGATCACGTGCCTCTTTCTAGGCAAATCAGAGAGTCGGAAACACTAACGGGACAAGATCACAGTGAATATAAGGAAGGATTTTTGCTATAGTTGTTGTGTGAGAATAGAATTCAAGGAGTGAGAAACAGTTTGACTTTACTCGTTTATAGGATATATTTGCAATAATGAGTGGAATTTTTACACTATTAAAAGTTGATAGTGGAGTAGGTAGCAATGATACAAGAGCACCAAACATTGCGGTAGAAATCACGAGAGGATCACGGCTTTGTCTTGAGTGGGATGAAGTATATGTAAGATATGTGTTATCTTTGAGCAAATTTAAAATGGAGGATCAATTATGCTTCGCTGCAAAAGTTGATATAGCACATGTGAATCGACTTCAATGTGCTTTAAATGCAATAGTGAAGCATATAGAGGACAATAAGTTATATCGCTAATTGTACATGTGTAATATATATTATTGCTGTAATTATACACGCTCAATAAAATTGTTTCGAAATCGAAAACGTCACCCTTTTCTTTATGTTAGAATTTTAGGTTATCGAATATTCTTGAAGTAGAACGAATCATGGTTAGTCTAGAGTCAGTAGTGAGAGTGATAGGATTGAAAAAATGAATAAATTGAGAAAGAGAGAATTAGGTCGAATCTTGTGATTATGGAAAAACATTTGATTCTGGATGACGATTTTCTCGAATTATCACTTCAACGGAAGATATTCTCACAGGGAACACTTGACAATATAATGAAAACTGATTCTCCCCCCATTGGACTATTGTATGAAGCTTTTACGACGTGACTCAAGTGCTTTTACTCAATTTGTTGATATATTAATTGAAACAAAGCAGAATAATATCGTAGACATACTTTTGAAAACATTGCCATAGATTCTATGTAGATGGCTCATCCTTCGAAAGAGGTTATGTAACGTCACAGAGTTACTCCTCTTCCCATCCCCCCTCTGAATTTATCGAACGTGGATCAGTTTCTTTTTAGCTGTGAGAGAGTTGACAACGGAAACCAAAAAATTTTCTATACATGTCCACTATGCATGTACACTCTTGGCAGATGGTCATCATATGAGAATGGTACAATTATTGATGAGTATAATGAAAAGTGCAAATTATGCAATCCGTGAAAGTTACATAGAGGATATGCTGTACAAATTAAAGGCTGTAATTCATGTCTTGAAGAGATTTGTGACTCTCACCCTAGAGGACATCTATGCTCCAATTGCTACTATAACAAATGTGATCAGTGGGAGAATACTTACCCAGGTATGATTGGAAAGAACCCCAAACGTGATTTTAGCTTATTTCTACGAGATTGGAATCGTCGTGGATTTAAATTATTTTGGGAGGAAGAATCAGGTCTACGATTCAACTGTTGGGGGTAACAAGACAATTTGGTTTTTACGTCATCGTTGTGACAACACTGCCTATTATGACTATAAACCTAGTCATTTTATTTGGAAGTTACCGAATGTGATTCACCATTTGAAAACACTGTATGTGATGTTTCTTCAAATAGACAAATTGAAACACGTGAATTTCACAATATGAATGCAAATAGTATCATTGACTATACAAAGAGATATGACAAGAGTGAAGTTACATTGTACTGTAGAAAATGTGACCCTGGCTTTGCAGTCAATCAAGATCAATATACAGTGAATTGAAATAATCTACTAGCATTAGTGGTTCTCGACAGTTGCCTATACACCGAAGAAGAAATCTAAAGTGAAGAATAAAGACATTGCTGTATATATTTTTTCTTTATTAATAAACAAATTCACAAACATTTTTTAAGCACTTTACTCGTAGGGCATTAAAATCAATATTATACAGGTCTGAGAAGATATTTTCCACCATAAAGTCGTTCAGACGTGGATTGTCTGCATAACTGTTGAGAAACTGCTTGTAAGTATAGCCGCGACATCTGAACAGAAAATATAGTAGCGCATGGAAACCACAACTTTTAGTCGTCAGATCCCGCACTCTCTTCCGATTTTGAATAATAGTTTTCCCACTGCGCTCAATATAGTTGCTGATGTGTGGAGTGTAGAATGTATAGGATAGGCTGAGAGAATCAAAAAATTCAATCGTCTTCATTGTTTGAAAGATGCACAACCAATGGCCAGTATTCACAGTCGACGGACTGCTATTAACAATGATTAGGGTGTTATTGACACTTTGAATTTTTCCAATAAAGTCCGAGGGAAGACAATAGGATCTGTATTTTGGACATGTAGGGGTCCATATTAAATACATTGATTATGTGACTGGTGTTCATGGTGCCAAGTCTAGTAGAACACTGCCTTTTGGGGTGATTTCCCTAGGTTGCAAATTGATTTAGCAAGATTAGTGCAATACTCTCAGCTAATGGGTTGGCAAATGTGCACTCTAAACGCACACTCCCCGTTCGTACTATACTCATATCCTGGGTGCCAGGCAGGTCTAGTACAGTGATATCATGTGTTTTAGCGAACATTTCTTCGGTTATACCATTTTGGAACAGTTGTGAATCATGATCTAGGGTTTGCATGGTCAACTCATACAAAGTCGTATAGGATTTATCAAAATATAGATTGTAGAGTGTGATTCCATTTACTTTGCAGACAAGAGATGAAAACCCAAACATTTCAAATTTATGTGGGCATCCAGTCCACGATCTTATTGCACTAGCGCTTTTTACAAATGCCAATGCTAATTTAATTTAATTTCGCCATTGATAAAGGATCAGTCGATGAAGATGCGTGAGCCTGTGGCAATATGACGTTGATTAGTGATTGTATGAGGAACAAGTGGTTTAATATTATTTCCACTGGCTCTCAGTTTTTCCACTGCCAAGCAACAGAACTCATAACCTGCTGCTTTCGTACATGTAGTGTTGCCGAGGTGAGGGTGAGAGTTACATCAGGATTGGCAGGAAGTTCCTTTCGTAAAATGAAATTAGATGGAGCAAGCGTCAATTTTATATCCACTGTAATATTGGGTGGTAGCCATTGGGCTATATTAAATATTTCATGAATATATTTTTCCAACTAGATGTAATTCACTAATTGTAGCATTTTTAACTGCATCTGTGCTATCAGTATTAGTAATATATTCATATCCTTTGGAGGTGCCTCTCAATTCTTTGTATGACTTGGGTGTCATCAGCATGAAATTGCATATAGCTTGTATAATTTTAGAGATTGTTGTTTGTGCTCACCAAACTGCAATTTATGTAGACACTGATTTGATTAAATAAATTATGTAATATACGATTTTGATAGGATATTCCATCAGCAAGAATTGGCAATGTATTGTCGGATTTCCGGACTTTCATTTGTAAATCTATAAATGTCGGAGACATGTCCATAAAGTAGTCTTCATTTGAATAAATTTGAAAGTTGATATTATCGGAGAGGGGTTGCTGTGGATAATAAGGTTCATAATATCCATGTTTTACGCTCACATCAACATTTTCTGTATTAAATAGATTTAAAGATGAAGTGATTGAATGTTGGGAATCCTTATGCGGTAGATATCCCATCTATGAAAAGAAGTCTAGTTTCGATCTAACAATTCTGGGCTTCTTCTTCTTCTACTGTTTACTCTATGTGTCGTCTTTTCCTTCTTTTCTTTGACAAGGGTGATGTCTTTCGCTTCTGACCTGAGTAGAGACTGATGAGTGGTGCACTGTTTCTCCACCTTTTTAAACCTTTTCCATTTGGTGAGAATTCAATTGTTCACTAAGGGTTCGTGCACTGGACTTAAGATTTTTCGAAGAACTTTTTTAAAATCCTTGCCAGAGCCCCAACCGTATAGTGTAGAGGATGCAAAATCTGTCGCAACCGGTATAATATATTTTCTAGCCAGAGGTAGTGCAGAGCGAAACAGCTTAGCAAACCAACTGCCAAGACCATCGCCAGACATTTATGAGTGACCTTTGTAATAGTCCTTTCCATTGCCCAGTTGTCTTGGGCCAAGAGTATTAACATAGCAGTCAATATCAGGACAAATGAATACCACTTTTCTATTAGACATCCTGTTGCTGAATGGGTCGAAAATGGAATGTAATCACAGCCAAACCTTTTTATATTGCTAGGGGATCACCTAATTCAGTTCTAAGTGTTAACTGGAAAAGTTCCAAATAGGAAGTGTTTACGGGGATATACTGAAGATGCTTTATATTGTAATGGTGAATATGTTCTTGATTGGTTTTTCGTTCAAGAACTCGTAGGAGGAGGACATTGCTATTGCCAACTCTGGATGTTTCAAAAAATGAAGCGTAGAGAAATATACAAGTGTCCGTAGAGAAGGCATGCGGGTAGTCAGCAAAATAAAATTAGTGTTTCCAGCACTTTTACCATTGATTATATTGAGCTTAAAGCCAAGAACATCTTTTAGATTATCATTGAGAATAACTTTTCATCGGCAATGGGTGAACTAATGTAGATCTTGCCCTCCTCATTTGCATAATTGAAATGAAAGGCTCCTTTTCTACGAGCGGAAATAATTTTACTGATAGAACGACATAAATCATTCATACAGATGAGTTCTTCGTAGGGTAATTCGATATATTGATAATTCATCCAATTGATCTTTTGAGCTTGTTCTTAATCACCTGGGGGTGGCGGCCGATCATAGGGTGTAATTTTTATATCATATTTTCGATCTTTTCTCAGGATGTCATATGTATTTTTGAGAATACAGTCGATAAGAGCCACTTCATACGCGCTGTCGAATTTGATGGTGGGGGAAAGTTTCGTCCAAAAATCACTTGTTCTATTCAAATCATTGCAGAGAGGATCGGAAATATTGGACATGAATGTCACATAGAAATCATTGGGCATTGTTAATGTCTTCAACTGCAGCCCAAGAATCAAAATCACAGTTGTATCCTAGCCAACAAACAAGCAACTGTCTCGTGCCCCTGCGAGTACGACTCTTTAATATCTTTTCAATTTGATAAATTTCACTAGTGTTTCTAACTTTTTGTAGTTCATATTCACAAAAACCGCAGAGAATCTCATCATCTTTGGTGTCTCGCAGCCGATGTGTCGTGATTTCAGTGTCTAGGATTTTGGACACTTTAAAAAGTTCAGTGCTCCCTAAATAATTCCCATTTTCAAAAATATTGGTGGTTCTATTAATTCGAAAAGTATCGCCACCATTGAATTTCTTTTTCACAACTTTTTTTCACTGGAATATTGCTTTAGAAAAGTGTCAAATGTATTTTAACTGCAATGAACTTCCTTAGGGCTAACATTGGACAGGGATCAATGCGGTGGTTGGTTATATATTAGCATGATTTTATCTAAATCATGAATAAAAGCAGCAGTATTTTTCAGCGTGCAATATCTTGAAATTAATAGACGAATTGTTCTTATCAATCGTTCAGCCACTGCAGCCTTTATCGGACTGTGACTATGATAGAGCTTTGTATTATATTTCAATAGAACCTTTTGCACATGAGGATTAACAAATTCGCTACCACGATCCGATTGAATTTTTCTATAGCAATCATGTTCAAGAATACTTTCTAAAGCATGAGCAACTTCAACACCTATCTTTGATCGCAATGGAATGGCATATACATAGCGACTAAGGACACTGCTTGCCACTAAAATATATTTGTAGGGTGTATTGTGACACCGTTGAATCGCGTCTAGGGTTAAAAGATCAGTTTGCATTATATGCAGAGTGAAAAAGGCTTTAGTTTGTCGATATTGTTTGCCACGAAGCCTGCAATTCCGATGCAGAGTGTAACTCAGTTTATTTTCTAGATACTCTTTTGCATTTTTTAATGTGCTGCCATCTATGTCAGAGGCAACTTTAGAAAGCATTGTGGGGGAACTTAGGCTTCCCGCTTGAACAATATTTTCATAGACATGTTTTAAAACTTCATCCATTTTGAACGCAAACACGTAGTGTAATATCCACTCCCCTTTGCACACTGGAGAGTGAATCAACACATCTTTGCTTTTGTCTAGCCGTCACTGGTGTTATCAAATCATTGCTGCTGCTAAGAGTGCTAGTATTTTCCAAGATTGAATTAAAATCTTCTTCTTCTTCTTTTTTAAATGTTGTTGGAGTTGTTAGAGGACTGGCAGCACTACTATATTCTCTTAATTTCTTTAGAATTTGCTTATAGCCAATAAGACTTTTGGGGAAGTTTGATGCATTTAGAAAGGTGTATAGATTATTGTCAAATGATAAAAGTCCTTTACGATTTGTAACCATATCGCAAATTAAATCAAGTAGGTTATAACTTTTCCCCTGAATTATAATTCGTTTCCCAGTGCTATCGACTTGAACTTGATGATAATCACCACTTTTCAACATGAGATATGTTAATACTCTTTTACTCTGTTCTCGATAGGTCATTGGCAATAGGTTTCCAATTGATGTCACTATGGAATTCAATTCCTTCTCCTTTGATTGCACTGCTGCAGAATCTTGAGGAGATGTTTCCTGTTTCTGGGGATCTGTGACGGTGGGTCTCTCACGATAAAGTCTATGTTTGTCCACACGACAAAATGCATCTTGAAGTAAAACTAGATTTTTATGATCGGCAATATTTTCGTCATTAATAAATTTGCTTAGATTGTCTTCAAAGTGTTCCACGGGTGAGAGGAAAAGTTCTATTGGAGTCAATCGATAGGGTTTAGCCATCTAGAAAAAACTGTTTACAAGTCCTGCAATTGTTGGCAGTAAAAGGGTAAAAAAGCTACCGCCCGCTTGAATGAGACGTTTTCATTTAGAAATTTTTCCTTTGTTTTTGCAAGCAAAGGCACGTACAGTGGAACGATGTTGCTTTGTCTGTTGTCTAACACATTCTGGGAAGTGTACATTTCCCTCAGTTAAATTTAAACAAAGTTCAGATATTAGATTAATGAAATCATTGTCAACACCAAGGTTGAGTATGGCTTGCCTGAGCGGGGGTTTTGAAGTGCCTAGAACCGAAAATAAATGTCTATTTTCGTGTAGTTTCTTCAATGTCATGATGGCAACTAATAGCCTTTTCTACTGTTCACTGGAAGATATACAGTAATTTCTTGGTCGAAAATATCTGTGACTACAAGTAGATCCTGGGGCGTATTCTTATCAAGATCTAGCTAAATGTACCCATAGGGCTTATTTGTTGCCTGACTGTACGCTGAAAGTAGAAATTTGGGGGCACCTGGATATATTTGTTTATTGAGAGTTATTAGAGAACTAGAATCACGAACAACTCGGTAGATAATATAGATGGTGCAATTCAAAGCAAGGGTTCTCATACATATGCTCTGATGAAACAGATTGTGTAGAACTAGGGTTATGGAAATGTGTTAATGATGAGAGCAAACGGTAAACAGTTGTAGCATTTCCTGTGAGAACTGTTCAATTGATTCAGCCAGATCATCGATAATCAGCCATGAGTTTGGTTCAATACTATTTAAAACATCAAGTCCCCGTATGAATTGTATTGGCATGGACGTGGCAGTGGCAATAGCTTTATTTGATCGTATGACTCTTGCCAAATACTATAGCAATAGTAAATTTTCTTTCGTTTTTTTCAAAAACATTTTATTACAATTTTTAATTATTTTAGCTAAAAGTGTCGTTTTCCCAGACATTGACGGGCCACACACAGACACGATCTGAATGGTGTTTTAAATTGATAGATACTGCTGTTGACAACAGTCGGACTACAACTAACTGTAAACCAAACTTGTCTAATGAATAAATAATAATTTTCCCATAGATCTATCTAGTACGTTAACAAGAACAACAAAAATATATTTTTTTCCTTTATTGACCAAAACAACTTAAAATTCAGCACGAATAGCAATATTTTTCATTTATTACCAAACAAAACTTAAAATACAACAATAGCACACACTATTTTTCACTTAATGACAAAAAACAACTTAAAATACAGCATGAACAATAGCAGCACAGTTGAACAAATTTCTAGACTAAGATATGAGAAACCAGACTATTTACAACATTTACAGGATGAGAATCTCCTCCCTAGGAACCCCCCCCCCCCCCACCCCCCGGGGCCAAAGGCCAGCTGCGGGCGGGACCCCGTCCCCCCGGGGCCGCACGGAAAGCTAAAAAGCAAACTCTGTATACAATAGCCGCTGCTGCAGTTATAATTGATAAATTTATGTTGTCCCCAAACCCCCATTTTATACTATTTAAGGTTTTCAAGTTAACTTATCCAGACCAAGTTGGTTTCGATAGTCCATACATTCAACTCGATCTGAAATCAGATAGTGCCCGCGGGGGAGTACTTTTACACCATTGTCGAGCACATAGACCTTGTCGGATATGCATGACATGCCATTTTTTCCACTCTAAGAGTATATTTCTATACTGTAGAGAGCGAAATGCTAGTACTTTTGCTCTTGGCACTAGACAACTGTCTACACAGTTTCTGTAGACACTCATGTTGTAATTATTTTTTACAAAGTGTGTAGGCATCCCTTTGCATGCCTGCTTTACATCCTTACATCTGTGTGTTTCTACACAGTAAACTTTAGGACCGGGGAACACCCCATTGGATATTAAATCACTCCCCGTCTCTGATTTTAACATTAATAGTTGATCTGGGGCCTGACGTTTCACCAACTCGGGGTAGAGGGACTCATTCCAGTTAGTGTTGTCCAAAACTAGAGCTGATGTGCACCCCATTTTCCAAATCATTTAATAAATCCCTGTTTTAACTTTTAACAACAGAGAATCTGTGTCCCCATAGTAAACTTGAACCTCCCCCTTTCTTGGTCATTGCACCTTGCACACATTGTAAAAGAACGACAACATGAGTGTTTTGTAAATTTCCAGTACTGAACTGCCCCCCGCTTTATTCTTATTCAGAACAACATTTCTCTTTTTTCTGTGTAGAGGAACCATATTCGGCTCTATGCTCGTTAATATTGTAAAATTTGATCGTCGATATTTCGTGCACATTCTATGGGGCATGTTACGACGTCACAACGTGATCTGTTTCGTACGCTTTCACTCATTTTCCCAAAAGTTGAATTTAAAATAAGTTTGTACATTTCTTTTTCGACTTTACTTTTTGCCAGTGAGAGTTTACTGGCAAAGGTGTCAATAAGCGCTTTCAAGTAGGATTTCTGATCAAATTGCAGGGCCCTGTGTATTTTTGCCACCCTGAAACCATTGTTCACTATCCATCGCAAAAGCACATGGTGAACAACAATATTCGGTTTAGGGTCCAGATCTGCAATTAATTTCTGCTTGGAGGGGGTCCAGTGCGTGCCCATATCCTCGACCAAAGACCGATTGTATGGACTCAATGAGTCCTTGGTCACAGGTCAATTCACGCACAGAAATACACAATCTTTTACTGTATCGTGAAGTTCCGGTGGTATGTGCCCGTCAATTTCAAAGAACCATCCTTGTGGACCATTTTCCTCGACAGTGTGAATGTCGGTGATGTCACAAGGATTTTCAAGTCATTTATAATTGCCACATGGTAAACAGTAGTGAGACATTGCCGAGGGGTACAATGAGTTCATGTCAAGAAAAACTGCATTGGACTTTACACTGGTGTCTTGTCCTGTTGGATCCGTTGTTGGAACGCGATCCCCATGAAAAACATACACATCCCTCATCGATCCTTCTACAAAAAGGTATTGATCCACATCGGTGATCAACCCTATTTTCTCCCTACTAATTTTAAGTTTCAAGTCCATCACCAAATGAGGAGTGGAAAAATAATTGCCAATATCTAGCCAAAACTCTGAATAAATTTGATCTGTGTTTTTGCAGACAATATCTAAAAGTAACGCAGTTAACGCATCACTGACCAAGTATATTCTACAATAATCCCAACCATTTTTACAATTACCCTTATCCCATACACTCTTGGCAAATTCGTAGTCTTCGGTAGTGCATTCACTATTGGTAAGTGAATTATAGAACTCTTCAATTGGGGGTAGTTTCTCCTCATTTAACCGTGCGCCAGAGCAGTAATAGTCATACGCATATATGCCTTTACAGGTCAGTAAGTCATACATTTCACTGTCTGGAAAGCGCTGTTTAAGCAGAGGGAAACTATCAAAGTTGTCACTTTTCTGCACCCTGAATGAGTTGGCTCAAAGCCTTGGGGAGAAACTATAATAATAATAATAATAATTTATTTATTACCCACTATAAAAAAGAAGCAGAGTACATAAAAAAAAAAAAAAAAGCAAACTCGCACACTTAACAATTATTTAATAAGACAACGTAAATTATGGTGCACAGTAAGACCTACAGACAACGACAGCTTTCCCGCAAGCACAGTCACTTTTTCCCGTAAATCAGGGAGGCTGAGTCGCGATATTAGATGCCGGTTCCGGAACCACGGAGGGAGGCACAAAAGGTACCGAGAAAATTTAAAATAATAAGTCCGGATAAAATTCAGATCTTTAGGCTTCATAATTGGAAGAAAACCAAATAAAAAAAGAATAGAATGATCAGAAAATGAAGAATATAATTTTCCAAGCGCTTTTCTATTGTACCTCCCTCTATTTGCAGCAATTTTTGAATATCCAATCTGAATTTTTTTTTGTTTGCATTAGAAACTGTCAGAGCCCGAAGTGTTTTGAGATTATTAGTAATGTGAAGACCAAGCCACCGAAAAGAAGAGACACAGGGAATAGAGAAAAAACACAATTAAGAGGGAGACTCGCACTCGAATTAAATGAAATATATTCGCACTTATCAACATTCAACTATAAACCCAATCCGTCTGAACTGGTTTGAGATCCAGCTGACAGAATGTGAGAGTGCAGCCCTAGAACGACTGACAAGGAGAACATCGTCCGCAAAAGCAAGATACGAGACATCAATTCCATCAGAAATGAAAGTAGAAGGCAAGGATGAAAGAATATGAGCAATACATAACTTGAAAATAGTTGGAGAAAGCACACCACCTTGACGGACCCCATGCCGAAGAAACACCTTTGAATCAGAAACTACTCCATTACATTTTACCCGAATAAAAGAATTCGAATACCAGTACCGTAACAAAACAACAATAGAAAGATTAATATTGTTAAAAAAAAGGGAATAAATTGCATGTGAGTGGACTATACTATCGAAAGCTTTCGAAAGATCAAGAGCACAGATATGAAGAGGAGATTTATCATTAACAGATTGCAACAGGAGGGAAGCTAGAATACGATGGGCGTGCTGACATCCCAGCCTTTTTTGAAAGCCAAATTGGTTTTCCCCAAAATTAATATTGAATCTAAAATACTATATGAATCTAAAAACTGGATTTTATTCCAGCACATACATCCATTATCCACTGCCCGGCATTTCACCTCTAAAAGCAATAGCTTCTCAGTAGATTTGGGGATAATATTGTATGTAAATGAGTTATTTACCCATGAACTCTCTGCTCCCCCTCCCTCCCTCTGCATACGTGCCAAAGCCGGTAAAATAAATTTCAAATCATAATTTGATATGTGAATAAAAACCGGTATAAAAAACTGCTGGCTTACATTCAAATTGCACGATTGGTGTGCCACACCACGAAAATTACTACCCCCTGACGATATTTCCTGTCACATGTGACTTTGGTCCCTGACTTTCCCCTTCCCCCCTCTTTTCCCCTAGTCTGTTTTCCCCTTAGTAAACTCTTCAAATTCCCCCTTACAAAACCAGCATATTGTCTGATTTTTAATAGTCAGACGATCCTCTGCTGACAACAACATCGGGAAATGAGTATTTCTCAAACGGGAAATAGCTCCATTTGCAGTGATAATTAATTTATTCAACGCTTTGATCATCAACTCATCCTCGTCCAATGGTTTGACTATTTCTAACAATTGCATTGTGTTAGAGCTGTCTCTTTGTGCGTGGGCATAGGAAACTGCGATGGGTTGATGTTCTTTGATACGATTCGGAAATTGTGGGTCGTTCACATCCACTAGCTTAGCTTCACAGTCCAAACTTATTTTATTGCTTTGCAGGAGAGTATTCTGGAAATTTTTAAATCTCAAGATGGCCCTGTCACCCGAAACTGTTTCCACCGATTGATAGCCGTGACGCCTAAAAATGCTTCATGTGATTTTGTAGCTTTAAATCAGTCCAAAATCTAGACAGGCATGTTGGGAAGTAGTATCGTGTCCCATGTGTTTTTACCCTCCCCCAGAACTTTACTAATGTTCGTAATAGGATTGAAATGGCCAATTGAAATGGGTTCACTAGGCGGTGTGTATAACAACCAAACCCAATTTTTCACCGATTTAATTGACGGTCCCCTTACTGGGAATATTACACCTCTTTTATTAGAACGCATACCCTCTTGAAATTCTGTTTCGTATTGGAGAACAGTAACACCGATATTTAAATGGGCATTGGCCCGTTCAAAAATATCTATTGCCCTGAGTGTTACCGGATATTTTCCCTCTAAACAAAAGAAATCTACTGTGGGAAAATCAGACCCCTCCTTCCCATGCACGGCTCAGTAGTCCAAATTTCTCTTTGTAGCGTCATCTTTCAGAGGTTCGAAAGCTGATATGAGGAAAGCGTACATGAAACATTTTTGGTCTGTTTCGTAACAGATTCGTTGAACCCCCTGACATCCTTCTAAATCGGGTCAATATTTTAAAACTGTATCCCTTCCCCCCCCCCCCTCTAAAATAAAATCTGTTTTAAATTTACATATATTTGCACTTAAATTTTCAATAAATAAAACCATAGACCCACTCCCATTCTCATTATAATTTTCGAGATGAATGATAATATTGTCAATCCACTGCGTAAAGACTGTCTCAAATTTCTGCAAATGAGAGTGCAACACCAACATCTCGGTGTGTACATAATTGTCGTACACCTTGCTATGACCCTCATTAAAATAAAATATTTTTAAAACAATTGAGGCCTTAATGGAGTCCCTACCCCGCACAACTAAGTCTGGTTTTCTAAAAGTGCACGAATTTTCTCTACATATTCATGAACGATATAAAATTTCGCCCCATAAGTGAATTAAACGGATCCCTAAAAGTTGCAGTGTAAACGACTATTGTATTCAATATCGAATTTGTTTGATGAAATTCCGGTAGTGACGAGAATTGTATATCATTACCCTCCCCCTCTTGTATATTATCATCACCACGCCCTCCCCCACTTTGTTCAACAATAGGACTGGTCCGTGGAGTAAAATACATCGAAGCCATTTCATTTTCAATTAAATTTTATCAAATAGGGAGTATATTCATTAAATCAGTGGGGGGAAGGTTCTCATTTAACTCTTTGGTAAAATTATCTAGAATTTGTATAGTATTCAGGCTTAGCCATGGTAAATCGCCCTCTCAACTAACTGCATTGCCTTGTTCAAGTGTACTAGTGTCTACATCTAAATAATTACTCAATAAATTGTCAATATCAGAAGATATTTCGTCTAAGTTAACACTACCATCGCCATAACGTAAGAATTTACCATATCGATTGAGATCTTGTTTGTCGATAGCTGGTATTTCAGTGACTTGATTGTCACGAAACTCCATTGGCGCGTCAATGCGAACACATAGTTCATGACTTGTTTTTTCAGCTGGTGGGGGGGACAGTGCATATGGAACCCATGCAACCCATAATTAAAATAGCTTATTTTCAAAGTGTTTAAAACACCATATTTTGAAAATTAGTTTATTAGCAACTATATCATTTAAAACATGTGCTTAAAAAACACGCTTAGTAGTAATAGTAGCAGAAGCAGTATCACTATCTGTGTGCACATATTAGTACCATTTGGTTAATCCACTGTTCCCCACTCTATATATCCTGAAAGTTCCAATTTAATAGCCATCCCCATATGCATTAGTGTTATAACATATTTACAATCTAAACGATACATAGTGGGTTTGATTTTGTTCAAACGACCCCAAAATTTTTCATATTAATACTCTTTATCTCTTTGGAAAAAAAATCGGGGTCGTTACTTGGTTTGAAATGGATAGCTTAACTCTTTCAGGCCATCTCCTGTCATGGTACACAACTCAATCTGATAGAAAGTTCTTTTTATTATATCTGTAGAGGCAAGATGAACCATTCATTAATAGAACAGTTTTTAATCGAGAAACAACATCGCAATAGATTTCGGTACTTACTATTGGAAATTATGATCGGAATATAATGTCTTTTTTTGGCTTCGCTAACCTAATTCAGGAGAATTTAGCAGACTGGATGCGTGCACTTGACATGATTCGATAATTATATAGCTCAAAAGGACAGCAATTTATTTTCTTTGGGAGAAAACTCATTAGCAGAAATAAAATGTAAAAAACTTACATTTAAGATTTGCAGCTTGCATGTTGAGGGCTGAAGGAGGCTCATTCTCGCCTTGTATAGAGGACGTTGGTCTTGAAGGCCCCGGCAACGCTTGATAGATGGTGGACGGACCAGCAATGTCACAGCTATGTATATGCTGGGTACACTGAGCTGAAGGTCTTGGCCAACGGCCATACTGAACAACTGATGCCCTCACAGGGGTTGTACCAGTGGTTCTAGCCTTCTTGTCAGGCGGGGGACATTACTCAAAATTATCCTTAAAAAAAGGAAAAAGTTAGTATAAAATTGACTCCCTGCTACAGAAGAAAAGAAATTAGTGAAAGTAGGATTTTTATGAAAGCCTCTTAAATTAATAATCATCTAAAGAGCAGATAAAATCTATGAATACGAAAAAAAAGAGTATTTAAATTGCCCAATCCCTTCTTTTCCGGGAAGGTAAAACTTTGAAGATTTAACTAACTATTATTTCTCTCCCTCATTAGGTATAATTGTCTGCAAAAGCAGCCCTTCTCCGCTCTGTTAATAAAATATGTCTTTGTTTAGACTGTAAAAGACGTAGGTCTAATTTTAGAATCCCTCCCCCTAAATTAAAGACATAGCTTTCTAGCCTAATACTATCAAAGTTAAAAACCATATTTTTCACCCCCCTCCCCCCCCCCCCCCCAAGAAAATAAAAGAAACTTTATTGAAAGAAAGGTATAGAAAAAAAGACTCTCTTTTCCCACAAGCTCTTTCAGCAGTATCTAAAAAATATGCACTCTAAAGGGCTGTTAGCATCCCCCTTTTACATAATTTCCAAGTCCTAAAATTTTCTCTTTTAATTTTGCAAATAATTCACCCCTTTTTCAGATCGTCTAGAATTGTGCAAAAATTGTAGCCTTAATCCTTTCAATGTCTAGCGACCACCCTTTTTTATGTTAATTTCCTAACCTGACACAAGCAAAGGTTGTTTACGAAATCTCCACTCTTGTTGGAGATTCACACACAGTTTTTTTTGTTTAAATTACAAGTATGAAGATTCTGGTGGTTTTAAACACATCAAGGAGAAAAGACAACTTTGAGTAATTACTTCAATTGAACGAATTAAATGGAGACGAATGCTGGGAGGAAGGGGGGGGGGTATAATGGGGTTTTACGTAGTGGAAAAAGAGTATATTTGAAACAAAGTATAAAGATTTTTTTTGGGGTGGGGGAGGGGTATACCCTGAATTTGAATATATTGGAGGGGGTGGGGGACTACAAAAAATCATTTTATTTTGAAAAACCAATGAAAATTTACTAAACAGAACTCACATTACAAATCTGTGCAGCTAAAACTTCTAAGTCCACAATATTTGATGTTTGTTCCATTGTGTCGTGAAACGATATGCTACTTTAACCGCAAAGCATGTTCATTATAAAAAAATCTCAAGGCTGAATTGCGATGTAAGAGAAACCTTACGCAAATCCATTGACCTAGAAATAGGTGCCAATGATCCTGTCCCGTTAGATGCTCTTATCTGACAATGACTTAAACTTCTGTCTGTATCCATTAGGCTTAGAAACATCAAACAAGTTGACGTACAAACACAAAAAAACTATGAAACAACATCAAATCATATAACCATCAAACAATATAACCATCATACACGCTCTTATCTGGAAATGTTGTAAACCCCCGTCTGTATTCTAAGTTTCTGATTGGCCTAGAAAGAGACACGTGATCTTGTACCGTTAAACTGGATTATAGATGGCAGCAGACGCCCCCCCCCCCGCGCTGGCTTAGTCATCCCTACTAGTATTCCAGTTACATGTTATTATTGTCAAAAAAATTACCATTGAAAATGGACATTGGAAAAATTTACCATTGAACATGGACAAAATACTGTCATATCATTGTGTTATACAACGAAGAAAAAGATTCAGTTTCCCCTTTTGACATACCGTAAAATAAGTATCCTAGAAAATTAGGAAAAACATGGAAGCAATTAAAGTAAAATGATTAATTATATTTTTTTTTCCAGGTATGTGGGAACTAAAAAAATCAAAGTACAAAAGCTTAGTTAATTTTATTTTCTAGATATCTATCGTTGTCGCTGTTTTATCATTTTCTTTTTCAGTGACAAATTTAAATTTTCGTAGTTTTTAATGATACCCGGGGTTTCAAAAGCCTTTTTCCTTTTTTAATTCCGTGGCCATTTAAGAAATAAAATCGTACACAGTTCGTTCATACAGATTCCTAGTTTTCATGGGTCATGTTTGCATGGGTTTGAAATTCGTTTGAAGCCTGAAATTTTTATTTTTAACCCCTTTTCTTTTTTTATTCCAATAAGAGGCAGGTTTGTTTTTGTCTCATTTGAGGAGAAACGAGAAGTCACCGCTTAAAAATCTATTTCCTTTTAAAGTATTGTAGAAATAAATTAATCGCACCTTGATCTATTGAAAGCAAATATATATGTTTTGCTTTTAGGTAATGGATAGAGCTTTACTCTCAATCGACAATTGCTATCGATTACCAAACATGCAAGTTACAGGTTATTGTTGCAAAACAAATTTACCATCAAACACGGCATTTAGGTAAGTTTCTTTCTTAAATATACCAAAAAGAAAAAAAAAATCTTCGAAAGTCGACGAAATAGCAAATAACAAAGGTAATGATCCGTTTCATCCTTTTTATTCCATGATAAAATAGCGAACATAGACAATTAGGAAACAGTGAAAATAAATAAACCAAAGAGTTTTGTTAGTCTTATTTTAGATATCTTTTGTTTATTATGTTTCCTTTTTTAGTGATAATTCTAACGTAAAGTAATACCCACGGCTTCAAAATTATTTTGACAATTGTTAATTTTTTTTTTTTTACCACAGACCTACAGATGCACTTATGAAAAGGTCATTGTTAGATGGACAGGTCAAAGGTCATGAAGTAGAACAGCACTGCAACGTAGGTTTCAAGCTCCTATTGTAAAATTTACAGAATTTTGCATTTTTACCAAGAAAGTTGATCACACTTGTTTCTTTTCATCATACTGAATGCTGAATCATACTGTAATAATCATACTGAATGATTTATTAGTTACCAGTAATATTACTGAATCAGTAATCAGTGATCATAGAACTGTGAAAAAGGAGCCTTGCGGTGAAAACTATCAGTCTAGTGGCACTTTTCATAGGCAGTAAAGTAAAGAGCGATGTGGGCACACTGTATTATTTATTTATTAAATTGTTTTCACCGAGGCCCTTCATATAGAAGGATTTGTCGTAAACACTTCGGAAGGAACTCATTCAATTGGAAATTGAAATTTCTCGCGCCCTTTTATTTAAGAGTCAAAAGTAAAAGGAGGGCAACCAGCCCCCTCCCATACCCATTAATTTCCTAGGCATATTCAATAAAAATTTTGAGATAGATATTTTGTCCACCATAGTTGAACGGCTCAGTAACTATGTCTTTGGGATGTCAACCCCCCCCCCCCAACTGTCTTCAGGACAAAAGCTGTAAGTTATGCAATTTGTTTATTGTTTACATACAGTAGTCGTATATGTTATTGAGAAAAGTTGGCATGTTTGACCTTTACTTTCCAAACCACCAAAGGGCATTCAAGTAAGTCTTTCAAAGCATGTTGAGGGCAATGTTGAACTACATCAAAACACGTTATGTGCATATGGGTTGTCAAAGAGTTGGAACTTAGAAATGAATGAGCATATTAATTTAGAATTTTCAAAAAGTGATAGGAGAGATGATCAGTTAACAAAAAAGGCAATATTTGCATGCTACTACTACTACAACTACCACTACTACCACTACTACCACTACTACCACTACTACCACTCAAACTACTGCTTCTGCAGTGATTACTACCAATACTGAAGATATTGAAATGAACATCTGAGGAAATGTCAAGGGGAAAGTTGAACTAAATCAAACCTACTATGTGTATACAAATTGTCAAAAGGACGTGTTAAACAGTTATTTTGGAACGGCTTACCGTATAAAGATGAAACTTCCGGGGCATCATGAGGGAGATGTCTAACTGACCAAAAGGCAACATGTACATTCAACCACTGATATTAAAGCTTCTACTAGTACTATTAGTTCTACTACTAATACAACGCTATTGTTGTGACTACTGCTCCTACTATTATCACTACTTCTATGATACTAGTACTATTAAGGCTAAGCGTATGAAGGTGAAAATTTGAGAGAATATTAAGGGGAAATTTGAACTAAATCCAAACGGACTAAGTGCATACGGATTGTCAAAAAGGCGCATCTCAAGAATAGATCTGGGTATTAATTTGGAGCTTTCAGAGAATGCTTAAAGGGGAAGATTAATTGACCAAAAGGCAATATATGCATGCCACTACTAATATTACTACCACAACTACTTTTACTACTACTACAACAACTACTACTACTGCTACTAAACTACTCAAACTACTGCACTATTGCAAATACTTATAAGGATAAGGTTATTAAGATGAAAAGAGCGTGTAAAGGGAAGGGCGTATCAGCAATATTTTTGGATCGGCTTACGTTATCAAGATGAACCTTATTGGGCATCATGAGAGGGATGTACAACTAACCAAAAGACAACATGTACACGCTATTACTGCCATTAGTTCTGATGCTGCTATTGTTACTCCTACTACTAATACAATACTACTACTCCTACTGCTTCTCCTACTCTTACCACTACTATTATGGTACTAGTAGTATTAAAGCTAAGCGCATGAAGGAGAAATTTGAAAAATTTTAGGAGGAAATTTGAACTAAACAGAAAACACACTGTTTGCGTGCAGATTGTCAAAAAGGCGTATTTTAAGAAGGATTTGGGTTTTAAGTTGAAACTTTCAGAGAATACTCAGAGGGTAAGACCAATTGGCCAAAAGGCAATATGTGCACGCTACTACTAATACTACTATCAATGCTATTTTTACTACTACCACTACTACTACTACTATTTCTACTATTCCAACTACCACTTCTGTTGCAATTAAGGCTAAGGGTATGAAGACGACATTTTCAGGGAATATTGAAGGGGAAGTTAAACTGAATCACAACACTCCGTCTGTATACAGGCTGTTAAAAGAATGTATTATCATCAATATGTTAGGAATGTTTTGGGGTATGAACTTGGAATTTACAAGGCATGTTGTGGGGGATGTTGAACTAAAAACAGGGCCATATTTGTATCCTAATTTTACTACTGCCACTACTACTACCACTACTACTACTATTACTGCTGCTACCACTACTATTGCTGCAAAACCTAAGGCTACTACTCTTAATTATACTGTTCCTACTACAACTGCTACTACTATTACTGCTAGTACTACTACTGCTAGTAACGCTAAGGGTATTGAGGTGAAAATTCTGGGGTATATCGAAACAGTAGGGGACCAATTCAAAACACACTAAGCAAATGCTGGTTTTCAAGAGGACACATCAGCAATACTTCAGGAACAATTTATGGTATTAGTTTTAACTTTCAGGGTATGTTGAGGGGGATATTGAAGAAAACCAAAGGTGCTATGTGCTTACTGCTACTAACGCTACTTCTGCTACTAAAATTATTGCTACTACGCAAGCTAGGGGTATTAATGTGAAGTTTTCTCAGAATATTTAGGTGGACATTCAACTAAATAAAATGAGCTATGAGCATGTAGATTGTCAAAAAGGTGACGCAGCAGTATCTCAGGAACGGTTTACATTATTCAGTTATGCCTTTCAGGGTTAGTTTTGGCAAATTTTAAAATAACCAGAAGGCACTATGTGTATGCTATTACTGCTACAACCATGATTGCTGTAACTAATGACGCTAAGGGTATGAAGGTGGAACTTTTAGGGACATTTAGGGGGTGATTCAATTAAACAAAAAAAAAAACTACATGCATGCAGGTTTTCAAAAGGGCAAATAAGCAATATAATGGGCAGCACAGCGTAATCTTAAATAGCCATTTCATAGAAAAGTTTTAAGTGGCTCATTCAATTTGCACATTAGACTTTAAAACTAAATCAAAAGGCACCGTGTTTATTCCCCAGGAGCAGTCGTATCATTTTTAGTGTCTATGATGCATGCAGAAGTGCAAAAGATGCCGAATTCTGAACAGCTACAGAAAAAGGCATGAAAAAAGGAACAGAAAAATTCATATTGAACTGCGAACTAAAATTTTGCACAGCAAAATTGGCGGTTATAAGACAAATCAAAATTATAATGGAATAAAGGAACGTTTTAGTTTTGCTTGCTTGAGTCTGTGAAGGATAGACAGGAGGAAAGAATTGAATTCACCTCAAAATTACTAATTTTTCACCCTGGAAATGAAAATGTGTTATTTTAGCGTCTGCAAAGATACACAGAAGCAGTAAATGAATTCATGCCGGAATTCCTTCGTCACCCTATGACTTAAAACTAAAGAATAAAATAATATTCTTCCCAATTCGTAATTTAGATATGTCTGAGGGCATAGGTATTGGAACATTCCTGCCTGTTACTGAAATATATAACAAAGTAATTAAAGCACAAATATAAATGACTGGAAAAAAAAAACCTGGAAAGTAGTGCTTGTATCTATGACATCATGCGAAATTACACATGATTTTGGATGAATTCAAACAGCCAAAGCAAAAACCATGGAAAAATGTCTGAGGTAATGATGAACGAAAATGAAGCACAACGAGATCTGCAGCTCAAGGAAGTGCAACAAAAAGAGTCACAATGAATCCCAAACAAAAATATACGGACAAAGAAATCTGCGTTAGAAGAAACGTGACAGTGATGGTCACATTGAATTATAACGAAATCTGCCGTTAGATGAGAGGCAACAGTGAAAATTAAAACGCGATCCACGAGGAAACAAATCCTATAAAACATAAGCAACATATGTACAAAATATTGCCAAAATTTAAGGATATTTTACAATTGTAATGGCTTATATAATATATACACAAGCTGTTATATGAAAAAAGTTTGACATTTATATAATGAGTCGCAGTGACAGTTACATAATGAGTCAAAATATAAATAAAGTCACAGTTCCATATATTTCATCATATTATCCAGGTTTCTTTTTCTTCCGAGGATATCAAAAGCAAGGGCACCAGCAGAAAATTTTCCTGGGGCAGGAGCCAAACGCCAAAATATCAGTGGTGGTTGGGTGACAGGGAATATATTTCAGGAATTTTTTTTTTTCGTAGGAACAAGTTTATTTTTTATTCTTTAGTGACCATAAAGATTGGACCACAGAAAAATCTTGTTTTATTGCTATTTTAGGGCATGAAACTTTGACTTTACCACGAAGAGAATGAATTTGCAATCAATTTAAAATTCTGAAAAGCTAATTGATTTAAAAGCACGAATAACTATATCTTAGGCTTTCCAGTTGTAAAAGAAGTAACGCCACAAAGTGGCCGCACTTCTCTATACAGCTAAAATGTTACATTCCGATTGCTACCAGCACATAGGTGAAAAGGGTAAGGCAGGTCATCATCAGCCCCTCCAGGATATTTCTTTGGGGTGGCAAATACTGTAAAGAAACTTAGTTTTCAGCAATTTTAAATGGTGTTATTTTCTTTTTCTATTTATATGAAGTATTTCAATGTATTTAAACAAATATATGTAATGTATTTATCGATAAGAAAATCCTATTGCAGAGGGTGTGATGGCTTCAGTTATGTAGAAGATAAAAAATATCACAGAACTTCCATCCATTAAAACAATAAAACTATTTTTTATCCAACCGAAATTCTTTTGTAGCAATATTAACAAGGACTTTTTACCCAAATTACTACTCATCACCAATTTTTTAAGTATATTCAAATTTTATCAAACATTTAAATTGAAAGTTTAAACGTAGGACAGTACTAATGCACGTACAATTATTGATTTACACATTTTTACAGCAATTAACCAGGGGCTTAAGGGACAGGTACCTTAAGTTATGTCTTGGTTAAGCCAGGGAACGATTTGGAAAATTATCAGAAATTAATTAAAAAAAAGCTTTTCAACTGAAAGCAAGGAGCAGATTTGAAACCTATTTGAACATTCTTTATATGAAGGGGGTTGTCTCCTTCTTAGCTCCTTACTCTTTACTTTGAAGTTTGGCTTTTTTCCACATTTTTTCAGAAAAATTACAACTGGAAAGCTATGATTTTTAGAAGCACAAAAACTACTTTTGTTTAATGAGCAAGGTGTTGAGAAGGGGGGAGTCGCCCTTATATACAGAGAAATTTGTATTTGTTTTAAGTTTTTAAACTTGCTCCTTACTTTAGTCGAAGACCTTTTTCTATTTGTTTGATTTCATGAAACTGTATAGTTTTACGAATGCAGTACATTTGGTAACGCAGAAAATTGATCAATATTTCAATGATCTTTGTTTGAATTTTGAAGGGTAATCAAACAGTATGTGGTAATGAACTGTAAGTATGGAGCGACCCGGCTCAATAGTAACCGAAACTCTAAAAAACTGAATTTTGATACCAGTTGATATATCAAAAGAAATTGGCTTATTATGCTGATTCCAAATATATAAGCTTCATTAAGTTTAGTTTTACCCATAATAAGCTAAGAGACTGAGAAAATTTGTCTGATTTTCTAAACAAACGGGAAAAAACCCCCCTCGAAGTCATATAAGTTTAATAAAATTACACCATAAGATTCAGCGCATCAAAAATCCTGCTATAGAGGTTTTAAGCTCCTATCTACAAAAATGTGGAATTTTGTAATTTTTGCTAGAGGAAAGATCATGGATGCGTGCTTCTTTATTTTTTTTTTTCTTCAAGGGTGATGGTATCGACCCAGTGATCCTAGACCGTCGAGAGAGGGCTCAATCTATTGGAATGAAAGGCTCCAGTGCCCTTTTTAAGTGACCAAAATAATTGGAGGGCGATTAGGCCTCCTCCCACTCCACCTTTTTCCCAAAATCGTCCGATTAAAATTTTAAGATAGCTTTTTTCTTCAGCATAGTTGAAAGGCCCAATAACTATGTCTTTTAGAGGTAAAATGACCCCCTATAGCCCCTGGAGAAAGGTTTTTAAGTTATAAAATTTACCCATTGTTTTATTTGTTATTGGGAATATGCAAACATTTTTCGGGTGGGGAGTTGAGGAAGAATTTTCTGCTCGGAGGATTTTACACGGAGATAATTTTCCATGGAGAGGGAAGTTTCACTGAACTCCTATACAAAATTTCTTTATATGTCTTGCTCTTTCTTTACCGATTCAATTTTAGGCGTGGAGAGTATAAGGGTAATTGTCCGGGGTTTATTTTTGCCAGGATTGAATTGCCCAAAGGATATTTCTGTGTGGAGGGGGATTTTTCCTTGGAGATGGAGTCCTGGAGTTATTAAAAAAAAAGATGAAAAATAAAATAAAAAACAAGGTTTTTTCAACTGAAAGTAAGGAGCAAAATTAAAATTCCAAACGAACAAAATTACTACGTAAATAAGGGGGGTCGCCCCCTTCTCAACCCCTCGTTCTTCACGCTAAAGTTTAAATTTTGTGCCAATTCTTTAAAAACAACTCTTGAAACACAAGGGTCGTTTAATTAGAACATTAAGTAACTTTTATTTAAATGCCGAAAACTCTAGCTTTAAGAGTGAGGTATTGACGAGGGGCGAACCCCCTCATATACTTAATGATTTCCGGTTGTTTGAAGTTTTAAATGTTGCTCCTTACTTTCAGTTGAAAAAAACTAGTTTTTTTATTTAATTTCTGGTCGTTTTTTAAAATGCTGGGAAATCCGGCGCCCCCTTCATAGAAATTTTCCCTTCCCCAAGGAAACATCCTCCATGGAAGGATCCTCCCCCGTAACCCCCCTCCTCCGACACCCCCCCCCCATCAGAAAAAAATCCCTCCTGAAACGTCTTTATACTTCCCATTCAACAATGCTATATGTAAAAAATGGGCAAAGTTCATAACTTCCAGCCCTTCCCTCGAGAGCTCTGGGGGATTAAGTCATCCTCAAAGACATATTTATTAGATTTTCGACTATGCTGAACAAAATGGCTACCTAAAAATTTTGATTGGGTTACTTTGGAAAAAAAAATGAGCGTGGGAAGTTGCCCTCCAATTTTTTTTGGTTACTTAAAAATGACACTAGAACTTCTAATTTCCTTTCAAATGAGCCCTCTTGCGATATTCTAAGACTACTAGATCGATAAGATCACCCCAGGGAAAATAAAAAAAAAACAACAAACAAACAAATAAACACGCATCCGAGATCTTTCTTCTGACAAAAAAATACAAAATTCCACATTTTTGCTGATAGAAACTTGACAATTCCACAATAGGGTTTTCTGATACGCTGAATCCGATGGTGTGATTCTCATTAAAGTTCTATTACTTTTTGGGGGTGTTTCCCTCTTTTTTTCGAAAATAAGGCAAATTTTCTGAGGCGCGTAACTTTTGATGGGTTAAACTAAACTTAATGAAACTTATATATTTGAAATCATCATAAAAATATGATTCTATTGATATATCTATTGGTATCAAAATTCCGGGTTTTAGAGTTTTGGACACTATTGAGCCGGGTCACTCCTTACTTACAGTTCGTTACCACGAACTGTTTGACTGCTCAGTGGCTATATATGAATGGTTTATATCTCGTCCAATATATATAGCACAGAACATATACATAGTCTTAAAAAATTGAATTTTATGCATAGCTTTGCCTTCGAATACGTGTTTTTTATGTCTTATCCTACAAATAGGACTTAGAGATTTAAATCATTTTTAGAAGTAAAGAAAATATTTCATAAAATCACATTAATGACAAAATACATATTAGCACCATCAAAATTATGCTCGAACTAAAACCAAAACAGCAGCGAGCTTGTTATTTGCTATTTCGTCTTTGGTAGACCCCGGCACCGCGCCGATGACGGCAGACCGGTGGCGGCGGGGCAAAACAGCGTGCCGCCGCCACGTCGCCGGTAAGATGTCGGTGGCGCGCCGCCGGTGCGATCAATGTTGACCGCAAACATTAATGTTTTCATCAGTCTTTCTCAAATCACAACTTAAATTTACAACAGATTCGAGCCTATCATTCAAATTATAAACTGCATCTAAAAGGAGTAAATTTATCAAATTGAAAAATACATGATGAACACTTCACATGAGAACACTTCAATTACAATGAAACAAAAAACACTTAATGGTTTATTCGGTATGAAGAAAAATGAAGTGCCAGCTATTTTCTTCGGTAAAAAATGAAAAGCTCATCCGTTTTAAATCTAATTAAATGAAATAATATGCATACTGAAGTAGCTCCAGGAAGATGTTGAGATTTTCTTCCTAGTTTGTCACTTCTAATCCAAGCAAAATGTTAGGACACTTAGTATCAGTTATTAAGTTTAAGCTTTGATTTCCAAATGCTCACAAAATTACCAAATTTAAGAAAGTCACAACAATAAGTCAACTGTGGTCAAAATACTCAAAGACTCCTCTTTGATCCCCACCCAGGCTCAAAGCTTCTGCTATGGTCATATCCATGGAAATCTCCAAAGAGTTTCTTTTTAAAATAGCTTTCAAGCGTAGTTAGGGGTATTTAGCCTTTTTTGCTTTTCTTCAAAGCTTTGAAAAAAAGTGTTATAATATTCCAAATGTTACATTTGTTATATTTGTGTATATTTCTGGTAATCATTTGTGGGGTGATCGAGTTTTTCAAATCACTGTAGATACGTAATAACGTTGCAAAGTCTAGTACCCTGAGGTCACAAGACTGTCAAAAACTCCTCCTTCTACCTCCCAAATTGAAAGGTTTTATTATGACCTGGCCTTTTAATGTAACTTGGGCACTGGACAAAGGGCGCCATTGTTACTCGAGCGCAACTTTAGGTGGGGATGTCGATATCGCTTTCGTCACACCGATTTGTTTTAGCGTGAATCTGCCTGGTACTTTTGAATGAATGTTTTCAAAGTAAACCCGTTTCATCAATCGGAAAAAAAAACGGGTTGGACGCATATGTCCCTTTCCCTTTGGATGATAAAACTATACAAGTGCTGTATCAAGTATAACTCACAAAAATCTTGTTAATTTTTGTCAACTTTTCAACTTTTTGCATCCCTGCTTTCAATAAAAAAAAAATCAAGGTGCTATCACTTAAATGTAATAACTCCCTATGCCCCCCCCCCTGGATACCATCTTGATAGGATACCGTCTCTGTTTTAAATAAAAAAAAATTTACTTATTGGCATCCCTGCTTAAAAAAAAAAAAAAAACAAATCGAGGTATTATCATTTAAATATGATAGCTCACTCCCGCCCCCTCTGGATACCACCTTGATAGGATGCCGTCTCTGCTTTAAATTAAAAAAAATTAATTTTTTGGCATCCCTGCTTTCAATAAAAAAGTTTCGAGATATAATCATTTAAATGTAATACTTCCCTACCCCCCCCTCTCTGGATACCACCTTTATAGGATACCGTCTCAGCTTTACAATAGAAAAATAATTTACTTAATACTTAACTAGGTCACTATATGGTTCAAACAAACACGTACATTAACGTTAAACAGCTTAGTGTTCCTTGAAAAAAAAATTGAGGGTATCAGTAAAGGGGTGCAAAGACAACAACAAAAATGTCGAAATTATTCAGATATACCTCAAATTATTAGAAAACTGAGTTACAGATTCGCCGTGGCATTCAACAATATCC
Organism: Artemia sinica; assembly: GCA_027921565.1. Taxonomy (NCBI): domain Eukaryota; kingdom Metazoa; phylum Arthropoda; class Branchiopoda; order Anostraca; family Artemiidae; genus Artemia; species Artemia sinica. The sequence continues at coordinate 61,770,328 of CM051262.1, forward strand.
AAAGAATCTAATCAAAAGGGAGCACACACACAAGCTAAATTAGGCCAGTAGCCTATGAGCAATCCCAAAATACCCAAGTCAATGAACAAGTCCCAAACGGGGGGGGGGGGCTGGGTCTATCAAAATATTTTAATGGTTTCCACGGGAACTTAATATCATTTTCTTCTGTCTCCAATTTAAATGAAAAAATAATTATCTTCTTGGCATCCCTGCTTTTAATAAAAAGAATGAGGTATTATCATTTAAAAATGATAGCCCCTATCCCCCTTCCCTATAGGCAATAATTTACAATTTATTTATGAATCATATTTTTGGGGTAACTTCCGTTTCAATCTTTAATTCTCCAACCTTGCACATAGCTTAGTCTATAGCTAAATTTTGTCTCAATAGAAGGTTTTTTTTTTTTTTTTTTTGGGGGGGGGGGGGTAAAAATGTTTCAGAAAGAAGATTGTATTTTCTATCAGGCGTTCAACAATTGAGTATTAAACATTAAGATAATCTTATCTAAAAACAGGAAAAGAAAAAAAAAATCTGCAAACTTACAATTCAGCTTTAGAAACAGTCTGTCGGCTGTCAATTTTAAAATCCAACTGAAGGCTGAAGCTGTATAGTAGTAAATGCGTTCTATAATTCTATTCAACTTGAAAATAAAATTCCTGACTACTAATTATGTAAGAAATAGTGATTGGTAAACTGTATTCGAAATTATTTAAACTCATTTCAAAAAGGCGATACTTTTTTTTAACATATTAAGAACTGTGTATATTGCAATATTTGCATTTGCATATTGTATCTGTCTGATTTTTATACAAAGTAACAAAAGAGACGAGAATTAACGAACAAGAGAATAGTGAAGAATTATGGTATGCAAAGTAATATTTGGCAGGGAAAGTCAGTGGTGATAAATCGCTAGGGGTGGCACCGTGATTACCTGATTTTCGGGGATTCGGGGAACCACATTTTTTTTTTCAGGGTGACGCATAGATTTTCGGGGAAATACCCGAAAACTCGGGGATAGTGCAAGCCCTGCTTGATTTCTAATCAGGAAAATTGAAATAATAAACCATACGAAAAGGTAAAGCTCTGACTTTGCGGTTGACGCAATAATGAATTGCCGCGAAATTAATTTAAAGTCCACCGAACGCCGCCGCCTCTGCTGGTGGCGGCGCGCCGGTGGCGTTACCAGACTTCGGTGGCAGTCGAACGGGACTCTCGTCGGTGACGTTTGGTCGATTCGCCGGCGCGGTGCCGGGGTCTAGTCTTGGGTATATTTCATGAAGCTCCCAGTCTCTACTTTGTAAACTGTCTCATTTCTTTCTTTTTAATAAATTCTATTTAACGGCTAACCTAACTTTCAAGTATAAGAACGCGTTTTCTGAAGAAACTTAAGCCTCTGGCCAACCTTTCAATGGCTTTATTTACTGGTGATATAGTGTAAGTCACACCCTTTGAGCTAGGTTTGGGTGTTCGTAGTTTTTTCTGGGCACAAATTTAAAGCACAGATGCAGAATTTAAGGATAGACAGTTTTTGACAATGAGAAAATTAACTTTTCACAATTAAGGTACAGAGTGTCTCACCAATTTTTTTGTATCTTTAGTAAATTTATTTTCGGCTATAAAATATTGGTTAATTTGACATAAAATCAAGATGTCTCGAACCGTCTTAAAATTGATTTAACATTTTCTTGTAAGACAAAAACTACAAAAACTGACTGTGTACCGTCAACTCTAATTGCAGGGGGTTCGGAGGCCCACAAAGCATGCTTATTATGGAGGCTGTAATTGATGATATAGCTAGAAAGCTGAAAATGGACCCCCTAGACATTCGAAGAAAAATTTATACACTTCTCGGGATAAAACACATTATAATCAAAGTCTTGAGGGCTGTACTGTCAAAAAATGTATTGATGAATGTATAGCTCAGTGCCAGCTTGAGGAAGAAAGCTAAGTATTCGAGAATTTAATAGGTAAGCTAACCTGCTTATATTCTTTTACTTTGACTGGTATTTCTTATTCTCGTTCTTTTCCTTCATTTTTGCCTTGTTTTATCTTTCTTACTCTTTATCGTTCACTGGTTTCTTTACTTTTGCTTTGACTATTGTATCTTTTTTTCTGCTTCTTTTCCTTAATTTTTTGGCTTTTTTAATCTTTCATCTTTCTTGATTTCTTTATTTATTCAGATTAATTTTTTTAATCTTTGATCTTTCATAATTTTTGTATCTAGCAATTGCCCTATTGGATAAAAGCTGGGAATTTTTATGTTTTTGTTAAAAAAAAACACAAGGGGGAAGGAGCCTCGTTGCTATTTATAAATTTCATTTAACTTTCCTTACTTCAAGATAGAGTAAAATAATTGGTGTTCTGTCGGATTTAAATTTAGGATTGGAGTGTCGTTAAGCTCTAACATTAGAAATAATTTTCCAAATTGCAAATACATAATAAACTTAGTTGTTTATTTGCTTCAATTTTAAATTTGGTTTTCAGCTTTTTCGTTTAAACAGTCACCAAAGCCATGTTGAAAAACATTGGTGGGCAGCCAAAAATAATTCAGCGATTCAAAGCTGCTGATGCCTTTGGCGTGCTGGCATGCCGTTATCATGGTTGGTGTCGGTGGTTCGTCGGAAATTTCTGACACCGAAGTACTTTATGAGACTATTATTTGAACTGAGAGACAAATACATGGCAAAATTCACTATTTAAAAGTATATTCAACAGATTTTGAAATCCCCTCATTTTTTTCGTCTACTACGGACTTTGGTTGTCGTTCACCTATTTCTATACTCCCCACCATGATCGTCACTTTTTGAAACACAAAATACCAAGCCAAATCACACACTAACACACTGAACCAGTTCAACTTGCAAAATTTCTAATGCACAATTTGAACACGAAAGTGCGTGTCTATACCTCAACATAATGCACTTTTCACCTGGTGTATCCAGTACATCATCATGAAATCCGTCTTCAGGCAAAGAACGAGACGAAAATAAATATGGCTGAATGTCATTTACTTGCTTAAAAAAATAGAATTAAAAACTGAAAGTTTAGCATTAGAATTAAAGCAGTCACAAGCTTTGAGAACCTTTAGCCGCGTTTTCAGGCTCAGCGGGTTCGAACACGGGTTGTTATCGTCTAGTTTCAAGTTTTTCTTCGAGTTTCAGCGGGTTTGAAGTTTTAACCCCGTGTTTTCCTCGAGAACCCACTTTATATCCAAAAAACAAACACATTTTTGGATATAATCTCATTCATACAGTAAAACTGTTAATATAGCAAGACATTTGTGATTCGCTATGTTCTTTTATTGAATTAATTTCATAATCGGGCTTGGACTTGAAAATAGTTCACCTTGAACTTGAATTATATTATTTGACCTACATATTGCATTGACCTACTTGATTGGAATACTCGACTGTCCCTGGCTATGATAATTAGATTGCGCAATGACCGTTCAAAATAGGAAGATTATTTTAAAGTCGTTGCTGAACTTTGTCACCAGATCTATGCTTGATGGCGCGATAATTGATCTGATTGTCGGAAAAGCTGTGAGTTTTTTTTTGATCGTGGTACTATTATCAGTGCTAAGGAGTTTCTGTATAAGGAGCTGAATATTCAGAGCCGATGTGTGAACATGCAAAGGATGAAGATAATGTATTTGACATTTGTAAACAGTTAAATCAGGCGGCAAAGGATAATCTGCCTGTTCCCACTTTTGTTATATTCTCGCCTTCTGAAACCCCAACAATCAGGGAGGCAGTCTCGGCTACTTTAGTCTCAAAAGGTAATGAACTCTCTCAGAAAATTGACGGCTTTTTAGAGAATGCGACGCATTTAGGCCCTGTTTGGCCAGCTAGAATTAATACCAACGTAACAATTAACCCTTCCCCAGCTCCTACGTTTGCCGTTGTACTAAAAAACTGTCCTCCAAACCTGACCTCACCTAATGCTCGTAAGGACTTTGTCGATAAACTTTGCCCTGTGGCCTCAGGTGAAATAACTGAACTTAAAAAATCGGCTTCGGAGTTGAAACTTGTTGTTAAATCAAAGCGTGCAGCAAACAAAATTGCCGAGAATGCTAAAAACAGTGCCTCAGGTATCTCAGTGAGTGTGAAATCCCAACTGTTTATAGGGATCCTGAAAGACGTAACGATCGAATACGATGAGAATCAAGTTAAATCTCTTGTGCCAATTTGCGTGAAAGTTTCACAGTGCTGAAAGTCCCGTGTGTTTAAAGTCTACCTTGAGTGGAAACAAAACCTGGATCAGTTCTTGAAAGTGTCTGTGAAAGTTGGCTACGATAAGCTTTCTACAAAAGCATTTGTATACCTCTCAAAGCATTGTTTCTCGTGTCATAAGATTGGGTATCTGGCCTCGCGGTGCTCCAATCGTGCCCTCTGCTCTCGCTGTAGATCATGTGACCACACCTTTAACAGCGCTTCTCCGTGTTCGGAAAAAATGTTCTGTCTAGAATGTAAAATTGCCAGCTATACTTGTTACAGTGTAAAGTGTCCTAATAACAACAGTGAACTAGCAAAGCCCACGGTATGATATGGATATGTCTACTGCTGCGCAAGGCTGTACTTTAGTGGAATATTAATGGTGGACTTTTAGTTAAAAACTCCTGTGATAAAAGGTTTGCTTTCGAATTGTGACGTATTGTGCTTGCAAGGACATTTTTTGACGAGTCATAGTTTAGGCCTTCTGAAAGTTGACAATAATTTTACTAGCTATTCGGTGCCCGCTAAACGATCGCTTCCAGTGGCCACCCCTCGGGTGGTATTGCGATGCTTGTTAGGACCTCATGTCGGTCGATTACTTTTGATTCATGTGATATTTTTCTTGCTGTCCTTGTAGAAGAGTATGTTATTGAAAACGTCTATCTCCCGACTGATTACCGCATTGACCGATCGGAATTTGTATTTACTTCTGTGTGTGAGAAACTAGGGTCATGCCTTTCAAAGATTCGCATGTTAGGTAAGTGTTATGTTTTTATAGGAGATTTTAACTGTAATTTAACTGACACCTCGTTATTGCGTACTTAGATAAGATAAGATATTTATTTTAAAAAATGACTATCACAAGCCCCGAAGGGCCGAATTCGCATTTCGGGGTCATATAAAAAAAAGACACAGAAATAGCACAACAACTAAAAACTGGCTAAACAATTCCAAAAACAACAATATCAGAAAGGCAAAGCCATTCATTAGTCTAAAAAAACAAAAAGTGTCAAATGTAAGAAAGTTAAAAAGGCACAAATTAAAACAAAACCAAAAAAAAATTGAGATACAAATAGTGTTAAAAAGGTTTAAAAGAGAGTATATAAAAGGGGAGGGAACGGAAAAGCCAAACGGACACCAGCATGGGTATCACCAGTACAAAAAAAAAAAAAAAAAAAAAAAAAAAAAAAAAAAAAAAAAAAAAAAAAACTAGTGGTTTATTTGATCAGTAATGAAGGGGACAAAGGTTTTTTTCATATCTGGAGGTTAAACAACGGATGGGGGACAAGATAAGGATGGGTTCAGAAACAGTACGTGGTAGGCGGTGTCTGGATGGGGAGTGTCTTTTGGGGAAAATGTTTTCCGTGCGAGGGTTTATTATTGCATTTTTTGCAAAACGGAGGCACAGCGTTCCTCTCCTGTGCTCAAGAGTTTCCAGCTTGACCTTTTTTAGAAGGAGTGAATATGGTACCAAAGTTTCTTTAAAAATTATTCTTAGGGTTCTTTTTTGAATAGATTCAATTTTATCTGATTCATCGCGGGAGATGCCAGGATGCCAAACTGGACAAGCATATTCAAGATGCGGGCAGACAAAGGAGGTATAAATCTTTAAAGAATGGGATGGGGGGATGTTAAATTTATTCAAGAGCTTAAGGAGAGACATGGACGCATTAGCTCTACGGACAATATCTTTCACGTGGATATCCCACTTTAAATTAGAGGAAATTGTAACCCCAAGTAACTGAAAGGAAGACACAGAAATATCTGGGGGATAGGGTCAAGGAAGGCGGGAATAGATTTCAAGAAATTTATCGTCATTATATTTGACTTAGTGGAATTTACTTTCATATTTAGGTTTCTTAGCTTCATCAGAAATGTGGGATAGAATTTCAAGGGGGTCACTTTTAATATTCCTGTGACATACTTCGAGGATCGACAAGTCATCCACGTATTTCCACCTTTGGGGGAAGTCCTTACCAATTTCGTTAATCATGACTAGAAATAAAAGTGGTCCCAATAAGGTTCCTTGAGGAATTCCACAATATATAGGGAGGGGGTTAGAGAAATTTTTTTTGTATTTCACAACTTGGGATCTATGTGAAAGAAACGATATAACAATATTTACTAACAGAGGATCAAGTTTAAAGTTAACCAGTAGTGAACAAATTAGGGTGGTGTGGTCAACCAGGTCAAAAGCTTTTTGGAAATCAACTAAGACAAGGTTCAGCCAGACATTTGGCTTATCAAGGTTACTTACGATGGTATGCATTAAGTGCACAAGGTAATGGGTGGTGGAAGTTTTCTTTAAGTTACCAAACTGCCGGTGTCAATACGCAGACAAATTTTATCCTTAAGCAGTCACAGAGGAAACCTTCATAAAGTTTGGAAAAAACAGAAGTGAGCGTAATGGGGCGAGTGTTGGCGAAAGTCAAACTGGCGCATTTTTTAGGGACAGGTGTTATAAAACCTTGTTTCCAGCAACTTGGGAATTTACCAAATTTTGTGATGTGGTTGAAAATATTTGATAAAGGCTCAGCAATTTTGTCCGAAAAGGCTTTAATTAAGTCAACTGGGATGTCCAAGGGACAAATACTTGATTTTCTAAGCTTAAGAATTTTATTTATAACATCAGAGGGAGAAATAAAGGGGAAGGAAGTATTGGGAGGAATAGTTGGACTTGAGCCAGTGAAAGGGGGGAGACTTTGCACGATGGAAGCAAGGTACAAGTTCAGATCGTTGGCAGTCTTATTAGGGTGTTCAGGGAGATGAAAATAAATTTCGGAAGGACTTCTTTAATTTTTCTGTACCATTGCTTGGGCTTGTTAGAATATAGATATTTGACTTTATTATTATAATAATTAGAAGCTGCTTTTCTTAATTTTTTCTTTAGGAACTTCCTTAGACTATTAGCCTCAGTAATGCGACCTGCTTTGAAAAATTGATTTTTTTTTTCTTATAAGTTTTTTAAAAGACTCAGTAACATAAGGCTTATCTGTAGAAAACGTTTTAAAATTTTTCTCAGGGAAGTGGAATTCATAATTACTCCTCAATAGATTTTGGAGGGACAAAGCCATGTAGTCAACGTCATTTGTTTGACACACAGTGGACCAATTTTCAGTAGTAATCCAGGAGCCAAAATTTAAAAGTCCTGAGTCAGTGAGAGGTCTATAAGCGGTTTCAGTTATAGAAAACGACTTTTTAACTTTAGCCAGCGGAGATAGGAAAAGGCTAAAGTGGTAACTACCCCTAGAGGGGGCAGAGTGGAGACGGGTTTGTAAAACTTCGAAAGATTATTGCAAATTAAATCAAGAGTAGTATTACCTTTTGTAGTAGGGACATTAACGACCTGTTTTAAATTAAAAGCGTTACATGTAGAATCAAGTCTTATATCGTTTGCGTCACCCACCAGGAAATTCCTGCATTTGGGTATTTTGATAGTATAAAGTCAGCACTTGCTTGTAATTTTTCGATAAAATTTATTTTGTCAGTGGGTCTCTAATTAGGGGAGTAATAAACACAACAAAGGACAATTAAATTAAAAGGACGCGGCAAGACTTTAGGTCGAACACACACCCACATAACTTCATCAAAGGGATTAAGACACGGAATTGGGATTTCACTTGGGTATAAATCATTACGGATAAAGAACAGAATTCCGCCACCTTTCTTGCCCAGAGGGTGGTTTTTCTAGTCTGAGTTTAATAAATTGAGAAAATTGTTAATCTTTAACATGTGCAAATTTTGAGCTTGAACTTCAGTAATAGCGATTGCATCTAATCTATATATTTTAGAAAGGGTGTCTAATTCATTGAGTTTTTCAAAGTTAAGGCTTTCAGCGTTGCTCAACAAAAGTTTGGGGAATCGAAAGCGACTTGTGAAGGTACCGTTTTTTTACACTTTACTTTTTTATATCACAGATGGGGTCAGGGGTTCTAGTGGAATTCTTGACGGGGGCTAAACTTGGATATTGAGAACAAGGGACAGGGGGATCAAATCCATCTTTTTCAAATACAATTGCATTTAATTGAGCAGGTACTAGCGGAGACTCTAAACAGCGGTAACTATTTGAAGTTTTAGAAACTCTGCATGGAGGTGTTAAAAGAGGATCATTCTGCCTGGTTACTCTTAAACCAGAGTCATACTGGTAGGGTAGCCAGGGGGGATAAAGTGCAAGGGAAGGGAGAAAGGTTTCCATGTGATCTGGGAATAAGTCAAGTTGGGAGTGTTCTTTAAATGGGGAGGTCGGGGGACAAGATGATGCTGAGGAGGGAAGTATGGTGGGGGGTTTCTGAGAGGGGAGGGGTTGGGTTTGTTTCGGCAAATAACGGGTGGAGTCCAGAACCGGCCGGTAACTTCTTGGACGCACGGAGAAGAAAGGAGTCGAAAGGACGTGGATTTTCGGGAGGAATATGAGTGAGGGGGGTTTGGGGATGGTACAAATTGAGTGAGTGATTGTGTGGGTCGATTGTGGGGTTGGACTGACTGGGCACGCGTAAGTACTTGGGGCGGAGGATTGTTTCGAGGGATGGATTCCTGTGGTATACTGCTCTGTATCGGTATGCAGGGGGATAAGACTGAAAGTCGAATGGAACACGAACAAGGGGAGGGGGGTCGTGAATACTTTCGGCGTCGCTCTAAAAAAAGTTGGGTTTTAAACCTGCGCTCCAATACTGAAGATGCATGAGCAAAAGTACACGACTTATCAATACAAGTTAAAACAGAACAAAGATCAACATGGTCAAAAATACACTTATAAGACACACAAACTCCCGAAATAAACTGACGACAAATATGTAGAAACTTGCATTGTTTGCGAAACTTGCAGAAACCACTATCAAAATTCTTGCAGATCAAATTTTCCTTTCTGCTTATTTTTTATATTTATTTCACTTTTATCCTTCACTTTCGTAATTTTTTCAAAGATAATAAAAATGTCATCGTCTGGTAATGACTTCTCCATAACCTTTTTGTTTAGTTCATTATCACCTGATAATTTATGTGAAAAACCGGAAGTCACTGGACTATTCACTAACTCAAGGGCGTCATCAGTAGCCATACTACACGTAGGTATTTGTATGCTCTCATGGATACTCTGCAATTAATGCTGGATTTGCTGAGCTCTGATAATTGATTCCCTAGTGTAGTAATAATTGCTTCGTTGTTTTTTTAAATCCTCTTGTAATTTCGTGATTTTCGATTTAAGGGTCACTTGATTGTTTTCTAGACTGCAGAGTTCATCTTCCATAAGGAGGCGTTGGGAATTATGGGAGTTGATATTTTCACTTAATTTTTTAATTTCAAGATCACGTTCATGGAGTATATCGTTACCAATTTTTGGTCATTGAGAAAAATATCAACTTGTTTTTTCAAATGTTCTATGGCTACTTCATGCTCTGAATTCTTCTCTAACTGGGAATTGTATTTAGCTCAAAGATCAGCCAGCTGTTTGATATGTTTAAACACAGTCAACACAAGGGGGGACTTGGGAAGCTTGATTTTTTGAAACTTTTGTGGCAGACTTGTGTGTAGAGCGTGGTTTAGAGCCAGGGGGTAGAGAAAGTGGTGTTAAAGATGGTTCGGGGTCCTCATTCAAAGAACGGGGGGACTGGCAGTTTAAACAAACCACTCTCCACATTGTTTTCTCTCCTCAATAGAAATGCCTGTACATTTTGGATGAAACCACTGTTGACACCGACTGCACTGCACTGTTCCACTGGCGGCACGAAGTCTGCACTCAGGGCATGTAAATTTCATGGGCCTTGACATAATAGTGAAAAAATAAATCCAGTTAATATAGCTCGAAACTGGTCAATGACTTAAACTTGGATTATAATAACTTCCAAAAATGGGTTTCAAAAATTTAAGCCAGCATAGGTGTTAACAGGTCAAATGCCAGAAAGTGACTGAATACTGAATACTTCTATTTTGTCTGGTATTTTTGACGATTGGCTTAGGATATTGCCGAATAATCTCTATTACACTTACACACACCATTCAAGTCACGCGTCGAACCTTGTCTATGTTATTTTCTTCTATAAATCTCCAAGTGTCACCTGTTCACGTCGTTACTGATTTCAACTATCAGACCACCTTCCAATATCTGCGTCTATTTCTTGTCCTTCTGCTCAGTCTACTCCCACCACACATCCACATCAGCCTCACGCCCAATTTTACAGGGATCGGAAAAACATCCAAGGTGATCTTTTTGCTGCAGTTACTAATTCTGTCCTACATAAAATTCATGTTCCGTTCCAGCTGCTCATGAGAGATCCGCAAGCTGATGCAAGTGAAATACGGGTGTTACTAGATATCTATATTGGACAAATTTGCCATGCTCGGAAAAAGCCGCTATGTCTCTTAAACATATACGTCGGAGTGTCACAAAGCATTGGTCCAGTAATCCGAGCATAGTTGAAGCTTGGAGGAAATCCAAACTTTGGTACCATTTGTGGCTTCAGTGTGACCGTCCTCTCTCTGGCTGGGTTTCTGACATTCGTCTTTCTACCAAAAGAAAGTTTGCAAGAGAACTATCTATCCACATTAACCAGATAGTTGAAGAGACGTCCCAGCAAGCTTCTATGTCCCAACCTTCCTTCTGGAGAAATGTATCAAGAGATTCTCCTAGCGCCCGCCTATCTGCTCAAGTTATTCCTGGTTCCGAATGGAATTCTTACTTCTCTGCTGAATTCTACCCACCAGATGCCGCCCTACAGTACGAATATGAAGATAAGCCTGATAAATTTCTGTCTAGTTGTCTAACCGACAATTTTATTGTTTCGGTTGATTCTGTACTGCGAGCAATCCAACGCCTAAAGCGTAAGAAATATTCTGGCATCGATAAAATGAGCACTCTTCACATTCTGCATGGAAGCGAGCTGCTGGTAAACCATATTGCTCTTTTGATGCAGGTGATTGTTACCCAGAAGTTGTACCTTCTTCTTTCTCAATCGGAGATCTCACTTCAATTCCAAGGAAAGGTAAACTCGCTACCCAGTGCTCGTCCTTCCACCCTATAACAGTGGCTGCTACCTTCTGTAAGCTTTTTGAACTTCTGCTCATTTACCATCTGAACGCTAAATTTTATGTTCCACCTTACCAATTTGGATTCCAGCCATGTCTTGGTTGTGCCCACGGTTTGTCGGTTGTGGTGAATGCACTGATCGAAGCTGATGCATCTGGTGAAACTCTCGTGTTGGCTGGGCATGATGTTCATATAGCGTTTGACTCTCTCATTTACGCCACTATGCTACTCCATGCAGCAAAACTTGGAGTGAGCCCTTCATATATCAGAGTCCTTAAGGACATCTATTATCGTCTTAAAGTTCTTCTAATACTTCACCCATTAGCTAAAGTTGACGGCTCTCAAGTCTATGCACCAACCCTAATATTTTTGTCAATCTCGAAAAAGGTGCTGTTTCTTCCCCTTCACTCTTCAATAATGGAGTTTTTTGATGCACAGTCAGGTGTTCCCACATCTTTCATCTTTGCCGGTCTTGATTTATCTCTCGTATGTTATGGAGATAACATTCTGAATTTGAGCCGTACTATCCAGCGCATTAGCGAGATTTTCGCAACGCTACAATCTGAGTATGCAAAACTAGGTCTTCAGTTCAATGCTGAAAAGTCCGAAGTTGAATTCTTCAACTGGAAGCAAGTGTCACCTAGGGATATTCCTCTCGGAAATAGTAGGATTAAGCCATTAGATCACATCACCTACCTTGGTCTTCCCATTGGTTCGTCACTAATGCACACACGACAACTACGCTTCAATCGCCGTCTTCTTTCGAAACTTTTCGACTCTGTTGCTCTACCACATTATCTGTACATATCTCCATTTTGGAAAATACTTACAAATTCTGACAAGTCAAAATTCGTTCAGTTTTCTTCCGGTTCGCAAAACATCTTTTACGTTTTCCCTCTTGAACCCGCAATTCTTATCTAATTAGAAAATTCAGCATTACTGACCCCATTATAGCTGTGGAAAAGCAAATTCGTGCTTATAATTCCCGTTTAACAAGTTAAACCATGCTTGGCCGTCAGCACTGGCCCAGTAGTTAAGATTTATTTGTTGTGTGCGTTTTTTAAGTGTTTGTTTTCGCGCTTAGTGTAATTGTTGCAATTTTAAACTGATTGATGATTTAGTCTCTTTGCGTATGAGTCCAATTTAAGTGACGCTGGTTACTCTCAATTTCGGTGTCAATTTTTCTCTGATAATATATTGCGTACATTACTAATAATTTCCTTGTTTCTGATATCTCTGTATATCGGAGTAAATGAATCATTTGTTGAGAGTGATCTGATTTCAAGACCCGCGGGCAAATTTGTCGTTTAATTGTTTTACCGTTTCTTGTCATATTTACACTAGTTGATATGATTATCTACTGTATATTTTTAATTCACTGATGATTATTTGGTTTAATTTTTTTTTTTTACGAATTGCAGCTTGATGCAATGATGTTCATATTGCTTATGTTTGTTCAGTATTTAGAGCCTAAAAAAAAACGAAACATGTCGCGTACCTGCAGTGCAGTGTATAATTGAGTTTTTCTTTCTCGTTTTTGTAATTTGTTCTAAGAGCTGATTTAGATCTTAGCTCCAGCGTTCGTCACTAGCCACATGTATAACTTCTAAGTTTATGTGTATTTCTTCTTCTTCTTTTTTCGTTTATTGCTCCGTCTTTTCCTTTTTTGTATGACGGTTATTCCAATAAATAATAATAATAATAAAGGATCGATATAGTTCATTATAAAATGGGGACTATTTAAATTCAATTGGACATAGCTGAAACCAAATAAAGAAGCAACCTCGGCACATAGTAACTAAAAGTTAAGAGAATACAAGTATGTTTTTGAAAAGTTAATTGTCTGGGTATTATACTGGGTATATTGTCTGGGTATCTTATAGTTAATTTTCTAGGTATTAATTATCTGGTATCTTATTAAACAAAGAACTATGTTCCGGGTTGCAGCCGCAGCTAGTAATCTAGTACGAGATTATTTAAAGAACGAACTATAGCCAATAGTAATTAAAGTATTTAAACAAGTAATTATATTCATCAGGGTAACCGCGAAAGCTAGTTATATAGTTATATTTTATAGTTAAATATAACTATATAACTAGCTATATAACTATATATATAGTTATATTTTATGAAAGACAGTATAACGCTATTTTAAGACTCGTTTACATTTGTAATGCTTCAAAAAGTGCAATTAAATTATTAGTAAAGACGGTGGATATTGTAAAGATATTAAAAGTAGAAGCGGTGTCTTTTTCACAGAGGTGTCCTGGAGACTCCAAGCGTGTGTATTTCCCAGTTTAAAAGGTTTGGAATAACAGAAATATAATCCTGAAAAGTCGGATTGCCATATTCGAAGCTACACTGATAACTGTAATCAAGTATGATTATGGAAAGTGGGCACTCCAAGAGACGGAGAAGGATTTGTTAGATGTTTTCCAGAGAACTTGTCTACGGGTTCTCCTGGGTACCAGTCTGGCTAACCGTATTTCAAACATCATGCTGTGCGAAAAATGTAGTTCCATCCCACTTCATAAGGCTTTAATTAAAGTAAGTTTGAAATAGATAGGATACCTTCTGAGATGAAGGATGGCAGATTATCAAAGATCTTCCCCTTCAGGCATCCATCTAAGGGCAAACAAAAGCGGATCGTCCCTTAATAGGGTGGGAAGAGGTTGTAAGAAAGGAATAAAACTTCTTGGGAAAGTATAAACAGTGTGGGCTTGAATAGATTGAGATCAAGGAGGGCCCGTGTAGCGTTTTGACCTCAAACGTCGGACTTAGGGCCTGCGTTGCATCTTTGTGTTGTGGTTAGTTGTTATTAGTAGTAGTAGTATTGGTTCTTCAGTCTATGTCTCTCATTAAAGAGGGTAAAATGTTTCTGTCGCAGATATAAAGTTTCTTAAACACTGAGTTTAAATGAGATCGTAGTGATTTTTTGATTTTTGGAAAAGGTAAACTTTTTTTTGGAAGTCTGAAAGATTTTATTCAGCCATAAGTTCTCATCTTTATAAAAAGCAGAACACAAAACAGTATCTTATCTATCTAAAATGCTGATTTTTTTCAGCTAACACCCACCATCATTTCACATCAGGGTAATCCAAGATATTCATGTGTATAGTTAATTTTAATTTATTTCTTAAGAGATTATTGCGACAAGCCTATGGCTTTCTCCTGTATTGAATAAAACAAATGAACTCAATTTTTTTCCGAACTACCAAAACTTTGGAAAAGACCCTAAGTTGTGACCAAAAACCATGGTTTTAACTATCATATTGAGCACAAGTAGTCTTGTATCTTAAACCTAGACCCAAGCCGTTCCAAATTTTTATTCAACAGTGGAGGACGTAATTACATTAGGCGGTAAATAAACAACAAAATAATAATAGGATTTTTTTTTTTATACAAGACAGTGGAACGCAACTTTAAATGAATATTTCGACCCTATATCAAAGAGCCGTCCTCAGCAAAACAAATGAAAAAAAACAATATAAAAGAACTCACATTAAATTTTTTATTTTAACGATTGAATTTCAATATTGATTTTTCAATTTTTTTCTTCATTTGTTTTGCTGAGGACAGCCCTTGGATATAAGTTCGAAATATTCATTTAATGTTGCATTGCACTGGCTTATATAAAACAAATTCCTGTTGTTCTAATTGTTGTTTATGTTGGAAAGGCAGTGTGGTCTTCATCGCTATTTACATAAGGTGGTAGCAGATTTTTTACGGCGAACCGCCTACAACTGATCGGTGGTACTACTATCCATTGGACTTCACTTTGTTTTGGCATTTTTTACATTGTTTTCTAAAATCCGCAAAAAATATATTTATCAAAAAACAACAAAGAGAGGTAAAACTCAATTAAAAGACAACAAACGAGACTGCGACCAGTAAAGAGAAAAGATGAAAGACTAAAACAACGTGGATATTTCGCCTGTATGCAATTTAGGCGTCATCAGCACAAGAGAACCAAAGATAAAAAAAATAAAACTAAAAACAAATAAAACCACCACCAATATTAATAAAATGCAATTGTCGCAGCTGATCCACGTAGGGAATAGTAGCTATTGGAGTTAGTTCAATGAGAACACCAAAGTAACTGAGAAAAATTTATAAAAATTGAAATTAAGTTAATTATTCTGTTGTGAAATAATCCGCTTATTAGCTATTACTGAAGCAACTCTTCTTGGTCTAGTAGGTAATCTAATCCCCTGGTTATTATGTAAAATCTTAGTTCCCTTATTGACTATTGGTTCACTTTTGAAAAGACTATCATACATTGAGTCAATATTTAAATTTCTCGAGTCCCAATTTATTGAAAGATTGGCAAACATATGTTTTTTTTAGCCTCCCTCAATTTCTATAGCCTCCCTCAGCCACTGAGAAAAACCTTTATCATTAGAAATAGCCGTGGATCCATAAAATTGTACAAGATGTTCAAGCTGAAAGAAAATATTTTCAGCCAGTGCCGAAACAAAAATTTTCACGATGCTTGCTTAATTGTAGAGTTTTTCTATTGAGTTGTGATGTTCAATAACTATTGCATATATATACCTATGGTATAACTATGGTGAGTTCTATCAATATAAACTTCTCACAAGAACAAAAAAATTTAATAAACCCCACTAACTAAATTTACCCGGTATAAATCTCTCCTGGAATTAAGGAAACTACCTATTGGTCTCACTGATTGGAAACATGTATCAATGTTGTGTTTACGCAAATTCGTCTAAGCATCTCCCCCAAAACAGGTATATAAGGGAAAGAAATGAAACTTTTTGACAAATTTACTTCCGAAGACTGCGAAACTCCAATAACCCTATTATTGTGTTTAATGTTTCTATTTTTTATTATTTTTATCAATGAATTTAATCGGGTAACTATTACAAAATAAAATATCCATCAAATACAGCAATTCAGAATCAAAAAAACTCCTGGGGACAAATTCTGAACGCTCTATCCACCAGTGAAATCACAACCCCTCGTTTCACCGAAACAGGGTGGCACGAATGGAAATTCAAATATCTATTGTTTTGTGTAGGCTTTCTATATATTGAGAACAATAAATGGAAATCACTTGTAATTAAATAAATGGAAATCACTTGTAATTAAAGTTAATTAAATCACTTGTAAGATATCAAGACAAGTAGTTTGACATTTTCTTCAAACTCCACTGTAAATTTTATATTTTTATCAAAACTATTTAAGTGTTTACGGAAAAGGTCAAAGAAATACAAACCGTATTTCAAAATGCAAACCACTTCGTCAATGAATCTGCCCCAGAAACAAGAGCCGCGTTTTCAGGCTCAGCGGGTTTGAACACGGCTTGTTCTCGTCTAGTTTCCAGTTTCTAGTTTTTCGTCTAGTTTCTTCAAGTTTCAGCGGTTTTTGTAAAAAATTGATTATATTTTTAAATGTTTTTTTTTATTACAAGAGGTTTTTAACCCCATCAATTTCCTTTAAAATTAGCCATTAAACAGCTCTCTACGATATTCCAGTGACCCGCTATCTGAGGAACAGAAAGAAAGAAAAAGATACCATGTATGCAGAATATCGTGCTTACAGCCACTTTTTCTTGATTTTTAAGCTAATATATTTCCCTTGTTGTTCAAGCCAAGGAAAGTAAATTTCCTATAGGGGTTTCGACCAGGTAGTTCTAATAGCGTACTTCTTATTTAGGTCTGACTTTATGTTTAGGAGATATGGGCTATTATATATCTAATTGTTGGACGTTATCGTCTCTTACTAGGCTGCTAGCTACCGCTGCAAACCGGATAGCAAATTAACAAACAGGAAAAATGCTATGGCTTTTTCTTAGTTTAATTATTAAGAGACGAATCTTAGAGAATCAGGAAGATAAGTAAGTCAAGTTACTAGTACTACATCATGATTCGATTAATATGAGCTATAGTTCGCTCTCTGATGTAAATTCAAACAGGAAAATTGAAAAAGTAAGAGACAATCTGGCTACAGCCTACGATTATGACGTCATTCATCGATCTTGTAAATTAAAAAGTAAAAATGTGGTTTTTCATAAAATTTGTTTTTCTTTTTTAAAATTAATATTTTTTTAATTACAAAAGGCATCAAACGCAGCAACTTCCTTTAAAATGAGCATTTAAACAGTTCTCTATGATGTTCCAGTGCCCTCCTATCTGAGGAGAAGGCGGTTCTAATAGTGTACTTCTTGTTTTGATCTGACACTATTTTCAGAAGTTATAGCCTATTGTGTTATTTAGTATTGGACGTGATAATCTCTTACTAGGTTGCTAGCTACCACTGTAACCCGGATCTTTTCAAAATACGTTATTTGTTTACTTAAATACTTCAATTACTATTGATTATAGTTCATTCTTTAATATGACTCTAACACCACAAGCTGAATTGTGTATTTATATCAAAAAACTTGCCACAGTACAGTATAGAAAGGGCTGTTCTTGGGCACTGAAGGACTGGAGTTCAACGCGCTCTGTGGCAACCATAATTTCTACCAATGACAAAATACCCTTTCAACATCCTCCTAATGTTTATTTAGTTACTATATGCCATGGTTTGTTCTTTACTAGGTTTCAGCTACATCCGGTGAAACTAGCATAGACCCCGTTTATAATGAACCGTATCGATCCATTATGTAAACTAGCGTTCGTTGTTTATTATGACCAGTCCATGACTTAGAACCTTTTCATTAAACATACAACATTTCTTCTGGATTTTACTACGAACTTTTGTCAGAGCGTTTCTAACTGACTTTTCAACAACATCATCTCTTTGAAAGAGAATTTTAATCTATAATTTTGAATATTTTTCAATGTTCTGATAAAAATGTAGTAAAATATTTCTCAATTTACAAAGATCAGCCTACATTTTCGCCATCTTCTTGGACTTTTGAATGTAATTTTTAACTTTGTCTTTATGCGTTTCTTTGGTACAGCCGCGCAGAGGCTTTAAATTTTTTCATTATAGCTTTTGTCACCTTGGTATCTACCCATTATTCTGGTAGCATTTTTTTCTTATAATTGTTTCGGTAATCTTCATCAGTATGATACCACTCCTTTATCTTTTGTTTGTCTCCCTCAATTATTGCTTCTCTATAATCTTCATCATTGTGATAACGCTCTTTGCTCTTTTGTTTGGCTCCCTCAATTATTAATTCTCTATATATTCTTCATCATTATCATACCATTCCTTACTGTTTTGTTTAGCTCTCTCAATTGTTCCTTTTCTATAATCTTCATCAATCTGATAACGCTCCTTGGTGTTTTGTTTTGCTCTCTGAATTTTTACGTCTTGATACGCCAGATCTGTTAAATACCTTTCCTTTTTATCTTATCAGGATGCTATCCTTGTTTTTTTTGTGCAGTACTGCTTTTTTAACCTACGTCTAGTTTGTTCAGAAGACACCATCTTATTGTTTTAGCTATGTATTCTAACATCCCCCTATTATAATCAAAATTAAAATTTTAAAAAACTTTCAGTTACAATAGATTAGAGTCCGTTCTTCATTGTAATGTCTAATGACCGTTTTTTTAATATAAACCTCTACTACCAGGATACCACTCAAACCTACATAATACCCCTTTACAATGAACTCTGCCAATCGTTTTATATATCAATGTTTAATCGATCCTTTATGTAACCAGGTTGCTAGCTACCGTTGCAACCCAGATGATCTCTTACTAGGTTGCTAGATACCGTTGCAACCCAGATTACAAACAGGAAAAAGCTTATGGATTTTTCTTAGTTTGAATAGTAAGAGACGAACCTCAAAGAATTAGGAAGCTAAGTAAGTTAGGTTGCTACTATATCCATTAAACTTCAGTTACTAGGGGCTATAGTTCGTTCTCTAATGTGAATGCTTCTCGATACGCCTGGTTTGTTAACTACCTCTGCTTTTCTTTCTTCAGGATGCTATATGTATTTTTTTGTGCAGTACTGTTTTCTTACAGTAGATATTTGGATTGCTCGACTGTGATACTTTTCTCGGTTTTTATTTCTTTTACTTTGTCCCCTTGAGACCATAATATATTTTCAATGTATTAAGCTTCACCCCATAAAATGGCTTAACAAGTCAATTGAAGCAAAAGCAAAACCAAACTAATTTTAAAATTTTCAGGCATTTTTCTGGTTTGCATTAAAAAATGAAAATTATTACTAAGACACCATAAATATCTTTGTAGTTAAATAAAATTATTTTAATTAAAAGCTTCAGGAATTATTCTAGTTTCAGTTGACAATTCAAATTTTTGTTAAAACTCCTAAGAAAAATACTGCATTTTACATAGCTATGTCTACAAGCTTCGTATAGTGGTAAAAGTTCTTTGTACAAATATTGATTTTATTTTAAATATTTTTTGTTAATTACAAAAGCACGTAGATGTGACAAATTCCTGATGTTAATAACATGAGCCACTACAGTGCTATATATAAATGCAGTTTTTCGTAAAAAATGAATTTTACTGAAAAAAAATTTGTGATTACAAAAAGTTGTTAACCACATCAATTTCCTTTAAAGTGAGCTATTAAACCACTTTCTACGATGTTCCAGTGCCAAGCTATCTGAGGAGAAAAAGAAAAGAAAGAAAAAAAAGATGCCGTATATGCAGAATATCGTGGTTTCGGCCACTTTTCTTGATTTTCAGGCAGACACTTTTCCCTTGTTGTTTAAGCCCAGGAACGGTAAGTTTCCTATATAGGGATTTCGGCCAAGGCAGTTCTAATAAAGTACTTCTCGTTTTGATCTGACTCTATTTTTAGAAGTTATGGGTTATTATATTTCTTAGTATTGGACGTGATTGTCTTTTACTAGACTGCTAGCTACCGCTGCAACCCGGTCTAGGTTGCTAGCTACCGTTGCAACCCAAATAATGACGTCATAATATACCGATTTCATCAGACCTAACATCATAATATAGCGTTTTTCCGTTTACGTCATAGTTCTGATAAAACTATTATGACATTTATTATCTAGTAAATGAAAATGCAGTTCTTTTTTAAAAATATTGATTTTGTTTAAAAAAATTTAATTACAAAAGCACGTAGAGGTGACCAATTCCTGATGCTATAATAAGATAACCTACCACAGTGTTATAGAAAAATGCAGTTTTGCGTAAAAAAAATGAATTTATTTTTAAAATTATTATTTTTATTTACAAAAGCTTTTAACTCCATCGATTTCCTTTAAAACTTGCCATTAAACAGCTCTCTACGATGTTCCAGTGCCCCGATACCTGAGAAAAAGAAAAAAAAAATGTCTTTTATTCAGAACAGGGCAAGTTTCCTATATAGGGGTTTCGAGCTAGGTGGTTCTAATAGTGTACTTCTTGTTTTGATCTGACTCTATTTTTGGGAGTTATGGGTTATTATATTTCTTAGTATTGGACGTGATCGTCTCTTACTAGGTTGCTAGCTACCGCTGCAACCCGAAATACTAACTAGGTAAGTGAAGATAACCACTTGATCAATATTCTCGATACCCAAAATTACCTCTTCAATTTCACTTAGGCAATTCCCTGTCTAAGCAACTAGTCTTCTTAACATTAGTTTTGAAACCTAAAATTGCACCCCGAACTCTTAACCCCCCCCCCCCCCCCAAAAAAAAGAAATACTCATTTCTCTAAAGTTTTCATCTAGGTTCCTCAAATCACTAGCATAATTCGAATCTATAAAATTTTAGCTTCCCCCGTTTGATCCTTGGTCTCTGATAGCCTTTGTTCTCCGATAGCCTTTGTTATGCTATTTAGGGCAAAGTCCATCAAAATGATTCAAATAATTGGGAATAGAACGCTACCCTTCTTAATTACTGATTCAACACAAAAAAAAGCTACTATCCCCAGGTTCCTACCTTAGCCATTGCGAAGTAATTCTCGTTAATAGTACTTATCACTCATTGTGTTTATTTAGTATACCATAAAAGGATAGGGCCTTCGCTGAAGCAGTTCTATAAGCTGAATCAAACCCTTGCTCATAATATATAAAGCTGCGGACTAAAGAAGTCTGATGACTTAAGGACTTCTCAGTTATTAACCTAAGAGTAAAAATTTTGTCGGTGCTTCCTTTCTCCTTCCTAAATCACCGTTCTTCTCTTATAACCTTATCTACAGTATCTCTAAGTCTGAAAAGCATCATAGAACTAAATTTACTTCCTACATGTACAAAGCTAATGCCTCTATGATTATCCCACTCACTCTTATCACTTTTCTAGTAAATGAATTTAATTAAGGATTTTCTAAGATCGTTTGAGCCTTCCCATTTTTCAAAATCATACTGACAATCTTCAGTAATTTATCTCTAACTTCACAGTCACACTACTTGAATACATTTTTTTACCAGATTATCAGCATCGGGGACTTTTGTATTTTTCAATTCTTTTAGTACCGCCACTAATTCTTCCTCGTAAAATAAATCT
Organism: Artemia sinica; assembly: GCA_027921565.1. NCBI lineage: Eukaryota > Metazoa > Arthropoda > Branchiopoda > Anostraca > Artemiidae > Artemia > Artemia sinica. The sequence continues at coordinate 61,791,968 of CM051262.1, forward strand.
TCCTTCACTTCCAAAGTTTTACGCACTTCTTTCATTTTTTCTGTCCCTCAAATACTTCTTGAGCAAGTCCCTTCTTTTCTCTACTAAACTTAAAGTATTTTCAATAATATTCCTACCTGTGTTTCAAACTTTCCTCTATAAGAAACCATTAGCGACTTCAAAAACTATTTTCCTAAATTATATCATCCATCTTCTACATTGTCAAATTTTAGACTCTGGAGTTTAATATGCAACTGTTTCTGGAAAGTTTCAATGAATCAAATCAAAGTCTCCTTTATTTGAAAACGCTTACAAGGTCGGGCCGATTCTTGTTTTTTTGTTTGTTTGTTTTTTTCGTCAAGACAATAGAAAATATTCAAAAGTCTAAATATACAAAATACAATTTTCACATTCAATGACACGGTCAAAACAAATACAGGTTTAACAACACTTACACGATCGACAAAATTAAAAGGACAAAGTTGAAAAGACAAAATTAAAATGACACATATCTATATGCAAAATTAGGCATCTAAGCTATAAAGGCAAACAAATCCAGGCACAAAACTTTTTTCATATCTTGCATAGGTTGTAAAAACTGGTTGTATTTTTGGCATAGGTTCAGCACCAGACCTTTGCAACCTTTGTCTACAAAGGGGGAAAAATCCGGAGGAAGTATATCACGGAGGTTTTTTTTTTCAAGATACCCTTTCCCAACTTGAGACTAAGTTGTTGCCTCCTTTTTTTAAGGGTAACAAGCTTAATTTCTTGGAGCAGCGATATATAGGGGACTTTAGGAGATTTAGATGCCACAAGTAGGGCACGCTACTGAACTCGCTCCAATGTCACCGACTGGTCATAAGTAAGGGAGAAATGCCATACTTGACAACAATATTCTAAGATAGGTTCGACGTACTTCCATCTTTCTAGAGAGGACTCTGCCAGCTTGTTTACTATGACAAAAAAAAAGAGGACCAAGGATTGTTCCTTATGGCACTCCACAGTAGATCCAAGTTTCACTTAAATTCTCATCCTTAAGTCTACCAACAACTTAACTTCCGGAAGGTAGTTACTCTTCCTAAATTCCAGCTTTGGATTAACCCTAGGCACTACTAGATGGTAATCTGTACTTTTAACATATATAACAGCATTCCTATATACCATAGTCATTTCACTGGGATCACAGGCAGCTTGGTGCTGCGGTGACTTGTTAGTAGTTGTAGTAGCAGTATATACACTATTAGCTTGCATCGATCCTGCCAACCTTCGGTTTAAAATAGCATGATCATTAAGACTGGCCGACTTACCATCTTGTGAATACTATGTCAACTTATGGGTCATTTTACAATAAAATACTATTTTGGTCATAACTAGATAGTTATAGCTACAAAATTGCAGCAGTCTCTAACCGTTACTTTTTTCTTTTCCTATAGAATATTTACCAAGGCTAGGATACAATCTATTTCTACCAACCTGGTTTTTAAAATCCCTTCATGAAAATACTAATTTTCTACCTGGGGTTCTTTCTATTTTCCTGTAGATGAACTACTATCTACTATGCCCACTACTATTCCCGTCAGCTGGCCTTGAAGGGGAATATGCTGCTAGAACTGATACCTTGAAATTTTTTCGTAAAATGAGCAACTAGCATCCCAAAATTAATATCTACCTGACTTAAGTGAGACTTGGTGGCTTCTTATTCATCATGAGGCTTACTACTTGCTTATGCACCATATCCTTTCTAACTGAGTAAATAAATCATAACCTATATTACCTAATTTCATGTTTCCTGCCCCTGGGACATGGGTTTCTGAAACCCCTAACAAGTCCAGCTCAAAACGTCTGAATTCTACAGTAAAATTTTAAAATATGATATCTTTTTTAACGCTGAAAAATTCTTAGTTGTAATTTTCATATTATTTGAATCATTGGAATTATTGCGACCTCTTAAAAAATAATGGGTCTTAAGCCAGTGCAGGACAGGGACTAATACATTTTTTTAACTCTACAAAAATAAACACTCTACAAAATCTACAAGTAAAAAATTCTATTTATCTCCTAAAAAAGATTATCACTCTCTAAATATTATTTAAAATGGTCATATATAAAGGTATCAAGTTAGTCTTAAACGGTGTTGAACCGTTTTAGAATATCACAGCTGATGATAAGAGTTTGAATTCTGATTATCCAACTTGTGACTCATAGACTTTTGCTGAAAGCTCAATTTTTTTTTTTTTTTTACCTTGCTTATTTATGCACTATTTGGTAATACGGGGTTAGGACTTCAATTCCCGCTGCTACAATGCACGGTGACAGGTTTTCTGCCTAACCATGTAAAATCAATCCAGCAACTAAATGGTGGACAGCAACATGTAAAAACAAATACACCACTGTAAAAACATAGGTTGGTTCGGTCCTTAAGTATGTAAAAAAATATAGTATGTAAAAATATATATACAATAAACCTGAAAAATCTGTATCTTTTATCATTTTAGTTTTGTTCGATCCTTATTTACAGATGCTTGCTTAATACGAATGAAAATTAAAGAAAGAAGCAAAGGAAATGTAAGGCAAGAAAGGGTGAAAATGTGCTCATAATAAGTTTTCTTCAGATGTAGGTATCGAGGTAATACTTGAAATGTTTCGGTCTCATTTCTCTTCCATAGCTCGAACCGGTGGAAAAAGAGGGGCTTGAGTCTCGTTCCAACGAAATATGGAATCGCATTTCTTGTTACATTTATGGAGCAAGCTGGTGCACTGGTTATGGTTTACACAGATGGATCAGTTCTTCTCAGCCATGGTGGAACGGAAATGGGACAAGGATTGCATACAAAAATGATTCAGGTAGGAGTATTTATGATTTGTAATGTCTACTACTGCAACTACTACTAACAACTCTCTGCAGCACCAAGCCACTTGAGGCCAACACATCTGCGCATGCTTCTCATCTGTCCCAATCCATTCAAAGCTTCCCTTCTCAAAACTTCCCAATTAGTTCTTATTTCCTTTTAATTTTTCTTTACAACTTCTTCCCACCTCATTAGGGGACGATCTGGTCTTTGTTTGGAACTAGATTAACTTAGTTTGGACCTCTTTGGCAGGCCACATTTTTCGTACAGCTTTATGTTTCAAATATGATGATTCAAATGGGTACCCAAAACTATCCGTAGACGATTCTTTGGAAATCATCCTCTGAAGCGCCCATATCTCAGAATAATACTTGACTACTGTCATCACTGAACTTTACAATATTCTAATCTTGGTTCACTGACTTATCTTTCTATTCTTTCAAACTTTTTCGACCATCTATTTATCCACCATTTATTCAAAAATCATTTTCATAATCTGAAATAATTCATCTCTAGCTTCACACCCATCATTCTTAAACATTCATTTTACGGTACTGATGTTGTTGTAGAATGAGACAGAATAAAGGCATGATAAAACATTGAATGGAATAGCTATTTAACTTAGAAGTTTAGTTTCAATTTATCTTTTCAAAGGCCACTTACTCACAAGTTGAAACAAACTTGAGCGATTTAAGCTAGAATATTTTATTTCTTTTAACTGTATTCTTAGCATCAATCGGGAATGTAATCAATTTAGAAGATGCCAAGATAATTTAAGTTTTTCCAAACTACAAGCATTATTGTCACCTCACATATAGGCAGAAAAGAAATTAAATTAGTTTAATATCAGATTACATTTCAGATTAAAATTACAATTTACAAGATGAAAGGGTGACGGTGGGTAATGAAAAGATTGATCAGGTGGGCAGCTTCACTTATCTTGGTAGTACTGTATTATTAGTAAAGATGGTGGGAGCAGTGAAGATGTTAAATATAGAATAGCCAAGGCTCAGGGTGTTTTTTCACAGTTAAAAAAAGTCTGGAAGAATAGGAAGATAAGTCTGCAAACCAAGATTAGAATATTAAAAGCTACAGTGAAGACAGTGGTCAAATATGGATTTGAAGTATAGACGCTCCGAAAAGCGGATGAAGATTTGCTAGATTTTTTCCAGAGAAATTGCTTAAGGATTGTTCTGGGTACCGGGCTGACTGACCGTATTTCAAACAACAGGATATACGAAAAATGTGGTTCAATACCGCTCTCTAGGGCTATAATGAAAGAAAGGTTGAGGTGGCTGGGGCACGTTGTGCGGATGAAGGATGACAGATTGCCGAAGATTGTTCTTTTCGGCCAACAATCTAGGGCTAAATGGAAAGCAGGTCGTCCCCGTGTGGGGTGGGAGGACGTCATAAAGAAAGATTTAAAGGAAATGGGAACTCCGTGGGTGGGTGTAAAAAGGGAGGCTTTGAATAGATTGGGGTGGAGGAGGAGCGTGCGTAGCTGTTTGTTGCCTCAGGCGGCTTGGTGCTGCGGTGAGTTATTAGTAGTAGTAGTAATAGTTGTTGTTGTTGTAGGAACTTCGAAGTGGGCTTATTCGATTGAAAGTTGAAAGTTATAGCATCCTCTTTGAGAGAAAACGTGATCGGAGGGCAAGCAGACCGACCCCCCCCCCTCCTACACCCTTTTTTAGCTCAGATAAAATAAAATAAAATGTTGAGACAGCCATTTTACTCAGCATTGTTAAAAGGTAAAATAACTATGCTTTTGGGAAGACTTAACCCCCCACACTCATTGGGGGAAGGGCCTTTCCTTTTCCTACATATGGTTTTTTCTATTGAAAAAAGGAAAGATGTTTTATCCTTGGTCTCCACAGAGGCTAAGGGTATTAAGGTGATGTTTCACGGAATCTTAAGGGGAGTTTTGAACTACATCAAAACCCACTATAAGCATGCGGGTTGTCGAAGAAACGTATTTAGGCAACAGCTTAGGGTAGCCTATTAATTTGGAAGTTTCGGGAGATGATCAGGGGGATGCTCAATTGACTAAAAAGTAATATGGGCAAACTAATACCCCTAATACTACTACTGCCCCTGCTTCTACTACAACTACTAGTAGTGCTACTAAACTACTACTGCTGCTACTTCTACTGCTACTGCTACCAAGGCTACTAAGGTGAAAACTTCAGGGAATGTCGGAGGGGGGTGGGAATTGAACTAAATTCAAACTTACTATATGCAGGCAGGTTATCAGAAGGGCATATCAGCAATATCTTAGAAACGCCTCTGAGTCAAACAGTTCGTGGTAACGAACTGTAAGTAAGGAGCGACCCGCTCAATAGTAACCGAAACTCTAAATAACGAAATTTTGATGCCAATAGATGCATAAAAAAGAATCAGATTTTAATGCTGATTTCTAATACATTAATTTCATCAAATTTAGTCTTACCCATTAAAAGTTACGCGCCTGAGAAAATTTGCCAGATTTTCGAAAAAAACGGGGAAAACACCCTCTAAAAGTCATAGAACCTTATGAAAATTACACCATCAGATTCAGTGTATCAGAGAACCCTATTGTAGAGGTTTCAAGCTCCTATCTGCAAAAATGTGGAATTTTATATTTTTTGCCAGAAGAAAGATCACGGATGCGTGTTTCTTTGTTTTTTGTTTTTGTTTTTTTTTTTTTCCAGGAGTGACCGTATCGACCCAGTGGTCCTAGAATATCAGGAGAGGGCTCATTCGAACAAAAATTAAAAGCTCTAGTGCCCTTTTTAAGTGACCAAAAAATGGAGGGCCACTAGGCCCCCTCCCACGCTCATTTTTTCCATAAGTCACCTGATCAAAATTTTGAGATAGCCATTTTGTTCAGCATGTTCGAAATTATTATAAATATATCTTTTAGGATGACTTAATCCCCCAAAGTCCCCGGGGGGAGGCTGAAGGTTATGCACTTTACCCAATGTTTACATATGGTATTGGTTATTGGGAAGTGTACAGACGTTTCCAGGGGGGATTTTTCTGGTAGTGGGGGGCGGTCGGGGATTATGTGGAGGGTCTTTTCACGGAGGAAGTTTTCATGGGGGAAGAAACATTGCTATGAAAGGGGCACCGAATTTCCCAGCATAATTTAAAAAAAACAATCAGAAATTAAATAAAAGAAACAAGTTTTCAACTTAAAAACTATTCAACATCAAAACTTAAAACGAACAGAAATTATTACGTATATGATTGGGTTCACTCCCTAGTCAATACCTCGCTCTTTACGCTAAAGTTTTTTAGTACTTCCATGAGAGCTATTTATTCTAATTAACGGCCTTTTTGATAAAGGGCTTATTCTTAAAGAATAGGAAAAAAAAAAAAACTCGAACTTTAGTGTAAAGAGCCAGGTACTGACTAGGTGGCGAACCCCCTAATATACGTAATAAAAATATACGAATATAGAAGTTCGTTAGGTAAGTTAATTCGTAAGTTATGTCAGAACAAAATTTCGTGAAAGCCAATTAGCCAAAAAAAGGAAAATTAATATGCGAATTTCGTTTTAATGATTCATGTACGGTGAGCCTAAGTCACAGCTGCATTAATTCAAAAACGTTCAGAGATTAACTAAAAAAAACAAGTTTTTTTTAACTGAAAGTAAGGAGCGACATTAAAACTTAAAACGAACAGAAATTATTCCGTATATGAAAGGGGCTGTGCCCTCCTCAACCCTCGCTCTTTACGTTAAAGTTAGACTCTTTTTTACAACTCCATTTTTTACAACAATAAAAAAACTTTAGCGTAAAGAGCAAGGCGTTGAGGAGGGGACAGCCGCTTTCATATACGGAATAATTTCTGTTCGTTTTAAGTTTTAATGTCGCTCCTTACTTTCAGTTAAAAAAAAACCTTGTTTTTTTAGTTAATATTAAGTAGGAACTTACCGGTTGTGTTGAGGGTGATGCTGAAGTAACCGACAGATATTATGTGCAGACTAATACTACTATTTCCACTGCTACTACTGTTACTACTCCTGCTACTTTTACCACTCCTACTGCGGGTACTAATGCTATGGCCACAGCCAAAACTATTACTAAGACTATTAAAGAGAAAATTTCCGGGAATTTTGAGGGATTGTTGAAATAAAAACTAAAACCTAAATACTATGTGCATGCAGGTTGTAGAAAGGGCATATCAGCAATATCTCATTAAAGGCTTAGGGGATTAAGTTGAAAATTTCAGGACAGGGTGAAGAGGATGCTCGACTGACCAAAGCGTAATACGTGCATGCTACTACTATTACTACTGCCATGATTACTACTACTACTACTATTACTTCTACTGAGGATAAACTTATGAAGACGTAACTTTTGTGTAGTCAATTGCAATTAAAGAGTAGTGGAAACAAGACGCACTTTAAGTTAACTCTTCACGCGATGTGGAAGAAAAGGGTTTTGGTCATCTGGTGTCTTTATACAGCACTCACTGTCTTCATAGAGAGCAAGGATTAGCAAAACTATCGTTTTGGGGATTCCGTAGTGCAGTAGGATTTTCAACAGACTCTGGCGATCTAATGAGTCAAATACCTTCTCAAAACCAATGAATATCTCAATGATAAATAACATGTCTGCACAAGAATAGTTAGATCTGAATCCATTCTGCTAATCATGGAGGTGTCTGTCGAGCTGTGAGCTGATTCTCTGCAGTAAAATGTATGACATCAACTTGCTGAGCATAGAAAGCAGGAAGATTTCGTACAAATTTCAAAGGATGGTTGTATCCTCTTTCTTGAAGATCGCCATGAGGATACTGCGTTTTCAGTCAGAAGGTACTTTGTATGTCACTCATATTACTGAAAACATGGCTGTACAGATATCCAGGCATGTCACAACGGTTACTTTTATCATTTCGGCGGAAATTCAGTCTTCGCGGGTGACTTCCCATTTTGCAGCTTTTTTGCTTCTGCAGTAATTTCAGTGGGTGATGGCAAATCCTTGTTAACATTTAAGGAGAACATAGTTCTTGCTGGAATCTCAGGGGAGTTTTCTGGTGGAGGTCTAAACAACGGTTTTTCAAAGTTGCTAGCCCAGACTTTTTTCACCGCAAACTGCTCGGTTACAAGGATAACCGACTTTTCTTTTACCAGCCCATGTTGACTTGAAGATTACTGGCCAATTATTGAATTTTGATTTTATATACAGCTCTTGAGTGACCTCTCTTCGCTACTTTTTCCGACTGCGCTTCTTTCCGCTCAAGCAAGTTTCTCTGTTCATTTATGGCACTCTTCTTCACTTCTTTATCCGCGGCTCTCTATCCTTCGTTTCTGAAGATCTGGCGGTCTGGGACTTGTCTTTCGATAAGTGATGCTTTAACTTTTTTCCTTTTCTCTATACGGTCCCATGTTTGGTCAGACAGCTACTTGTGCTTTGGGCTGTTGCAGTAGCCAAGGGTGGATTTCACGGCATTGGTGGAAGCAGAACTTTATGTTTTTCCAGGTTTATTCACAGTCGGTGTCATCAAGTAAAGACAGGACTTCAAATGTATTTTGCATCTCCGACTTATAGATTTGCTTGAATTCTCTCACTCTCAGTTTTTTCGAGTCGAAAGACTGGGTTTGAGGGAGCATGTTTGGCGTTTTATTTCTTTTTAATTTGAGGCATACTTTTGCTGCCATCTTATTGTGGCATGGGCTAACGTTAGCTCCTCTATAGCCTCGTATATCAAGTAGACTTCATCTCCACTTCTTGCTTCAGACAACAAAGAAGGAGTAGAGCCTATATCGTTTGAGATGGGTCGAATTTTGAAAGGAGGGCTGGTTTATCCAAATCTCCTATAAGCTGTGAAATTGTCGAGTAGAGGTTTGCAATAAAAATTCCTCTATCTGTGTATGTGTTTTTTTTTTTTACAATAATTTTTTTTAGCTACAACTTAAGCATTTCTTAGCAGTTATAAATTGTTTGAATAAGAAAAATACAATTAAAATTACCACACTCAGACTTTTTAGGTGAATTGTAAAAATCAAGGTAAATGAATAATATTTTTTTTAATCATTTGTTTTAGATTGTCAGTCGAATCTTTGAAATTCCTGTCGACCAGATTCATGTCATGGAAACAGGTAGCGACAAAGTTCCAAACACGTCACCTACTGCAGCAAGTTTTAGCTCTGATCTTAACGGTATGGCAGTAGTTGACGCGTGTCAACAAATACTTGAAAGATTGAAGCCATACAGCACTTCTAATCCAAATGGAACATGGAAAGATTGGGTTTCTGCTGCCTATTTCGACAGAGTTAGTTTATCTGCGGCTGGGTTTTATCGTGCTCCTGGAACCGGTTACAGTTTTGAGACAAATCAGGGTAATCCTTTCTACTATTTTTCCTATGGTGCGGCTTGCTCAGAAGTGGAAATCGACTGTTTGACTGGAGATCATAGAGTAAGCTATTTTTGGCTTTTTTATTGTGTTAGTAATTTTCACTAAACTAATGTGCGTTTGAATTGTTGGGTAAGATTTCACCAACTCTATCTTATTGGAATTTTTTATTATCAGTTACCGATAGATTATTGTAGCTTTCCAATAACTTTTTTTGGAAGTTAATAGTGTTCAAAGGGAGATAGTTTAATGTAGCATCTACTTTGAGACAATTAAATATTAGATGGCAATGTTGTTTAAGTTTCCAGTTAGTGTAGTTTTATAATTATATCAATTAAGTCAGCTTTATAATTTCAAATAACTCGGATCTCATTTTAAGAAATTAAGATGGATTGACGAGAACACACGGGCAAACTACTATCAAGTTAATAATTAATACTGTGTTTTGTAACTCAGATGAAAAATAATAAAATTCGTAAGTTAAGAACCGTTAAAATATGCATGTTTTCAGCTTAGACCGAATCGTCAATGTAAGCAAATGAATTGGGGATCAAGTTATGATTAGTTTTGAATTGCAGAGTAGATGGAAAATGCCAGAATACATTTTTTTTTTTTGGGGGGGGGGGGGGTCCTTCACCTGATAAACATTGAAGGAGATATTTGTAATTTCTTGTATATTTGTATTAGGATGCAACAAACCAAATCGAATGTCGAACTAGCCTTTGTTATGCATATTAAATATAAAGAAACAAGTTTTTTCAACTGAAAGTAAGGAGCAACAATAAAAGTCAAAACGAACAAAAAGTATTACGTATATAAGAGGGTTCACCCCCTAGTCAATACCTCGCTTTTTGCGCTAGAGTTCGAATTTTGTTCGAATCAAAAATCTCTGAATCTAAAAGGTCGTTTAATTAGAATAGACAGCTCTTTTGAAAGTACTAAAAAAACTTTATCGTAAAGAGCGAGGTATTGACTAGGGGGCGAGCCCCCTTATATACGTAATAATTTCTGTTCATTTTAAGTTATAATGTTGCTCCTTACTTTCACATGGAAAAACTATGTTTTCTATTTAATTTCTGGTCGTTTTTTAAATAATGATGGGAAATCCGGCACCCACTTCATAGAAATGTCCCTTCCCTCAAGGAAACATTATCAATAGAAGGATCCTCCCACGTAACCCCCCCCCCCCCCCCCCCCCCCCCCCCCCCCCCCCCCCCCCCCCCACCGCACACACACACCAGAAAATACCTCCTGAAAATGTTTCCAATAACCAATACTATATGTAAACAATGGGCAGAGTTCATAACTTGCAGCCCTTCCTCGGGAACTCTGGGAGACTGAGTCATCCTCAAAGACATATTTATTAGACTATCGACTATGCTGAAAAAAAACAGCTATCTCAAAATTTTAATCGGGCGACTTTGGGAAAAAATGAGCGTGGGAGGGGCCAAGTTAACTGAATGTTTTTTGGTCACTTAAAAAGGGCAATAGAACTTTTAATTTCCCTTTGAATGAGCCCTCTCACGATATTCTAGGAATACTAGATCGATACGATCACCCCTAGGGGAAAAAAAAAAAAATAAACACGTATCCGTGATCTTTCTTCTGGCAAAAAATACAAAATTCCATATTTTTGCAGATAGGAGGTTGAAATATCTTACAGCAGAGTTTTATGTTACGCTGAATCTGATGGTTAAATTTTCATTAGGATTCTATCACTTTTAGGGGATGTTTCCCCCTTTTTTCGAAAATATGGAAAAATTTTTCAGGCTCATAACTTTTGATAAGTTAGACTAAAGTTGATGAATCTTATATATTTGAAATCAGCATAAAAATCCAATTCTTTTGAAGTATCTACTGGTATCAAATTTCGTTTTTTAGAGTTTCGCTTACTATTGAGCCGGGTCGCTCCTTACTTACAGTTCGTTACTACGAAGTGTTTTGATTCTATAACAAATAACTCGGTAGCTCTGAAACATTGTTTGTTAATTGTGTAGTCTTGGAACGTGTCTACCAATTGTGAAAAAAACTAAAGTTACCTCTGCAGTTTATGTTTCATTTATGCATATATATCTTCTATCTTATTTATATATATAGATATATATATATATATATATATATATATATATATATATATATATATATATATATATATATATATATATATATATATATATATATATACATATATATATATATATATATATATATATATATATATATATATATATATATATATATATATATATATATATATATATATATATATATATATAATAATAATAATAATAATTTATTTTTGACCCACTAACAATTATAAAAAAAGTGGAGTAACAAAAGAAAATAAAAAGTAAAGACATACAAAAACAAAACACATGCAAAACAATATCATTATAAAAAACTACAAATACAAATCAAAACAATCGCACAAGAGGATGAAAAGGACCCAACCGCTTGCAGGCCTCATCTTTTAACTTGGAGTCCAACTTGTTATATGACGTCAATATATCAGTTGCATTAAATATTCGAATAATCTTACGGTTTCTATACCAACGAGGCAAATACAAAAGATATTTACAATAACGGAAATACAAAACTCTAATATCCTGCATATCATTATTATTAAAAAATGGGCGCAAACCTGATAGAAAAAGAATGGAATGGTCACAATACGTAGAATATAGTTTAGCCAATGCCTTACGAGAATGTCGGCCACGATTTGAACAATTTTAGCATAACCTGCTTTAAGCTTATTCTTAATATCTGCAAGTGCACTAGCACGGATAGCTGAAATAGAAGAGCAGATACTAATCCCGAGCCAACGCAACGCAGGAGCCAGCTTTAACTGAAAAAGAACTACAACACAAATCACTACTTGGGTTTTTTAGCATTGAAAACTAAATATTCACATTTTTCAGCATTTAGCACGAGGCCAATTTTTCCAAAAGCTTAGAAACAAACTGGGTAGACTTAGCTAGGGTTAATTTTGAACGGCTAATAAGTAATAAATCATCTGCATAAGCAATATAAGATAAATTATTAGACCCGTAAAACACGACGGAAAAATACGAGAAAGCACAGGGTATAAACAAGCATTAAAAAGTATGGTGACAGAACCCCTCCCTGCCTAAGTCCAGACCGAATTGGAATATTACCAAAAAAGATCTCTCCTGACCGAAGTCGAACATATAAATTTGCATACCAAAAACGAAGGACACATATAACAGATGAATTCACTCCTAGCTGGGTAAGAGAATACCATAGTTGGCTGTGACAAACGAATCAAAAGCTTTTGAAATATCTAACGCACATAAATGAACTTCAGATCCATCTTTTTGTGCTTGAATTAAAAAAGAAGTAAGAATTCGAATGCGCATGTTGGCATCCAATATTTGGTTTAGACCCAAATTGATTGGACACATAATCAACATTTGAAGAATTTCAGGAAGCAGGACATATTCAAAAACTTTGCTCAGCGAACAAGCTACCGTAATAGGTCTATATGATGCGCAATTAGTCGGATCTTTCCCACGTTTAAGAATCGAAGTGACACTCCCGCACAAAAAAGAATCAGGGACCAAAGACGTACATAGACAAATTTGAATAATAACTGCAAATGATAAATCAATTCTTTCGAATCAATATGAAGGTTAAAAACACTAATACCATCAATATCACATGATTTAGATTTTAAATTCTTAACACAACGAATCACACGGTCAGCAGAAACGGGAGGTACATGGCCTTGGTAAATTTTCGCAGGTAATACATAAGAACAGAGGTTAACAAATTGAGAGTGAACCGCATAATTCATAACATTAAAAATCTTATATAATGATTAATCCAAGAGGCATTAGGGATCCGATCGGCATTAGGAGGTGAATCAAGTTTCGCAACATTAATCACTTGTTTCCACTGACTAGAGGTCTTCGGAAATTCTACACCATTGTACCTTACTTTACGAAGATAACGTTTAAACTCCAACTTCGTTTTCTGTTTAATGTCAAAAAGGTGACCCCTTAAAGGGCGGCCGCACGCTACCCAAATTCTAAGCCAAAATTTTGCACGATTTTTTCACAATTTTAAATCAGGGTCAGATTTCCATATTGAGCCTCTAGTCTTAAGCTTAAAACGACAAAGCGGGACAGCCACTTCTTCAGCTTTTTTCAGACAGGAAAACAATCTGGCTGTAATATATATTCAGCTGAACTCGAGCTTGTGGGGATATAACACTGGTACAGAGTAAATTAAATGGAACTTTAATTGTAGACAGAAGAAGAGCAAGGGTAGATAGATATAGAGGCCAGTCCGCTTTATTCCAGTCTCTTTGATTATCCACTTTTTGTAATTAGTACATAAGTTCTGTTCAGTTCAGCCCGAGTCGTATTGATGGTGACAGTGGCTGAAAGGGGCAGATGGTCATAATCACGTTCATCCTGGTCAATGTGAATATCACTAATAGAAATACCAGAAGAAACAACACAGTGATCAATATCAGACAATGAACCGCTATTATGTATGTATGAATGGGATGCATCTTTATCCAAAACCCGATAGCCATTAGGTAGCGAATCCAAAAATAAATCAGTTCGTGTTGAGGTAGAGTTTATATCACAGTTCATATCGCCTAAAGGATCCAATCCAATCCATTACTCTCAACACTAATAAGAAGGGTCTTTAGCGATGCACATGCTTTAGTATACTTTGTTAGAGAGGGAAATGATCTTTGGTCGCAAGGGAGGTATACATTAATAAGAACTAGGTTAGCAAGACGGATTGCAATGAAATAATCACATTCACGATAACACACACAGGGATAGCGGGAGTAGTTTTATGTTTTAATACGCAGGCCAGCCCGCCTGAAGGTCTCCCAGAAGTTTTCGGGCACTTCTAGCGAAAACCAAGTGTTCTTTACTCCTGCGAAGGGAGTTCAAACTCACCAAAGGCAAAAGATGTTCTTGTAGAAACAAAATGTCGAAATTAGATAATTTCTGGTTCAAAGAATCATCCTTATCTTCGTTCCGTTAATGTTGAATGAGCAATAGAAAATTCGATTTTAATAGTCATTTTCTTAGCTGACTAGAACGTTTAGCTACAGCATTACGAAGGATTCGGCATTTTAGAGAAAATGAAACATGATTGCCATGACAATTAGCACATTTAGGGGTAGCCTGGCACGGGAATCGCGCGACGATTCATGCTCTTCTGCACAGCGGGAGCAACGTTTAGGGTTATTACAAGACGACTTCAGATGATTAGGCGATTGGCAATTATAGCAGCACCTTGGTGGACGCTGGAACTCATGAACACGGAAAATCTCATAACCAACTTTCACGCCAAGCTTCAGTGCATTAGCAAGAGCAATTGCATTTTCAAAAACACTTTAGCAGCAAAAGAATTGCCAATTCGTTTTGCATCCTTAATATTGCCACAGCCAATTAGCATGCTCATGTCAAAGGCATTTGATAACCTTTCACATACCTATATATTTTGTTTCATTACTTTGACGTCACAGTGCTCATAATAGAGGAATAGAATCGCAAAAGTCCTTAGCAGCAGTCTGATCAATCCGCACCACCAATTTATCGCCGGAGGGCTTTATGCTATGAATACATTCATGACCAGGTATAAGGTCAATCACTTCACGGCGTTTTGCAGGATTATTAAGGTGAGATGGAACTTTTGAAATGACAATAATGGCCTGATTATCAGCGATTGGCTGGGGCCTGGGGGTCACTAAGAGGAGGGAATTTTATATCATAAGACACAATTTTCTCACGGATTTGCTTGAGTTCGGAGTCAATGTTTAGAAGCCTTGATGCGAGGCTTGAATATGCAACGGCTGGAATGACAGGAACTCTCGGTAGGCAAAATAATCACGTAAGTAGGCAAAATAAAATCATCAGACTCGCATTTCTGAAAGGTCTCAATTATATCCTTTATGTGACGGTAATTAGCTAGATCAACCTTGCCGTCGAGGCACACGTTCGCCCACGAACACTCGAGACCATAGGTCAGTTTAGCTATCATAATAGACTTTTCATCAAAAAAGTCACCCGCATGTTTGGCAATAATTTCATTATCCACTCCTTCATGAAAATTCGACTGCACGAAGTTTAGCAGCGCAGAATGTACAAGCTCCATCATAATCATGAATATATTCAATTTACATCACATTCATCCATTTTAGTAGTAAATAAGTTCAAGTCTAAACTGTATCGTATGTCCAATATATATATATATATATATATATATATATATATATATATATATATATATATATATATATATATATATATATATATATATATATATATATATATATATATATATATATATATATATATATATATATATATATATATATATATATATATATATATATATATAGTTATATATATATATATTATATATATATATATCGGATTCTCTCACTGTTTTCTCTTCTAAAGCAGAATATTTGAGCCTTTTCTTGATGTCATGACGTCCAAATGAACCTTTAATTAGAAGTAGTGCCTTTGTAAATTTGCATTTTTTATGGACCTTTAACTTTAGCCTTGCTTGTCTTTTGACATTATGAAAGATATATCGCCAAGGCTTTGTTTCTTTTAATTGTTCAGGTGGTGGAACAAAAACTTCCTCTTTTGCCTCGGCTTCTCTTTTGTCATAATGAAAGACTTATCACCGAACCTTTGTTTCTTTTAATTGTTTCAGGTGGTGGGACAAAAACTTCTTTTTCTTCCAACGATTTATCTAGCCAGGTGTTTGATTTTCAAAGGTATGGTAGGGATTGATGACTTCATTCATGTCAACATACAAAACCAAATTATCATCGCTATCATTTTCAATTTGCTTAGTTCGATTTACCTTGACTTGTGTGTTTGTTATTATGAAATACATATTGCCGAACCCTTGTTTTTTTAACAAAGGTGCGGTAGGCATGGATGACCTTATCCATGTCAACATTCCAAACCCAATCATCATCACTGTCATTTTCAATTTTGACACGTTTTCAATCTCGCTGTCTAGGTTGACTTTCATTGACTCGCTCACATTTTTGGTATAGCATGTCTTCTAACCACGTGTGTCCTCGCCCTTCATTTTGATTTTTGACTTGGTCAAATGCTCGGTGTCACCAGTCTTCTAACCACGTGTGTCTTTCCTCTTCATTTTCATTTTTGACAAGCCATCGCTGTTCTTCTAACTGCTTTTGTGCTCTTGATTTTCATTTTTGACTGGCTCACATACTCAGTGTCGCATGTCTTCTAACCTTGTGTGTCTTTGCTCTTCATTTTCATTTTTGACACCACCGCTTTTCTTCTAATCGCGTGTGTCTTTGTTCATCATTTTCATTTTTGAATCGCTCTCTTTCTCGGTGTCGCATGTCTTCTAACCGGTATATTTTTGCTCTTTATTTCCACTTTTGACACGCTCTAATTGTCGTCTTCGCATATCTTCTAACCACCCCCGTGTCTTTGCTCATCATTTTCCTTTATGACAATTTTTGGGCTTTTGATTACTCCTAACAATTTAGCAATGGCCTTTGCTTTCGCTGCCCGTATAGGTGTTGTCGCAACTGATGCTTCAAGTTGTCGATTTTCAAATCTTATTATGTTTGATAGTTCAGGTGTTGGTTCCAAAGAATCAATATATGTAGTAACGGAAACTGCATATTTTCATTTTTTGGGCCTTCCAACAGACATTATACCATATAAATAACTGATGCATTGGAAAGTCAACAATCTTATTTATGCTATGCATGACATCATATAAGAAAATGCTTATATAATGTCATATATGATGTCATATGAAATGGCTATATGATGTAGCCTACTAACATAGTACATGACGTCATTTGCAAAACCCAAAATTAGGGCTCTTAACGCATTTTCTCAGACTTGTTCCTTCTAAAAAAAAAAAAACATCTTTTTCTTCCAACGATTTATCAAGTCCAAATTATAGATTTTCAAAGCTATGGTAGGCATCAATGACCACCCTTGTTTCTTTTAATTGTTCAGGTGGTGGACAAAATTTTCTTCTTTGGCCTCGGCTTGTCTTTTGTCATTATGAAAGACATGTCGCCAAACCTTTGTTTCTTTGTTGAGGTGGTGGGACAAAAATTTCTTTTTCTGCCAACGATTTATCTAGTCCAGGTTTTTTATTTTCAAAGGTATGGTAGGCATTGATGAACTTATCCATGTCAAAATCCGGAACCCAATCATCATTGCTACTATTTTCAGTTTGTTTGGTTCGTTTTACCTCGGCTTGTCTTTCGTCATTATTAAATGAATATTGCTGAACCTTCTTTTTTTTTAATAAAGATATTATAGGTATTGATTACCTTATCCATGTCAAAATCGCTGCCTGTATTGGTGTCATAGCTGCTGCCCATATATTGCCCGCAATTGATGGTCCAGGTTGTCAATTTTCACATCCTATCACGTTTGATAGGTCAAGAGTTGGTTCCAAAGAATCACCATTTATAGTAACTGCAAAAATGCAGGTTTTTCGTAAAAAAATCGACTTTATTTTAACAATTAATTTTTTTTTAATTACAAAAAGTTTTTTAACCACATCAATTTCATTTAAAATGAGCCATTAAGAAGTTCTATACAATTTTCCAGTGCCAAGCTATGTGAGGAGAAAGAGAGAAAAAAAAAATGTCGTATGTGCAGAATACCGTGGGTGCCGCCGCTTTTCAAGCAGTTCTTGGTAGCGAACTGTATGTAAGGAGCGACCCGGCTAAATAGTAACCGAAACTCTAAAAAACAGAACTTTGATACCAATAAATGCATCAAAAGAATCAGATTTTTAAGCTGATTTCAAATATATAAGTTTTGTCCAGTTTAGTCTTACCCATCAAAAATTATGCGCCTGAGAAAATGGGTCTTATTTGCGAAAAAAGAGGAAACACCCCCGAAAAGTCATAGAACATCAATGGAAATCACACCATCAGATTCAGCGTTTCAGAGAACCCTACTGTAGAAGTTTCAAGGTCCTATCTGCAAAAATGTGGAATTATGTATTTTTTTGCCGGAAGAAAGAACACGGATGCGTGTTTACTTATTTTTTTGTTTGTCTTTTTCCCCAGGGGTGATTGTATCGAACCAGTGGTCCTAGAATATCGCAGGAGGCTCATTCGAACGGAAATTAAAAGTTCTAGGGTCGTTTTTAGATAACCAAAAAAAAATGGAGGGCAACTAGGCCCCCTCACACGGTTATTTTTTCCCAAAGTCATCCGATCAAAATTTTGAGAATGCCATTTTGTTCAGTTATGGTCAAAAAATACAATAGCTATGTCTTTGAGGATGACTTAATCCCCCAGTGTCCCGGGGGGAAGGTCTGCAAGTTATGAAATTTGCCCGATGTTTTCAAATAGTATTGGTTATTGGAAAGTGTACAGAAGTTTTCAGGGGTGTTTTTTTCTGGTAGTTGGGGTGGGGGGACCAGGGGGTTACGTGGGAGGAAGTTTTTATGGGGGAAGAGACATTGCTATGAAGGGGGCGTCGGATTTACCAGCATTATTTAAAAGAAAAAACGATCAGAAATTAAATAATAAAAAAAAAATACTATTTTTTCAACTGAAAGTAAGGAGCAACATCAAAATTTAAAACG
Organism: Artemia sinica; assembly: GCA_027921565.1. Classification (NCBI taxonomy): domain Eukaryota; kingdom Metazoa; phylum Arthropoda; class Branchiopoda; order Anostraca; family Artemiidae; genus Artemia; species Artemia sinica. Next base: position 61,810,750 of record CM051262.1, read on the forward strand.
AACAGAAATTATTACGTATATGATTGAGTTAGCCCCCCTAGTCATTACCTCGCTCTTTACGCTAATGTTTTTTTTTTGCACTTTCATCAGAGCTATTTATTCTATTTAACGGCCTTTGTGATTAAGAGGTCATTCTTAAAGAATTAGAACAAAATTTGAACTTTAGCGTAAAGAGCGAGGTATTGACTAGGGGGCAAACCCCCTAACATACGTAATAAAAAAATACGAATATAGAAGTTCGTTACGTAAGTTAATTCATAAGTTACGTCAGAACAAAATTTCAAGAAAGCCATTTAGCCCAAAAAAGTAAAATTAATACGCACATTTTCTTTTTAATTATTTATGTGCTGTGAGCCAAAATCAAAGCTGCATTAATTAAAAAATGTTCAGAAATTAAATAAAAAAAACTAGTTTTTTTAAACTGAAAGTAAGGAGCGACATTAAAACTTAAAACGAGCAGAAATTATTCCGTATATGAAAGGGACTGTCCCCTCCTTAACACCTCGCTCTTTACGCTAAAGTTTGTCACTGTCTCACAACTTTATTTTTTAAAACAATAAAGAACTTTAGCGTAAAGACCGAGGCGTTGAGGAGGGGACAGCCCCTTTCGTATACAGAATAATTTCTGTTTGTTTTAAGTTTGAATGTCACGCTTTACTTTCATTTAAAAAAAAACTAGTTTTTTTATTTAATTTTATTTTCAAGCCAATATATTTTCCTTGTTGTTCAAGCCAAGAGACCGTAATTTTCCTATATAAGGGTTAGTTTCCTAGGTTGCTAGCTACCGCAGCAACCCGGATATGAATGACATCATATGATGTCATGAAGTACGTTACATACATAACGACATTGAAATTTTTATTACGTGACGACATTTTCAATACATAGAATGATCATATGATGTCATGAAGTACATTACGTGTATAACGTCATTGTAATTTTTAATATACGTCGTCATTTGCACAAACCAAAATTAAGGCTCTTAACGAATTTTCCCAGACTTCTGACCTATCTAGATCGTTTTTTTTTTTATGCGAGAATATCCCAAGATACCAATTTTCCCGAAAAAATATGGAGCCGTTTTCGAGAGCTGACACACATACACACAAATTATTAATCACATATAAAGATAGTATATATATATATATATATATATATATATATATATATATATATATATATATATATATATATATATATATATATATATATATATATATATATATATATATATATTATATATATATATATATATATTATATATATAATATATATATATATATATATATATATATATATATATATATATATATATATATATATATATATATATATATATATATATAATATATATATATATATATATATATATATATATATATATATATATATATTATTCTACATCTTATCGTTGTTCTTAGCGGTGAAGTCACCTTGTTCTGTAGAGACAAAATATCCGCGTCGTTTTAGTTTGTCTTTTGCTTATAACGATAAGAAATAAAGACAAATGCAACAAAATGTAGAAGGTAATCTCTAGAATATAACCACCATTCTCATAACATGAATAATTTTGAACTGTGACAAGATCTTGTTTGACAAATATCATTTAAACTTCTAACTTAAGTTTTGTATTCTTTCTGGTTTTCGAAACTTTTCTAACTTTTTTATTTATTTATTTTTAGTCAGAGGCTGTCATTCCACCAGCTTTTATGCGCCGTTCACCCCTTTCAATTGTTGGAATTGGTTAAATATCAATAGTAGTTTACATAAATCAATTCAAAACTGAGTATCAGAAGACAATATTAATTTGACAGCATCTACATTTTCTTTCCCCGCCCACCAATATTCATTTATTAAAATAGTCTCTGCAGTTTACAAGTCATAATTTAAGCATTTTTATTCTTTCCTATTTCTAGAGTCTTTGTTTTTCTACTATCACATTTTCTACGTTCTAAACTGCAGACTAAACTCTAGAGGCAAAATAACAGCTTTACCATTTTTTATTTTTGACGAATCAGCACGTCCAAAGGAAGGTTGTACCTTGACTAGAAACTGACTTTATAAAACTAATATCTCGGCGTTGGGATTACATTCCGGTAAAACTAGTAAACAGCTTAATTCAGAGCTAAAATTTACATTCGGTCAATTCAAATATTTTGGTGTTTTATCAAAATATTGTTTATTGTTATATTATGTTTAACTTTAGAAATGCTTTGCAAAAAAATGGGTTTGTTTTTTATTTTAGATCTGATGCCATTACTGGGCTGCATTTATGTCCAAAGAAAAAGGGTATGGTAAACACTAGTATGGCTTCTGAGTCTACCCTTACAGGTTAATGTTATAATCACCACAGCTTTTATTCAATGAAAGAGTTATTTTAGCACATCAGCAGCTAAAAATTTCTCCCAAAAATATCTATGGATGTGATAGAAAGAAAGGCAAAGTGAGGGTTAGAGGCTGGAAAAGAGAGAGGGTGATTTTTCTTCAATAAACCACCAGAAATTTAATTAATGAGTCAAAGAGTTTACCCATGGAGTTTTTCAGATTCACATGCAAAAAATATTTTTCCATGCTGACAAACTGATTTTCATCAGTCCAAACGTATTCATGTCACCTTTCAATGACATCCTTCAACTAAAAAAACTGTGAGTTAGGTTTTAACAGCAGATGAATTCCACTCTGGCACCCAAATTTTACGTCACCCAGTGAAAGCATGTTAAATGTTTTGACAAGTTGTCAACAACGTAATAAACGCCTTAGTTCAGAATTTTAATCCTAGATTGTATTATTAAAGTCACTTTTTCCGGTAAATTTAATTTTAGGAATGCTCTTTGGGGAAAAAAGGATCGTTTTTCCGCTTGAATCTCAGGCCACAACTACTTATCCTTAAATTTATTAAATTTATGTAGCTAATATTTATTTTCGTTGTAATCAAACAGTTCGTGGTAACAAACCGTAAGTAAGGAGCAACTCGGCTCAATAGTAACCGAAATCCTAAAAAAGGGAAATTTGATATCAAGAGATACATAAAAACAATGAAAGAATCAGCTTATTAAGCTGATTCCAAATTTATAAAATTTATCAAGTTTAGTGCTATCCATCAGAAGTTACTCGCTTGTGAAAATTTGCTGGATTTTCAAAAAAAGGGGAGAAACACCCTCTAAGAGTCAAAGAATGCCCTTTTTAAGTGACCAAAGATTGGAGGGCAACCCATTTTCCCCAAGTCGTCTGATCAAAATTTTGAGGTAGTCATTTTGTTCAGCATGGGTGAAAGATCCAATAACTATGCCTTTGGGAGTAACTTGACCCCCCCCCCCAGCCCATGGGGAGACACCTGAAAGTTATGAAATTTGCCCATTGTCAATATATAGCATTTACTATAGGGAGGTATATAGACATTTTCAGGGGAGGGGGGGGTATTTGGTGCTTGGGATGGATTTCAGGGAAAAAGTTTCCCCTGGGGAGGAAAGTTCCGGGGTGTGAACTTTCCTGGGTAAATTTTACAGTGTGGGGGGGGGGGGTTGATTTTCAGAATTCCTATACTTTCTCTTTCCCAACTTAATTTTTCATTTGGAGATTCTGGATTTCCGGGAAAAAATTTCCACTGAGTGGGGGATTTTTGGAGCCATCGAAAAAAACAGGTATAAATGAAATTCTTTTTAAAACAAAAGTATGCAAAGGAGAATTTTTTAGGCTGAATCGTCAGCAAGAAATTTTACGGAGGGGGTGTATTTTACGTGAGAGGAAATTTTCACGGGAGAATTTCCAGTGAGGGGAGGGAATTTTTCATGGAGGGTTAGCAAGACTTACCGGCATTATTTGAAAAACATCAGAAAGTAAATAAACAAAACAAGTGTTTTCAAGTGAAAGTAAGAAGCAATATTAAAACTCAAAACAAACACAAATTATATCGTATATGAAAGGGTTTGAGGATTTAAACATCAATATATGTGTATTAAACTGACAATTCACGGTCATTTGTTGTTTTTTTCGAACTTGTTCTGTGATGGTGCACAAACAAGTTAAGGTGAGCACAGCAGCGCTTATTTCTTTTCCAGACCACTCTTGTCAGATCATCACTCCGTACCCACTCTCTCTTTTGTTTGGCCCAAGTCTGGTTTAGAATACTGCGATTTCTATAGCCTATCATATTTCATCATTCACACGTGAGCTGACTATTTTCGCCTTTTTTACATAATAGTCCTAGAAAATGGGACCGAATCATATTTTTTGTAAAAATTATTATTTGATTTAAAGTCATTTGAAAGAGGGCTTAAAGCTATCTTTAGAAAATTTCCCTAGAAAACATAAAACACAGCTTCTTTCACTTTTTGAAGCCCAAGTTTCAGAACCATAACCACCAACTCTTATCACCAATAATTCTATTTTTGTTGCCTCTCAATGGTTCTAGTATGTAAGATTATTGTCGTATATGTCGAAAAAAACACGAAGAGAACCCTGCGCCATGGCTTTTCTAAATTTATATCTTCACTGCTTCCAGTTTCCTCACAAACAACGCTACCAAGTGAATGCTACCAATGCAACAAGTGAATAGCATTACCTCCCATCTTCATTAATTACTAAGTTAAGCCACATAGTCTTTTTTATCGATAATTCTCAAATCCATCCTCTTACCCGAAGTTCCCAAAGCCCTTGTTAGGATATCCATGTCATACGTAGAATTTGAGTCTACGAGTTTATCTTCCCACTCAACACTAAGTTCACCCAAAGTCTTTGTTGGGTTCCTCTGAACAAAATCAATCACAATAAGCCGTATTGCAGGGATAAAACACATCCCTGATTACCTCCTAATTTTGTACTTTGCTACTATACACTATACTATACAATTATATACTATACACTATACTCTACTATACAATTATTAATATTGATCAAACGGTCTTTGATCACGTAACTAATGTATTACTCGTTCTGAAGTCCGCTGAATCAAAATAGATCGTGGTAACAAGCAACAGCAGTTTTGGTGACATTACAGACATCAAAACAATCAACTTTTGAATGTGATTCCAAATTTCTAAAAGTAAAAAGCCTGAGAAAAATTGTCCCATTTTCAAAAAACGGGCAAGACATCCCTCAAAAAGATGAGTGACCCAGATGAAAATTGCACATTAATTTCAGCATATCAGAGCATTTTATTGCAGAGGTTTCAGTACCTGCATCGAACCAGTGGATCAACTACAACTACTTCTATTGCAACTACTTGTAAGGCTAAGAGCATTAGGATGAAAATTTCAATAATATATTAATATAAAGGTTATCAAAAGGATATATCAGCAATGCTATGGCAATGGCTAATTGTATTAAGTTGAAACTTCCAGGACTTGACGAGACCGAAGTTCAACTTACCAAAAGGCAATACGTTAATACTAGTGCTGTTACTAGTACTACCGCTGCTTACTATTAATACTACTACTAGTAATACCGATGCTACTACTGTGACTACTATTACAGCTATGCCTAAGGGTATGAAGGTGAAATTTTCAGAGAATTTTGAGGGGGAAGGTGAACTGAATCACAACACGCCGTCTGTTTTCAGGTTTTCAAAAGGTTGTTGACAGAAATATTTTAGGAACAGTTTGGTGTATGAAATTGAAACTAACAGGGCTTGTTGTGGGGGGATGTTGAACCTAACGAAAGAAAATATATGCATCCTAACACCACTTCTTCTACTCATACTACTACTACTGCTACTATTGTGGCTACTTCTACTACTACTACAGTCACTAAAGCTAAGGCTACTAGTATTAATTCCACTGCTACTACTAATACTGCTCGTACTACTGTTGCTTCTACTAAACTAAGAGTATTAAGGCGAAAAATAAGGGATATATGAAACTGTGTGGAGCTCAATCCAAACAAACTATGGTCACACAGGTTGTCAAAAGAAAGCATTAAAAATACTTCAGGAGCGGTTGATGGTATTGTGTTCAAAATTTCAGCGTGTGTTGCAGGGAATGTTGAAGAAACCAAGGTACTATCCACTTACTGCTACTAATACTGCTACGGAAGCTAAGAGTATTAAGACAAAGCTTTCAAGGAATATTTAGGCGGATGTTGAACTAAATCAAAACGAATTATGAGCCTTTAGATATTAAAAAAGTGCAAGTTAGATTTTTTAAGGGACACTTGCGGCTAATTTTGAACTAGCCAGAAGGCACTATGTGTATACTATTAATACTACTACTATAGTTACTGTAAACTAATGAAGCTAAGAGTATTAAGGTGAAACTTCTAGGGAACGTTTAGAAGGAGTTCCAATTAAACGGAAATACTATATGCAAATAGATTTTCAAAAGAACATATTAATCAATATCATAGGCAGCGCCGCTCTATAATAGCTAGAAATATCCTTGAAACTATTAAAGGAGCTAATTCGATTCAAAATTATAAGCTCTAGTGCCCTTTTTAAGAGTCAACAGAGATCGGAGGACAAGTAGCCCTCCTCCCAAGCCCATTAATTTTCCAAACACATCTAGTCCAAAGTTTGAGACAGCCATTTTGTTCAGCATAGTAGAACGATCCAGTAACTATGTCTCTAGAGATATTGGGTATGTCAACCCCCCCCCCGCAATTATGCAACTGTCCCATTATGATTTAAAACTAAATGCTACTTTAAAGCTAAATCAAAAGGCACTATGCTTATTGGTTGTCAATAAGACACCTCAGCAATATATCAAGAACGACTGGGGGCATTAAGTTGAAACAATCGTGGCTACTACTATTACTACTTCTGTTCTTACAATTTGAATAGATCAAAAGAGTATAAGTGTATCCAAGCTCTCAAAGAGCATAGATGGAATTTGTTGGGAATGGTATTAAGTTTTGTTTTGCAGGTCAACTTGAGGAGATATAAAATTAAACTAAACAATGTTATTTGTGTCCAGATTAAAAATGGTCGAAAAAGTTTCTCCAACATACAAATACCAAGCCAATTACATCAAATTGAAATAATTCCGTTCAGTCCAGTTCAGGTGTTCATTCAGTGAACATTTTTTGTATTCTGAGAGAATTATCTGTGAAAAAAAAAAAACAGTTTTTGTTACATTGACTGTGTGTTTGAACTATTTTATTTGGATTGGATTATTTTATTGGATAAAGTTCATTACGGATTTCTGAATACAGTGGATAATTTAGCCGGCTCCATGATCCACTGGGCCACCATTTCAATAAGGGTGATCGCCACTGCATTCCGTGGGCCTGCCCACGTTAAGTTAAGTTTCTTTTTGGGTCATTTTTATATATATATTTTGGATCATTGTTAGGGGGACTTAGCTTTGGCGCAGTTCAAAGGATATCCACTTTGGCCAGTCCGTATTGTAAATGTTACTAAAGTCAAAAGAATCTATACTTAAGTTTACCGTTTTTTACGGATCTCATGATTTTCATGCATTGGTAGCTGCGAATTTTTGTATCTTTTGAAGATTACTATGCCGACACTTCAAAGTGAACACTGAATGGCGTAAATCACGCCTTATGGGAAAACGAGAGCAATCCAGACATTTATCTTGAATTTGTCTGGAAAAGAGATGGGAAAGTATCGAGTAAAACGGCTATTGGTTCTAACGATGCCTCAGCTCTCCACATCAACTTGTTTCCACACAAGCTGAGGTGGACGGAATTCGTACTGACATTGTTAAAGTAATTGAAAAAAAAATTCAAGAAAAAGCTACTGAATCAGCCGGCCCAAAACAACAAAACTTCGTTGACACGGAAACTGATTGTTTCGCAAATTTACGACTCAATTACCCTCGAGTATAGTGGGAAGTTCCAAAAAATACAAAGTTTTTTAAACAGTTTGCGAAGTCAGATTAGGTATCTGCAGCGCAGAATTGAGAGTGTTAAGCAAGAAATTGATGATTTGGAACAGGAGAAACTCCTTATTCGTTGGTGTTTTTGGGTGTAAAGCAAAACCCTGAGACTAGTCCAAGCTCAACAGCACTTAATGTTATACAACAAATGGGAATCAGCAGTGTGTCATCAAAACACGCAAACATCGAGTACGGTGGCTCCAGTACTGGTGAAATTCGGGAACCAAAATATAGCTTACACAGTTTATAAGCAAAATCGAAACTTGCGAAATCGATCATATATTTGGTATATTCGTTAGTGTGAGTACCTTACAAAAGTGAAGAAATTCTCGTACTAGAAGGTGCTAGATATCGATTTGGTGCTAAGAACGTTTGGACTGATTGCGGCCGCATTTTCAAACGAGAGCAAAGTGACTTAAATCCCAAGCGAATCAGATCACTTACGGACGCCCTATAAATCTTCCAGTCGGTTTTGTTTGTTAGTTGTGTTTTTTTCTCTCTGTTTCTTTTCCTTTTTCGTTGTGTTTTAATTATTTTATTTCGTCTTTCATTTGTTTTATTTATTTTTGTGTTTTTTTCCTTTTTACTATGTTGAAAATCAAGCTTTATTTTCCTCAGTGATGCTGAATGATGTTCAATCTTTAGGAAGGTTTATGAATAGTCATTTTCGTATTGAGGACCATTTAGAGGCCCAAGTTGGTCGTAATGATTTGCCTGTTGCAAATTTAAACCTCTCCGTGACAGTTCGTATATTAGACCATCTGAAATACAAAGGGGCAATTCGCTTTGCCTTTGTTCTTGGAAATGTCATCTAACTACTGGTTGTTTTGATTTACCTCTGTATAGATGCCATAGCTCTCCTGTGATTTTGACACCCTTTGTCTGGTGGGTTTGGTCATGGAACAGGTCTGCCTCCACCGTAAGTAAATCGACAACTTCTTTTGGTGACCAGGGTGGTATCAACTCTTTGGGAGGGGTGAGCGTTTTTTTGAGTTACAAAATAATCCTTTAGATATTGAAAGCATAATTAATAATTCAGTTGAAGTAGAAATCAGAAGAGAAATGACCCTAATTCGGCAATTAAAAGTAAGTATGTTTCGCAATTAAATGGTTCTGCCTCCTCTAAACGAAATGGTATTTTCTTTGTACTTCACCTTAACATTCAGGGACTTTGTTCGTCTTTTGATGAGCTGAAACGGATAGTTAGTGATGGAACTTCTGATATTATTGGATTATGTGAAACTTTCCTGGATTCACATAAGGATATGGTTTTAGATATTCTAAGATATAGGATAGAGAGATTGAACAGGAAAAAGGTGGCGAGAGGTAGCCATGTCCTTTATATTGCTAATCTTCTCTCATACAATCTCCGAAGTGATTGGAGCAGAAATGAAGAAGGAATCTTTGAATCTTTTTAATTGAGATTAAGTCAGGGTGTAAGGATTTAGCTGTGTGTTTGGTTTACGGGTCCCCTAGCGGATCTATTACTTCGTTTTTGAAAATTCTGGAAGAGGTTTTGGACTCAGTACAAAAGCATCCCTGTGAATTAATCTTGATGGACAATTTCAATCTCAATCGGCTGGACCAAAATTCTGCTTCAGCTATGAATTCTTTTTCGATGATGCTCTCTTCGAGAACTCTACCTTCAGTTTATATACCAGCCCGAGTTACTAAGGCACATGCGTCTCTTATTGATAATATTTTTTCGTCACTAGATGTCTTAGATAATTCGGTGCTGTTTAGTGATATTTTTGATCATTTTCCCGCTATTTTCCGATATAAGAGTACTGATCAGGCGCAACATATAGCACCACCATCTAATCTCCCATTTTTCCGTTTTGGTGATACTGAGCTGAGTCTATGTAATTCTCATCTGACTGATCAGCAATGGGATAGTTTGGTCTCTGAATCGGATTTTAACCACTCTTTTGATCTCTTTTATGATTTAGTGAAAGAAGGTATCCTAGAGGTTTGCCATTAGGGTCCAGTGGCCCATACTTCAGAAAGGATAGCACCACTGAATCCATGGATGACTCCAGGTCTCCGTAAAAGCTGGAAAAGGAAAAATTTCTGTAGCTCATTCTCAACGGTTCAAGGCCTATAGGAGTATATTTAATTCTCTGTGTCGGAAGGCTAAGTCTCAGTATTATCATAGGAAATTTTGTGAATGTGGAAAGGATGTTAGGAAGACATGGTATTTAATTTATTCAGTTCTTAGACCTACTCTCCCTTTGCCTTCAGTTCCAACAACGCTGATAGTCGATGGTAAAACTATCCAAGGAGAAGAAGATGTTCAGCTAGGGCTTACCTCTTATTTTGCTAATATAGGGAAGACAACTGCTTGCTCTGTAAGCTCTGCAACTTCTCGTTGCGATTCCAGAGCCTATCTTGGACCCCCAAGTTTAAAGTAAATTGTCTTGAACTCTGTTTCTGAGTTTGAGGTAGCTCGAATAGTGAATGGTCTTAAAGGATCATCATCTTCAGGGCCAGACAGAGTTCCTACAAGGGTTATCCGTGCCATTCTGCCAGCTATTCTGTCACCATTGGCTAAGCTTGTCCATCTGTCTTTCGAGATACGAATTTTTTCCTGAATCTCTCAAGCGAGCTAAGGTTATAGTGCTGTATAAAGGTGGTTCTCGGAGTAATCCTGCTAAATTTAGGCCAATTCCTCTCCTATCTGTTTCAGCAAAATTTTTGAGAAGGCTATGCTATCCAGACTTCTTAGTATTCTGGATGCAAAAGAATTTTTGAATGATTTCCAGTTTAGATTCCGAGCAAGTCACTCTCCAGAGCATGCTTGCGCAGCTCTCTTGAATTACATTCATTCAGCAATAGATTCTGGTCTAATCCCAGCAGCTTTATTTTTAGATGTTCGCTAAGGTTTTGATTCATTGACCTATCGGATTCTTCTTTGGAAACTATCACCTATTGGTAGAAGATCAAATACTTTCTTTTGGTTTGAATCATATCTTTCTGGTCGGCTTATTTCAATTGATCCGCTTTTCCGAAGCCCTTCTAAAGCAGATTATGTTGTGCCTCAGGGATCTGTTCTTAGCCCCGTTTTATTTCTGATTTATGTTAAGATTTCGGCAGTCAAAAATACCAAGCCTCCAGCATGCTGCAAGCTATGTTATCTTGATGTTCGTTCGTTTCCAATAATACTTTAATGAAGATTTTCTCGTTGCTTTTGCAGATGACACCACTCTTGGGACCCTTGGGAAGACGAAATGTGATATCAAGTCTAACCTTGCGGCAATATTCGAGAGAGTTATTTCATGTTTTGATACGGATTACTTGGCCTTGAATGTTGGCAAGTCACATTTTCTTATTTTTTCACAAATTGGTATAGCTTTCCCCTCAGCTTAAACACCTTCAGGTGTCACAAGGTTCCCTGTGTAGACTAGAGAATCGGGTGGTCTGGTTTCTTGGCATCCTGCTTGATGCGAACCTTTAATTTAGAAACCATATAGCCATGATTAGGGTTAAGGTCTAACGGAGTTTGGGTATCCTTCAAAAACTCAGACACATATTTCCTGGATCTATTCTGAAGCTTCTTTTTTCCTGCCTTGTCCAGTCATATGTTTCGTATTGCCCCATTGTATGGATGTCTACTTTTCCTTATACACTGCGGTCACTTTCTGCCATGCATAATACAGAACGGCGTCTAGTCATAGACACCGACCGTTCCTTATCTAAACCGCTTCATGGCAATCTTCCAAAATCTCTTAAAAAAACTCCTGTATTTATTTCTGATTCAGCTCCATCTAGCCTTCGTTCTTCGCACAATATCTGCATTCCTCCTACCCTACTGTGCAGTCAGATTTCAATCTCCTTATTGCTTGTCAATAGGCGTGGAATTCCCTACCTTCTTCAGTACAAAGATGCTACTCGTTTGAGACTTCTAAAGGATTTTTAAGGACCATTTAGTTAAGAATCAAACAGAATAGTATTTTTTTTTTCCTCTGAGGAGTGTATGTCCCTGAGTGTTTATTTCATGGTGTATGGTTGTCTTATCTGCGCTTGAACTCTCAGGTCTCAGATATGTTCTCTTTTTAATCTTATATGTTTTTTTGGCTATTGTTCTTTTTTTTCTTCACTATTCCACTACTTAAATACTTTTTTTTTCACTACTTTTTTCTTCACTACTTCAATAGAATTTTACTAGAGAGTTACGGGAATTGAACCAGATCATCATCTAACTTAGGGTCCCGTAATATTTTTTGGTGTAGTGATCTCCTCCCCCCTCAGGTGTTAGCAATTTAGTGTGCCATAGTAACTTGACAAGGATATTGCCAGTGACATTGACTGCTGCAATAGTGTACGTATATTACTGTAGGTGACACAATCTATGTTTGGTCTTCGAAGGGTCATGTGTAAAGTCTTCTTTGTAGTTTTATGGTGTCGTTGTCCGACATTATGGGGGTTCGACCGGTATAGGATTTCTAGTGTATCTAACTTTCATAAAATGTGTTACTTTCGATTTGATATTGATATTCGATTTGATATTAGATGGCAAAATTATTTTTGCAGAACTGATAATTTTTCGAAACTTTCAGAGCGTGCATTTATAAATTAGTACTTCTTAAATTGACGTAGACTATAAGTCACACTATCGTTATATAAGCAAAAACAAATTTCATACGTAAATCTATTATTTTGTCAGCGTATAGTTTTTTTGTTTTTTTTTAGTTGTTGCTTATATTGATTTTGTTGTTGTTGCATCCCCCTTGTATCCCTGGCGCCATGGAGCCTTTCAAGGGGTAAAAAGAGTATTGTATTTCAAATCTGTATTTTTACTGGTGAATAAACTTACTTACTTACTATTTGTGTCTGGATTAAAAAACCATTGAAAAATGTACTGTGCACCAATAGCAAGGTGTTGTGATTGTGTGTTAGTGCTAGTAGTATATAAACAGCATTAATTATAATTAGAATGTCTAAATTGGCTTTAAGCAAGCTATAACAATATCAATTGTCTTTCTGCGTGTGTATTTTTAGCCCTCTGGCTGACTTATGCGTCGATTCTCGTCCAAGAATTGGTCTCGGATTAATTTTTTTCTCTACTTTGACTATGATTCTCTTGTCCACTTTATTTACATAATAGTATTTTTTCATTGCTGAGTTTATACTGCATTCAATATTCAATTTTGAAATCACATTATACAAATGCAAATTCTAACAAATTGCAAATATTTATTATACAAATTGTCCATCCAAATCAACTTTTTAGGTCATCAGAACGGACATTGTCATGGACGTTGGCAAGTCGATCAATCCTGCAATAGACATTGGGCAACTAGAAGGGGGTTTTCTTCAGGATACGGTTTATTTACAATGGAAGAACTTTCGTTTCCCCGGATGGTGTGCTATTAACCAGAGGACCTTCAAGCTACAAAATACCAACCTGTAATGACGTTCCAATTGAGTTCAACGTCACTTTGTTGAAAGATGCTCCAAATCCAAAAGCTGTATATTCTTCTAAGGTAAGAAGTCAACTCGTTTCAATATAAGCTATGCCATTCATCCTCTCTATCCCTCTATTTGATTTGGGTCTTAAATTGACTCGTTCTGGTGTATTTTTGGACCAGAGTTTTATATGCATATAAAATTATAGAGTTCGCCCTAAATAAGACGTTTCCTAGAAAAAAAAAACACAAAAAAAAAACGAGTTTTGGAATCAGCTGAATAGTCATTCTAGATTTATGCCCTAGAATTCCTGATGAGGCACATAATCTTAAATCTCTTTTCTTTCAATGCCATGCTTTACAATAATTTTGATGTTAAATTTTCCCTGAATATCTTCTTTTTTTAAATCGCTATCGTTTTTTTTTCTGGAAAATTAGCAGGAGTTTTAATCTGCCGCCTGGCAAATTAACGATTTTGATCTCTTATTGGTACTAAATTACATAGTTCTAATCACGTTACAAGAAAAGAGTCATGCATGAAATTAAAGTTTTAAACACATGAAATTAAAGCTAAAACACTCACAGATTACATGGACATCTGTAATTTTTCAATTAAGTCATAAACACAAGAAAATGTGTAAATATAGAAAAATTAAATGGCAATCTAACAGTTTTCATAATCAAACCATAACCTCATAAAACAAACCCAAAAAAAAAAAAAGAAGATTAAATGGACCTATGTTAGATTTCATAATTACTTTATGTAACAGCTTTCCAGCAAACAGGAAGATTATATTAAAAACCTATAGGAGAAAAAAAATTCTATAAACAAGTAGAACTTAAAACGAATATAAATTACCTTTAATTAAACTTAGGTTGCTGAACATATTTTGAATAGTTTTTGTCTTTCCATTACAACAAAAATATGAGAAAAAAAAGTACTAATCAAGCTTCCTAGAAAAAATATAAGAGGTAATCCCTTGGAGGGTAATCAACGGCAAGTAAAGAACGACCCAAGGAGCATTAACTCTAAAAAATGGAAGTGGGAAAATATTAAAAGACAAAGAATGCATTTCCATATTGCTTCCAAGCATGTACAATTTATTAAGTTAGAAGTCCCCTTTCAAAATTGCTAACATACGACAATCCATGTAATTCAGCCACCTATTAAAAATATGAACTTGCACATTTTTCTTCGGAAGGAAAGCCAAAATGAAGAAAATTGCATTTGAAAAAAAGTATAGAAAAAAAAATGGATCTTCTCTTTTTTTTGTGCGAATATTCGATCAAACTGACGAGTGTAGCTATGAATCTCCTATTGGACAAATACTTGTGAGTTAGCTTTAGAGAGGCACGCCTACCTAGAGTCTCAGGCGGATTGGCAAAGTTTTAGGATTGACACACAACCGTTAAGTCACCTGGAATCGCAGGAAAACAAGTGTCCAGTTTCAAAGCCCAGCAGGGCTCACCCCTAGTTTGAGGCCAGGTTTAGCACCCAATTCATAAACTCAAATAGTTGCGCTAAAAAAATTAATTAAATATTGATTGATCGACAAATCGTCTGAACTCGCAAGCCAGCAAGTGACCAAAACATAATTATGGGGGCCCCCGGCCTAGAGTGTCTGACGAATGACGCAATTCCCAAGCTCAGACAGTTGCGCTAACAAAAAAATTAATGAAATATTGATTGACCAATAAGTTACCTGGAATTGCAAGGCATACAAGCCTCCAAAATCTATTAGGGCCTGTCCGCCTAGAGTGTCAGACGAGTGTCCCAATTCATAAGCGCAAACGGTTGGGATAAAAAAAATTATTTGAATATTGGTTGACCGACAAAGTTATCTGAACTCACAAGGCAACAAACATCCAAATCCTAATAGGGGGGGGGGGGGGGGCTGCCTAGTTGTTGTTATGGTCAATAGAAAAGTACTTAGAACCATTCTTAGATGATTCCTCTGGAAAGTATCTGGCATTACCGTTGTTTCCAGTATTTTAACTTGAGGAATTATCTTCCCAATCTACCAGAGTATTGAGTAGTACTGAAGTCACTAACAGTAAGGCTGAGCATTTCCAATTGCTTGTTATACGTCATTCGGATGAATTCAGGGGTATACTCTATTCGTTTGATGGGATAAATTTAGCTCAAACGCTAGGAATGGTGGCAAGACTTTAAGCGTAAAAATGAAGTTTCTTGCATAAAGGAGAAGGGGGATTAGCAAAAATTAACCATATATTAAAATTATCCACCCAATTTGAAAAATAAGAAATTTTATGAGATTCATTTATTAGCATTCCACACTGTCAAGAATTGGTGTTTTTTTCAGAGAGTTTTCAGCCAAAATTTCTTTCTTTTTTTTTTAATCCCACCTCCTCTCCTCTTGGTGACCTTCAAAATTTCTTTAAAAATATCTCATAATTTATCTAATATCACCTACTCTTTTCTTAATTAAAAACAACATCTTCAAAAAATTTAAATTGTCAATATTATATAAAAAGTTGAGCATATCAAAAAAATATACCAGGGTATAAAAATAGAGGTAATACTACATTTCAAATTTCTTTTACCTTTTAGGTTCATCCGATATCTCAGGCTGCCCTTCCCCCCTAGGGCACCCCTTCCATCGTGATCTTAAATTACAATACCTTTCATAATCATTTTCATCAACCTCTATTTCCCCCGATATATAATTCACTTTTACCCCCGTCCCCAAAAAATAAGAATATATAAAAAAAAAAAAAAAGTAAGAAAGAAGTTAAATACTCCACCTTTACAAATAAAACCAATAGGTAGAATCTTTCATTATCTTCCTACTTCATTTCCTATATCCTTATTACTCATCTTTCATTTCCTCTTTGGCTGCTCAATCCTCATTAAAACATTATCATTATCCTACTTTCAATACTCCTCAAATCTCTTTAAAACTTTGTCTTTATCCTGCTTTTAATACTTCTTTCTTTATCATTTTTTTTTTTTTTTTATTCCAAAATGTTTTAAAAAGCTCATAAAGGCACACTGGGTCTCTGTAATGTGCGAAATTATAAGGCAGTGAAAGTAATTTCTGACACATAATTGAAGTAATTGATCAGTGATTGTTTAGAAATTCTCGCATTTTCTGTGGTTTTCACAAGCAGCTCATAAACGTCGACTATGGTTTCGTATATTATGTATTAATTTCCGTGTACTTGGAATTACTACACTGAAAAGTTGGGGAGTCAAAACACAAAAGAACTCAAAATAACGATTCAAGATGGTTTTTATTAAGCTTTGATACAATATATTATCATCTGAGACTGTTTATATAGTTTTGAAATCATGCAGAATTATTTCTGCTTAGATATTGTCATGTTATATTGAACACGGTCACTTTTCTGCACACCAATGTAGCATTAAATAGAATCTCAATCGAAGACGCCTTCAGTGAGGTGTCCTCAGAGAAGATTTTTGTTCAATTTAAGGTACTAAAAAACATACTCGAAGACCCCTTCTAGTGGGTTTGTACCACCATTTCCAAGTGGAGTGTCTTTTGTTGCTAACCATATCAATGTAGAGTTGTTAATTTACTTACTCTACAGAAAAAAATATTGGGGAAGAATTTAATTTTTTAAAGCTTTACGCACGCAAAGTAAAGATTAATGGTAATATTCAAAACGTTTCAGAACTTACCCCTAACATGGGGAGGCCATCCCTTAAATCCAAATCTGCTACTTTATATGCTAAGCTTTAAAGCTGCGATTAATAATCACCTGATTGAAAGGAAAAAATTTAGATGCTTAGCAGTCACAAGAAATTTGTGTTTGCTTCTACATATTACTTTTGAACGTGTTGCCTTCAGTGTAGTTACTCGCTAAAATGTTGTGGGGGGGGGGGGGGAACACGAGATTTTTAGGGACTGTTTTTCCTTAATAATTAGCATAATGTTCCGTTTCGAATACAATACGTAAAAATCACTGCACGAGTCGGTAAAACCGCCGCATTTACCAACCGAGATTCAGATTTCGGTACATATCATGTCGCTATTTTAATGCTGTTTATTTAACCAAATGGAAAGTCGTGGCACCATCTATAAAATCACGGCAGGAGGCGGTAAAACTGCTGCGCGTTTACCTACCAAGTTCAAAATTTCTGTAGATGACATGTCAATATTTTTCGTGGTCTTTCTTGAAACCGAACAAAGAATTTTAAACGGCGTCAGACAAATCGTGGCGCAAAGCGCCACGATTTTACCGAAACTTATTTTTTTACCGCGTGACCAAAAATCACATTGGGGGGGGGGCGTCCCCCAATACGTGACGGCCCTGGTTGCCTCTGCATAACTAGTCACACTAAATTTTAAAAAAAAAAACTTTATTTTTAGTTTTTTTTAGCGTAAACCTCTCAGCGCCACGTGTGGCCTTTATTTTTCCATTTCGAGTTTAGATTGGAAATTTTTCAAAAGATTGTCAGACAACGTGGACTTCATGTTTCTAGCAAAAGCTGAAAATGGGTATTGCTTTCTTGATCAAGATGGAAAAATGATCTAGGTCTACAATCTCACAGTTTCTTGATCAATGATCAAGATCAAGGTGACAAAAATCAGTCACGTTCTTGATCAAGACTCGATGGATAGCAAAATCTTGTAAAGTTGTTAAGCTAGGTGAAGTAAACTTTCAGAAGGATCTACAACCCAAAGTGGATTTAACCTAATCTTAGATTAAAACAAAAAACTAAGCTTTCTTGCTTAAATAAAATTTTCCAAATTAATTTTAAATTTGCCAGCCAAAAATTATTTCTAAGTTTAGATTCATAGTATTTTATTCACTTAGTTATCCAACGAGTCTTGATTTAAAGTCTAAGTACATAATTAATTGACTGGTTTTAGCATCTTACTGCAACATATACAACAATAGTTATTTCTCTAAACCATTCTCCCTCTTATTCAGGCTGTGGGGGAGCCCCGTTGTTCTTGGCAGCTTCAGTATTCTATGCAATAAAAGACGCTGTTGGATCCGCTCGAGAGGCTAATGGAGTGTGGGGGCAATTTTCCATTTGATTCCCCTGCAACTGCCGAAAGGATACGGATGGCTTGTATTGACAAGTTTATACAGCAGGTAGAATAGGCTCTAATTGTGCTATGAAATGAAAGGAGGATTTGATTGAATGTTTGTATTTGAATTAGGGATAGCCTTTTTTTTTTGGAAAAATTTAAGCATTTGACTTACTTTTATGTAGGCTACTATTTTTTTATTTTGCATTTTATTGGCGAGGAAAAGATCATTCCTGAAAAGCCAAGTCTACTACCATAGTATAAAAAAAAAAATTATAGAGTATGCCTTTATCGGTTAAAGGAGGGGGGGACCTTTAGATTTTTAGGACACACTATTCTACGTTAACTTTCAACAGACAAATAAGTCAATCCGTGCAATTATCTGAGCAGGATTGAGCACCTACGAATTTTACATTTAATAGAGCATAAAATAAAAATTTGAGATTCTTTTAAGTATTTTTGCACATTTTCAAGTATTCTTTCAACTAGACTAGATCAAAGTGAAATTTTGGCATGAGCAAAATAATCCTGATTTAAAATAATCAGGGAGTTATTTACTTTCTTTTCTCAACAAATTTGTATGAAAGCAAATGAAAAAAGTAAGCCAGCCTCTTCCATCGAGCAAGAAATCTCATGACTGAGCCTTTACTTCTGATGGAATTGTGCATACTTCCATGATTGATTCATCTTTACAAATTTTTAGGGCATAAATTTCATGACTGAGCCTTTACTTCCGATGGAATTGTGCATACTTCCATGATTGATTCATCTTTACAAATTTTTAGGGCATAAATTTTATTGAACACTTGCACCAAAAACGAACCTAAAGTAACAAACTAGTGATTTTGGCAATGTCACCTATATAAAGAAACAAAAATTGTTACATTTATAATCCTACCTAATTTTGTGTAGTATAGGGGGTTCGTTTTGTAACATGAGAATCTCCTAGGGATATGGGGTGTCACTCCCATTAGTTACCTCCTATCATGAGCAACTAGTAAAAAAAAATATTCCGTTACAAGCTTTGGTGTAAACTACACAAAGGATACCATGTGGAAAAAAAAACAATAATTTAAAAACTTAATATTATAAACTTAATATTATATAAATTTAATACTATATACTATATAAACTATACTATACTATATATATACTATACTATACTATATAAATACTATATAAACTATAATATTAAGTTCCATGTGGAATTAATATATTAAGGTGTGTTAGCATATTTCTCTTTGGAGCATAGAAATATAGTGATTCAGGGTAATGTTTATGAATAAAGTGTGTTCTTTCTTTCACAGAACACAGGATATTTCTATGGATATATGTCTTATTCTTTTTATTCTCTCTCTTTTTCTTCTATCCTCAATAAATCTAAAGAGGAAACAAAATGCAGGAATAAAAGTCGTAATAAAATGTTTATGCTTGTCATGCATGCAATGGATACTAAAGATGATATTATAATGAATATAGGTATTTTAAGAGACATGTCCCAGTGTACAGCAATTTTTGCATTATATTTCAATCAACCTGCTAGTACTAGCAGGAGAAGCAACAGATAATAGAAGTTTTTATAAGCAATGAAAGATCCATCTGTCTGAACCTACTGACAGCATTAAGACGCATCCTGAACATATTCGCCTAACTACAAGTTGACAAATGAAAACTAAGAGAGGAAAGAAAATAACAAAATGAAAAATAAAATCAAAAAAGGGTGGAAAAACGAGGATTTTGTCAGCCAGTGGCGAAACTTGAAGAAGAAGAAATAACCAAATATTTCGACAAGGACTTCCGCCGAGTCGTTCTCAGTGCTAAACAAAAAAAAAAAAAAAAAAAAAAAAAAAAAAAGAAAAGAAAAAGAAACCAAGAAAACCAACGAAAATCGAACCTTTCGAAGTTTCAAAAAGTTCGTGGTAACGAACTGTAAGTAAGGAGCGACCCGGCTCAATGGTAACCGAAACTCTAAAAAACGGAATTTTTATATACCAATAGAAACATCAAAAGAATCAAATTTTAATGCTGATTTCAAATATACAAGCTTCATCAAGTTTAGTCTTACCCATCAAAAGTTACGGGCCTGAGAAAATTTGGCTGATTTTAGAAAAAAGGGGGAAAGACCCCCTTAAAGTTATAGAACCTTAATGAACATCACACCATCATATTCAGCGTATCAGAGAAACCCTACTGTAGAGTTTTTCAAGCACCTATCTACACAAAAATCTGGAATTTTACAATTTTTGCCAGAAGAAAGATCACAGATGTTTTTTTTTCCCAGGGGTGATCGTATCCACCCAGTGGTCCTAGAATATCGTGGGAGGGCTCATTGGAATTGAAATTAAAAGTTCTAGTGCCCTTTTTAAGTGACCAAAAAAATGGAGGGCAACTAGGCCCCCTCCCACAGCTCATTTATTCCCAAAGTCACCCGATCAAAATTTTGAGATAGTCATTTTGTTCAGCATGGTCGAGAATATGATAAAAATGTCTTTTAGGATGACTTAATCCCCCAAAAGTCCCCGGTGAGGGCTGAAAGTTATGAACTTTACTCAATGTTAACATATAGTATAGGTTATTGGAAGTATACAGACGTTTTCAGGGGGGATTTTTTCTGGTAGGTGGGGGGGTGGATCGGGAGTTATATGGGAGGACCTTTCCATGAAGGAAGTTTTTAATGGGGGAAGAAAAAGATCAGGAATTAAATTAAAAAAAAAACAAGTTTTTCACTGATTTCAATTGATTGTGATTAAGGGGTCATTTTTTTAAAGAATTGGGAAAAATTCGAACTTTAGCTTAAAGAGTCAAGGTATTGACTAGGGGACGAACCCCCCTAATATGCGTGTTAAAAATTTATGAGCATAGAAGTTCGTTACGTAAGTTAATTCGTAAGTTACGTATATTTATCACTAATAAAAACGTTCGTAAATAAAATTAAAGAAGTTTCGAGAAAGCCATTTAACCAAGTAAACGTAAAATTAATATGCAAATTTTGTTTCAATTATTCATGTATGGTGAGCCAAGATCAAAACCAGCATTTATTCAAAAAACGTTCAAAAATGAAATAAAAAAAAACAAGTTTTTTTTAACTGAAAGTAAGGAACGACGTTAAAACTTAAAACGAACAGAAATTATTCCGTATATGAAGGGGGCTGTCCCCACCTCAACGCTTCGCTCTTTACGCCAAAGTTTGACTTTGTCTCACAACTTTATTTTTAAAACAATAAAAAAACCTTTAGCGTAAAGAGCGAGGCGTTAAGGAGGGGACAGCCCCCTTCATATACGGAATAATTTCTGTTCGTTTTAGGTTTTAAACGTCGATCTTTACTTTCAGTAAAAAAAACTTGTTTTTTTTTTATTTAATACCTCACAACGACAGAACAGAAACTAAATAAGAAAAAGGTTGGAATCAATGAAAAAAGAAATCAACCAAGATGATTGAGCAATAATCCTTTGTTTTGTCTACAGTCTTAGCTGGCCTACAAACTCGTTCATCATTTGATGTCCAAATAGGTTCTCTCAAGTTATACCGGGCGAAAGTATTGATTGAGTCCTTCAAAATTAAACTGTGTCATAAATTGGGCTTAATGAAATATCTCCAGTATCTCTATTTATTGCTAAATTTCGGTTTATGTATTTTTTTTTTATCTCAATTACCTCTTTAAAGTTTGTGGTAGGCCATTTACAGTAGATATTAAGGTTGCCTCGTCAAAAAGAACCAGATGGGGGCGGATTTTCGAAAATATGACAGGGCCAATGCCGAATCAAAGTTGTCATTGTTATTTTTCAGTCTCAGGGACTGATCTATGGAAATTTTTGTGTTCATGCAACCGTTCACCTATTTATTGATGTGCCCTACCAATGTAAAAATTTCCCACATGAACACGGGATTCTGTAGACCACCACTACCCAGTACAGGGTCAGTTTTATCTTTTCCTGAGTTGAAAAAAATGTTCAACTTTTTGTTTCAGTTTTGAAAAAAACAGAGAGATTTTATGTTTTTTTTATTAGATTTTTTCCAAGTTTATCGCCAAGTTTCGGATGTATGGTAAAGTCAGGAGAGTTTTTTCTCAATTGCCGCGTAAAAGTCATGGCCGGGTTTTAACTGTATGCCAAGGGGGGGGGGACGGGCGCCCTATTTTCTGTTTTATCTTTTTTAATCGTCTATCTATGATATTTTCAATAAGTTTTTATTGGGTAACCATTGCAGAATAGAATATCCTTGACATAGTTTAATTCAGATTTATGTGATTACGAGAACAGATTTTTAAAACTCTGTCGACTAAAGAGATTATCACCCCTCTTTTCACAGAAGGAACGGTGACGTGAAGAGAAATGTAGATATCGATCATTGATGTCAACAATCATTGTCTACGATCATTGTTTTGTCTCCTTTTTTGGCAAATTTTTACACGGATTTCATTGAACAGTCTGCTTTGAATATTTTCCACTTAAAACACTCTATCTGGTTTCGTTTCGGTGATGATATCCTTTCTGTTTGGAAACATGGACAAGACTCTCTAAGAGATTTTTTGGCACACATTTGATATCTTTTGATTCGAATCTCCAGTTTGCAATGGAACTCACGAAGATTCAGGCAAGCTGCCTTTCTTGGATGTTTTGATTATAAAACTGCTGCTCCTAGCCTTGAATTTTTTCCATATACAGAACAGCCGACCCATAATGATCGATATCTACATTTCTCTTCACATCACCCTCCTTCTGTGAAAAGAGGGTAATAATCTCTTGTAGTCGACAAAAGTTTTACAAATCTGTTCTCGTAATCACATAAAATCTGAATTAAACTATGTCAAGGATATTCTATTCTGCAATGGTTAACCCAATAAAACTTATTGAAAATATCATAGATAGACGATTAAAAAAGATAAAACAAGAAAATACGGAGCCCGTCCCCCTTGATTCAGTTACCCCGGCAATTGAGAAAAAAACTTTCATCACTTTTACCATACATCCCGAAACTTGGCGATAAACTTGGAAAAATTTAAAAAAAAAAAACATAATCTCTCTGTTTCTTTTCAAAACTGAACAAAAAGTTGAACATTTTTTCAACTCAGGAAAGGATAAAACTGACCCTGTACTGGGTAGTGGTGTCTACAGATTCCGTGTTCATGTGAGAAATTTTACATTTGGTAGGACCCATCAACAACAGGGTGAACGTTTGCATGAACGCAAAAATTTCAATAGATAAGTCCCTGAGATTGAAAAATTACAATGACAACTTTGATTCGGCATTGGCCCTGCATATTTTCGAAAATCCGACCCATCTGGTTCTTTTTGACGAGGCAACCTTAATATCTACTGTAAATGGCCTATCACAAACTTTTAAAGAAATGATTGAGATAAAAAAAAATACATAAACCGAAATTTAGCAATAAATAGAGATATTGAGATATTTTTCATTAAGCCCAATTTATGACAGTTTAATTTTGAAGGACTCAATCAATACTTTCGCCCGGTATAACTTGAGAGAACCTATTTGCACATTAAATGATGAACGAGTTTGTAGGCCAGCTAAGGCTGTAGCAAAACAAAGGATTATTGCTCAATCATCTTGATAGATTTCTTTTTCATTGATTCCAACCTGGTTCTTATTTAGGTTCTGTTCTGTCGCTGTGAGGTAAACTTCGAAAGGTTCGATTTTAGTTCGTTTCTTTTTCTTTTCTTCTTTTTTTTTTTTTAGCACTGAGGACGACTCGGCGGAAGTCCTTGTCGAAATAATTGCTTATTTCTTCTTCTTCATGTTTCGCCACTGGCTGACAAAATCCTCGTTTTTTCAACTTTTTTTGATTTAATTTTTCGTTTTGTTATTTTCTTTCCTCTCTTAGTTTCATTTGTCGTGTATAGCCAGTGTGGTCTTAGAATGTATTTAACTACAAGTTCTTATGACAACGCAGATTTTTTTTTTTTTTTACTAAAATGTTTTAAAGACCATTTTATTTTCCGAAGGAAATATTTCCTAAAGAAATTACGCCACTACGATTCCAATTTGGTCTACTTACCAAGATCCCCAGGTCTTCTACCTCTAGTTACGACTAGGCAGCTTAAGTTGAGGCACGAGTCTGCTCACTAGTCAAAATGTTTGTAAAACTTTCTTTTCATGAACTCGACAATTTCTATAAACCTGGAACACGGATTTTATTGTTCTTAATAAAATACTTTCTTTTTTCCCAGAATTTATTCAGGTATCTAATCTCAATGGCGTCAATATTTTAAAAAATGCATTTAGCCACACTCTAAATACTCGTGAATTGACCTCACTGTCTTAGCTTCTAATATTTTCATTGGTGGACAATAAATAATAGAGAGGATATTTCTCATTGTGGTCCCGTCACTTACCTCCTGACTTGGAACAAAATTTCCTACTGCGTGACGTATAACTCGATGCGAATTTTTTCGTTTAATTGTTGTTCTTCGGTAACATATTTTTGCTCCCTTCTTCTTTTGCCCTCCATCTGTGAATCTTTAACCAATCTATATAATGTTTTTTTTTAGATTCCTGACCAAAAAGGAAAGTGTTCGACCTTGGTCAAATTGTTGTATGAAGATAGTTCCAAATAGTCGTATTTACCATTGTGGTAACTCTAGTGATTTTACAATATTATCATGATGGCCTCCACACCAAAATATATTTTATGTCTATGGGAATTGACTTGTATTAATTTCATTTTTGTTTTCCTTTTTACAGAAAAGTAGCCAAATTTATGTGAGCAAACTTGCACATTCATCTTAAAAAAAAACAAACTAGTCAACAAATTTACATCTCTCAGACGGTACAGCAATTCCAATTTAGTACCAAGTGATGGAGTTCAAAATCTATATAAGCGACTTAGCAGATAGTGATTTATTGTTATTTAGATTATGAATTACTGTTTTAAGGTACACATTTTAGTAATAGGTACTTGTTTCAACGACCGTATATCAAGACCAGTAGCTGAACGAAAAGTGTGATTTAATCCCACTCTTTAGGGTTGTGACAAAACAAAGCTAGCATAATATCAGTTCACTTTATACAGATGAAGGATAAAGGCTACCAAACACCAGTGTTTTTGGCTTCCTTCGTGCCGTGCTTTCATTGAATGGAGTGCGAAAGAAGACACAAGAGGATACTTTTAAAAGAAGCAGGAACTTCATGAGACAGAGTAAAGAGTGAAGCTCAGAATACGATGGGTCAGATGAGGAAGCGCTTGCAGCACTGTGAACCCAGTGCACCTAGGTGGTGCGATGAGTTAGTATTAAAAGTAATACCAGATGTAATTTAAGTCAATTTTAATATTTTTGTCTACCTCCCTCTGTGGTCAACTCTCCCCTTTCCTATGTGTTTCAAAAGTTCTAATATAGTTTTTCTTGTAGAATCTGGATTCTTTTTTATGAATATTCTCCCACGTAAGAACACTTTTTTTCGAGGTTTTTCTTGTATTTTTACGTTTTGCCGTAAATGACATAAAACAGATTTCCAACTCCGGGAAATTCATGATTTTTATTTTTTATTATCATGATTTTTCATTACTGATGAAAACAAT
This sequence comes from Artemia sinica, assembly GCA_027921565.1. Lineage (NCBI taxonomy): Eukaryota > Metazoa > Arthropoda > Branchiopoda > Anostraca > Artemiidae > Artemia > Artemia sinica. The sequence goes on from CM051262.1 coordinate 61,836,546, forward strand.
TCTACGAAACAGTTGCTATACGACGACTTGCCAATTTAGAAGTATAACCAATTGAAAAAAAAAAAAACTTATTGCGACTTCGAATTCAGAATAGAAGTTTGCACTAAAAAAAAGTAATCACGAGCCTTAGGAGAAAAAAAACTGCTCTTATTAATTTCTTCTTTTCTTAACTATAAAAAAATCTACCAAGACAGGCTTGAAAACTAAAACAAGAAAAAATTGCTAGTAGAACTGCTCTGATTAGAGGTTGGTAATCAGTTTGAGAATATACAGCAATTTTAAATTGATATAAGCTCAACTGAATTATAAATTGGCTGAAATTTGTCAAACTTAAGAGAAAAAACAAATTTTCAAACGATTATTAAGCTTTTGAACGATAACATCTTATATCAAATCCTCACAACTGCTGCGGAACTTATATACAAATCACCTATTATGATAGGCGGAGCGCAACAGCGCTGCCAAAGTAAAGAGCGATGTGGGCACAATGTATTATTTTTTTTTAGACCAAGACACTTCGTATCGAATGAGTTGTCGTAGAAACTTTGATAAGGACTCATTCGATTGGAGATTGAAAGAGGTAGTGCCTTTTTAACAATCAAAGTGATTTGAGGGCAACAAACTCATCTCCCACGCCAACCATTTCCCAAACACATCCAATCAAAATTTTGAGATAGCCATCTTCTTCAGCGTTGTTGAAAGGTCTGGGAAATTATGTCTTTGAGGATGATACCCCCAACAGTCCTCAGGGCAAGTGTTGTAAGTTATGCCCTGGGGGTATATAAGGTTTTCTATAAAAGGTAAGTCATATAAGCTTCGGAGGGGGCTTATTGGATTGGTAATCAGAAGATATCTTGCCCTTTTTAAGAGTCAAGGGATTGGAGGGCAGCTACCCCTTCCCCCGCCAACACCCATCATTCCCCTAAACGCATCCAGTCAAAATTTTGAGATGGCCATTTTGTCCAGCGTAGTTAAAAGGCCCCAAAATTATGTCGTTGAGGATGACAACTCTCCCACATCCCTCAGGGCAAGGGTTGAAAGTTATGCCCTGGGGGCATATAAGGTTTTTGTCTTTAGAAAGGGTGGTCGTATATAACTTCGGAGGGGACTAAATGGATTGGTAATCACAACAATTTTTAAATTCAAAGTGATGACGGGGCTGACACCCCCCCACACACACACACACCATCGTATTTCCCTAAATGCATATGATAGAAATTTTGAGCTGGCCATTTGTTCCCATAAAAACTTCTAAAATAGCTCATTCGTTGGAAATTGAAAAAGGTTAGTGCCCATTTTAATAGTCAAAAGTAATTAGAGGGCAACAAGCCCCTCCCCCATGCCTATCAATTACCGAAACACATCTAATCAAAATTTTGAGATATTGACTTTGTTCAGCGTAGTTAAAAGGTCTAGAAGTTATGTCTTTGACGATGACAACCCCCCCCCCCCAGAGCCCTCATTGCAAGGGTTATAAGCTATGCCTCAAAAGCATATAAAGTTTTTACGGAAAGGGTGATCGTATAAACTCCGGAGAGGGTGCCCTTTTTAAGAATGCCCTCCGGATGTTCTAGTGCCCTTTTTAAGTGTCAAGAGGGTCGGGGGCAAGGGTTTTAAGTTATGCCCCAGAATTACCGAAACACATCTAATCAAAATTTTGAGATATTGACTTTGTTCAGCGTAGTTAAAAGGTCTAGAAGTTATGTCTTTGACGATGACAACCCCCCCCCCCAGAACCCTCATTGCAAGGGTTATAAGCTATGCCTCAAAAGCATATAAAGTTTTTTTACGGAAAGGGTGGTCGTATAAACTCCGGAGAGGGTGCCCTTTTTAAGAATGCCCTCCGGATGTTCTAGTGCCCTTTTTAAGTGTCAAGAGGGTCGGGGGGCAAGGGTTTTAAGTTGTGCCCCAGGATCATATAAGGTTTTATGGAGAGGTAGTCGTGTGAACTTTAGAAGAGGCTTATTTGATTGTAAATATATAGTTCTAGTTCTTTTTTCAGAGACAATATGATGGAGAGCAACTAGCCCCCCCCCCCTCCCTGACATGCTCTTTTCCCGAAACACATTCAATTAAAATTGTGAGATAGCCCTTTTGTTACCAATATTCCAAAAATCATATAACAATGTCTGTGGAAATAATCCCCCAGAGCCCATGGGCAAGGGTTGTAAGTTATGCCCCGGGGCATATAAGGTTTTTATGGAACGGGTGGTCGTATAACCTTTGGATCAGATGTAGCTCATTTGATTGGAATTCGGAAGTTTTAGTGACCTTTTTAAGATTCAAAGTAAATGGAGAGCAATCAGCCCCCAAAGCCTATCATTCCACAAAACACATCCGATCGAAATTTTAAGAGAGCTATTTTGTTTAGCATTGTTGAAAAGTCCATTAACTATGTCTTTGGTGATGTCAACCTCCCCACAGTCCTCAGGACAAGGGCTGTAAGTTAGGCAATTCGTTTATTGTTTACACATAGTACATGTTATTGAGAAAGGTATGCATGTTTGAACTTTATTTTCCAAGAAGACGAAGGGCCCTCAGGTGAGCATTTCAGAGAATTTTTGAGGGGAGTGCTGAACTAAATTAAAACACGTTATGTGTATGAGGATTGTCAAAAGAGTATAAACACAGGAATAACTGAGTATATTAATTTAGAAAATTCAGAAAATGATAAGCGAGATGATCAAAAAGGCAATATTTACATGCTACCAATACTACCACAACGACCATCACTGCTACAAACACACTGCTCCATTTACAGTATTGAGGGGAAATTTGAGCAAAATCAAAAGACGCTATTTACATGCACATTGTCGTAATAGACTATCTCAAGAATTAATTTGGGTATTAAGTTGGAACTCTTAGAGAATGCTTAAAGAGGAAGATCATCTGACCAAAAAGCAATATGTGCACACTACTGCTAATACTACTGTTACTGCTACATTTACTACTATTACTGCTACTACTTCTATTGCAAATACTTGTAAGGCTAAGAACATTGATTTAAAAATTGCAAGAAGTATATGAACATACAGGTTATCAAAAGGACATATCAGTAATGTCATAACAATGGCTAATTGTATTAAGTTGAAGCTTCTACGACTTGATGAGAGGGATGTTCTACTGACCAAAAGGCAATATGTTAATACTACTGCTGCTAGTAGCACTACCGCTATTCAATACTATTACTAGTAATATCAGTACTACTACTGTGACTACTATTACAACTATGCCTAAGGGTGTGAAGGTGAAATTTCCGAGGAATTTTGAGGGGGGAAGGTGAACTGAATCCCAACACGCCGTCTGTATGCAGGTTGTCAGAAGGGTGTAACAGCAATAACTTAGGAACAGTTTGGTGAGTGAAGTTGAAACTAACAGGGCTTGCTGTAAGGGATGTTGAAATAATCAAAAGAAACATTTCCATCCTAATGCTACTGCTTCTACTCATGCTACTACTACTGTTACTATGATTACTACTTCTATTAATACTATTGCCGCTAAAGCTTAGGCTACTGCTAATATTTCTCTACTACTACTACTACTACTACTGCTATTGAAACTAATGGTATTAAGGCGAAAAATTTGGGATATATAGAAACTGTATGGAACTAATTTGAAACACACTATGCCTACACAGGTTGTCAAGCGGACACATCAGAAATGCTACAGGAACGGTTGATGGTACTAAGCTGAAACTTTCAGCGAGTGTTTGCGGCTACAACTATTGCTACTGAGCATGCTAGGGATATTAAGGTGAAACTTGTAAGGAATATTTACGCGGAAGTGAACTAAATCAAAACAAACTATGAGCATGTGGAATTTCAAAAATGTGACAAAGCAATATCTGAAGAAAAACTTATATTATTAATTTAGACCTTTAAGGTTAAGCTGGGGGTGATTTTGAACTAGCCAGGAGGCACTATGTGTATACTTTTAATACTACCCCTACAGTTGCTGTAACTATTGACGCTAAGGATATTAAGGTGAAAAATTTTAGGAAGCATTTAGATGGAGTTTCAATTAAAAGAAAAAACTGTATGAATGCAGGTTTTCAAAAAGGTATATAACCAATATCATAGGCAGTACCACTCTATAATAGGTGTAAAAATCATTGAAACTTTAAAGGAGCTAATTTGATTCAAAACTAAAAGTTCCGGTGCCCATTTTAAGAGTAAAAGAGATTGGAGGGCAAGCAACCTTTCTCTCAACCCCATCCATTTTCCAAAGGCATCCAGTCAAAATTTTGAGACAGACATTTTGTTCAGCATAGAAGAATAGTCCAGCATCTATGTCTTTAGGGATATTATGTATGTCAACCCCCCGAAATTATACAAATGGCCGACTGTGCTTTAAAACTAAATGTTGCTTGAAACTAAGTCAAATGGCATTGTGTTTATGCTTTCCAGTAAGACACCTCAGCAATATATCGACAACGACTGGGGGTATAAGTTGAAACTTTTGGACCTACTGATATTACCTACTTCTGCTCTTGCAATTTAAATGAACAAAGAGAGTGTAAGTGCATCGAGGTTGTCAAAGAGCACAGGCAAGTCTTTTGGGAATGATATTTAACTTGATTTTCAGGCAGACTTCATAAAATTAGATTAAAAAATACTGTTTGTGTCAGGATTAAAAATTGTTGAAAAAGTTTCTCCAACATACAAATAGCAACCCAAACTATGCATTCTTATAGAAAAAAGCGAAAAGATATACAGTATACTTTTTTCCATGAAAAATACTATGTCAATAAAAAAAGATTAGAAATTAATTTTAAAAACTTTTTCCACAAAACAAGTTTTTCAAAGAAAAGTAAAGAGCAGAAATTAACATGAGTAGTGCTGATAACCCCCATCCCTTCTCAAGACCAGAACATAATTTGCGCTTTACTGGAAACAAAATATTTTTTATATGTTTTCACTTTTTTAAACTCTCACAAATTAAAAATTGTCAAAACTTTAAGGATTAAAGATCAGATTTGTCAATAAACTGAGAATCCACGGTCATTTTTTTTTTCAGTAAAGCGCAAATTATGGTCTGGTCTTGAGAAGGCATGGGGTTTATCAGCCCTACTCATGTTAATTTCTGCTCGTTTTAAGTTTCAGTCGACTATTTATTGTAATTTCTGTTTCTTTTGAGTTTCATTTGTATACTGATGGCGATACATGGTAGTTTTACGCTTGGAAGATTATTGACTTTATTTTTCTGCTCATTTTTGGCTTAATAGAGCTCTTTACTTTTCTTTGAAAAACGTATTTTGTGGAAAAAGTTTTTAAATTAAATATTTTAAAAATCATATTAAATAGATTTCTGTCTTAGATCACCGCTCAAATTAAAATTAAGGCCTTAATTAGTAAGAGTCTAGCCTTAGAGCTGCAAAGATCAAAACCTATATTGTTCGGCCAGTAATTCACAAAGGATTATTAGTTGACTAATCCGAATATTTTTGTGCTGGCTAGGATAGTTCGAATTCCCTTAACAATTCAGAGCTTATATCATTTGCTATGACACTGTGTGCAATGGTATCTGTTGGATGTTATGCTGTTTTATATGTAAGAGAATAGTGGAGAATGCACTTCAAGATCAGTCATAAAAGATTTTTCCTTCTCACACTGATCATGCAGTTTTACAATCTTGCATTAGCAAGATTGACTGGCTATCCATTATGGCCTGTAAGAATTTACAAATTACGAAAAAATATGGAAAGCGAACAAGCAATTTGATCTTCTGTTATGGGCTCATAGCAAGCCGATTGTTTCAGTGAATAATCTTGCATATGGACAATGTACACGTAGCTTCTACTAAAGCTGCGAAGAATATGAAACAAGCTTTTGTTGAACATAAACATTTATCGAGATGTACAGTTTGACTTCAAAACCATTTGCTGCGCTAGAAGCACCTTATGAAGTTGCAGCATTACCCAGTTGCATGCATTTCCGGTAACTATAGTTTCAGAGATAAGTCGTCAGGTTTCTGCGAAGTGCGACACGAGTGCGCGATCGGGTCTTCATAACTCGATTAAGATAATGACTCTATCACTAATAGAGTTACGATGTGAACACCAAAGTTGCTCTGGTGTTCTTATCGAAGTAACTCTGTTAGTGACAGTTACCTATGTGGATCTTTTGCGACAACTGTAGTTTAATATCGGTGGTGGTTTTTATGTGTTTTTAGTTAATTTTAGTCTTCTAATATTTGTTTCTTTTACGCTGAAGACGCCTTGTTTTTATACAGGTGAAATATCTGCGTCGTTTCGGTTTTTGTCTTTTCTCTACTGGCCGTAGTCTCGTTTTGTTTTTTCTCTCATTGAGTTTTATCTCTTTGTTCTTCGGGAACCTTGATAAAAAATATTTTCTCCTCTCTTGATCTTTTGGACCATTTTCCTGTCTTTTCTGTATTCAGTGCTAAGAAGATAGCGAGTCAAAAAATTCCACTTTGAGCTGAGCCGCCTTTAAATGTGGTTAAAATGGGAAAAAAATAACCTTTGGAAATCTTCAATTCATCATCAAGTGCAGTCACTGCTTGCTTTCAATGTTTCAAAATCTATAGGAACATATACTGATTCGGAATGCAAAACACTTTCATTATTTTCAGGTATTTTTGAATAGCGGAAAGAATATTTGGAAAACTTGGCAAGTGATTAATTCCGACCTCAAACTTTTGTCTCTGCTTTCGTACATTCCTCCAAGTTCCATGGTTAATGGCTCGGTTGTTCAGTTGAACTTATGTCCAAAATGCATTTACCTCTTGTTTTGCTTAAGTGGGAACACAACTGGTTCTTCAGTAAGCTCCCCTATTTCTAAGCCTGATTCCAAATCGTATCTTAGTCCAACTTGCTTGAAGTCATGCCCCTGGGGCCAGTTTCTTAGGTTGAGGTAAGAAGACTTGATAATGGATTCAAAGGTTCACCATCTTCTGGTCCTGATTGTATACCCACCAAGGTAGTGAATTTATTCTTCCTTCAATCATCTTTCCTTTGACAAGACTTATAAATCTATTTTTCGAGAATAGAATCTTTCCCAGTTCACTTAAGCGAGTTCAAGTGATTATTTTATATACAGGCAGAGCTTGGAGTAACCCGGCTAATTATTGGCCGATATCTTTATTGTCTATTTTTAACACAACTTTTGGAAAGGTCAAGTTTTCTCGTCTAGTTTTACCCTAAAATACCTTAATCGCATGTCCAGCAAGATGAGGTGATGATAGCCTCCTGTGGAACATCTCGCTGGTGGTGTAACATGACTATGGTTTGGCATCCCAGGTTAGCCTACACTCTGCATTGGCCCAGTCCTAATCAGCTTCTTTCTTGAACGCACCTATGGTTTCGGACTGGATGGTGACTTCGCAAAGGTTGTTCCAGTGAGGAACGGCGCGTAAAGAGAAGAGGTGTGGTGCTCACGCCGATGACAAACGGGGGACTTGCAGCTTCTTTGTGTGAATTCTTGTCGTACTTGCGAGGGATGAGGAGAAAACTTGACTTGAGAGATCGTTTTCTAGCAGTTTGCGATTAGTGATTGCGTCTCCTCTCTTCGTTCGATAGACTAGGGTGGGGAGTTTGAGGGACACAAGGCGTTCCTCATATGGCTGGTCTCGCAAAGCTGGTATGAGCTTCGTTGCTCACCTTTGGACACTCTCGAGAGGTTTAACGTCCATTTTTTAATGGGGAGACGCTATGATCATTCCAAATACCAAGTGTGGACGTTCAATAGCTTTGTACGGGTTCTTGACCACACACGGCTTCCTGGTGGTAAACGTTCATTTTATGAGCCCTTGGGCTCTGTTTGTTTTAGCAACTTGAGCTCGTGTGTGGCTGTGGAACTTGAGTTCATCATCGACAATAGCCCCCAGACCCTACTCCTAACTTACAGCTTTTAGTAGGTCATCTCCAATATGGTAAGGCCGTCTAAGGTTGCCGTGTCCAAGATGCAAGACTTTGCATTTTGACTCGTTGAACTGCAAACCCCACTCATATAACCATCTAGATTCAGGGTGGCCAATCCGCGGCCCGCGAGATTCATCACATTTTTATATTCTGCGCCCTCTTAATAATGTTGTTTTTCACTCTTAACAATGTTGTTTATCTTAGTACTACACCACTAGGCTCCATAGTCGTGATATACGTAGATGAAATGTGTAAAAAGTGTAAAATATTCCCATTTATTTATATATTCAACATAATTCCATCTATTGCAGTTGCATAATGCATTTTTAAGCTAAATATATGTTAACTTTTACACATGTCTTTCCGCATTTTATCCAACTCCACCGCGGCGTAATGGCTGACGACCTTGATTTTTCATCGCTGACTCTTCTTCTTCTTCTGACTCTTAACTTAAATCGCTGACTCTTAACTTAAGTGACGTTATTAACGCAATGACCAGCCTTAGACAGGGTTGCCAACTGGACATATTTTATGTCCAAAGGAAATATTCCTATGTGCCTGGACATAATAGGGCAAACAAGGGACACATTTTAGACATTTGAGACATAAAGTAGACACATTTTCCAAATTTATGACATAAAACAAAATACTCTCATAAAAAAAATGTCACTTATCACCAAATGAGTGCTAAGAGGCAAATACTTATATCTACTTATTTTTTAAGCTCTGAATTTTTCTGTATTTTTCGGCGTTGCTTGCTCTTTCTTGAAGCAAACTTTCTAAAAATATCTTCAGAATTCTTTCATCTACAAATGGTATTATTAACACTAACCCTGATTTTTACTCGCCACGCTCAAGCAGACAAGCTGCCGCCTTTTTCGTGTAAACTCACTTGTGGCTTCCGAGCGTGAGACAAAAACTCGATCAACATGTATCAAGTATCATCATTTATCATCTGAAAATGAAAAGTTAACAAAATGAAAACTTTCGATTGCTGATGGTCTGAAATCAAAACAAAAGCCCAGTTGTCAAACACGCCGGGTAAATGCCTTCACTTTGAAAATTTTTTTGATTGCAAAAAAATGAAAAACATTTTCAGATGGTGAGTTTGTGAAAGAATGTATGAAAGTTGTCGTCAAGGACAGTTTGCCTGATAAAAGTAAACTGTTTTCGAACCTAAGCCTATCACGACAAACAGTGTGTCATCGAATTAATGGCATTTCAAATGAAATTATCTTAAAACTGCGCGACAGAATTCTAGGTTTTAAATATTTTTGCTTGGATTTTGACGAAAGCAGACATTTCAGACTCAGCTCAGCTTGTAGTATTCCTTCGTGGAGTAAATGATCATTTCAAATAACTGAAGAAATGTTAAATTTGATAAGTTTAACAAGTACAAAAACAGGAGAAGATTTTTTTCCTTGCTGTTGGAAATTGTAATAAGGGATAACAACTTGGATTTGGAAATACTTTCTAGAATATCAACTGATGGAGCACTTGCTATGATAGGTAAAGAAAAGGGCTATAAAATTATTAATTGATAAAATAGATTCCAACAACAAAATAGTAAACGCTCCAAAAGAGAGGATTTAATTATAATCCACTGTTTGATTCATCAGCAAAATTTATGTGCCCAAGTATTATCAATGAATCATGTTATGTAAGTAGTTATAAAAACAGTGAATTACATTCGATCAAATGCACTAGCGCATCGACAATTTAAGGAGTTTCTGAAAGAATTAGATTCTGAAGACGTTGATGTCGTGTACTTCAGTCGAGTCAGATGCAGATGGTTAAGTCGTGGAAGATATTTACAGCGATATTATCAGTTTACGAGAAGACATTGATATGTTTATGAATGCCAAACAAAGGTCTGTGCCAGAATCAAGAAATGATGAGTGGTTATTGGATTTATGCGTTTTAGTGGGTATTGTCAACAAACTCAATGAATTACATATATCATTGCAAGGAAAAGATAACCTCATAGTCGATACATTTAATCACATCAGAGCATTTCAGAAGAATTTTTTTGTTATTTGAATCACAATTGAAAATCAATTATGCTCACCACTTTCCATTGTTGAAAGAATTGAAGAAATCAAAATGTAACAATTATATCAAATATGCGACAGAAATAAGGAAACTTGCAGATGCTTTTGAAAGCCGATTCAATAATTCAGAGTTGGACAAATACACCAACATTTTTTAAATATATTCATCTCCTTTTCATGTTGAAATTGAGTCTGTCTCAGAGTATCTCAAAATGGATCTGATTGACATACAGTGCAATAATGAATTAAAACACATGTTTGAAAATTCAGAAACAAAAATGTTAGCGCTTTTGGTTCAACTTACACCTGCGAATCTTTTTTTTCGAAAATGAAACTAACCAAACATAAAACACGCTCAAACATAACGGACGCTAACGTGTAAAACCAATTACGATGTGCAAATATCCAAATTGAGATCAACTTTCAAATACTAAGTGAAAAAGTGGAGAAACAAATATCGCACAAGTGAAATAAATATTTTTCTATGATTTCATTTTTTTCGTCTCTTCATTTTTTCGTCTTTTTTTTATTTTTGCATTATATATTTTTTACAATGTGCATTTAGTATCATTATTATTATTATATTGTGTTACAGGTAATTATTTGGTATATATATAAAAAAAAAAAAAAAAAAAAAAAAAAAAAAAAAAAAAAAAAAAAAAAAAAAAAAAAAAAAAAACTGTATTCCTAATTTAGTAACCAAGATAAATGAGCACTTGTACAAGGTCTAGACCTTACTCATCCATCCCATCATCTTGGACAAAACAGTAAATCCGATCCAATAGCCAAAAAATCATGTGCAAAATAGAGCAAATTCAACATTGATAAATATAAGTCATTGTCACAAAACCAAGCAAAAGCACCTTAAGTCTACAAAAATTTTAATATTCTCCAAGTAATCACCTCATACCAGGGCTCAGAGGAAAACTCACTTGCCAATACGGGTTTCGGCGCTTAAATTTTCAAACCCAGCAAATGAGCGCGCCTGTCATAAAACCACATGGCATCCCTTATTTGGTGTTACCTGTGGAATATCTACAGAAACTCAAAGAACCAAACATATAAAAATACCCACACAAAATTTGCAAAGCGTCACTCACCACCATTCACCTAGAACTGATTCAAACAAAAATCTGCCCAAATCTGAGCGAATATCACTTCGGCAAGTTTAACTCCCATATTTGCATAACCAAAACTGTCAATAAATACCCAATCACTTTCAAGCAAGTCATTCTAAGAACATGTTTTTTAAACTACCTCGTGTAACTATGCAGCTGCATGTGTCGAAACAACCTTAAAATTAAAAAATATATAGGGAAGACAAAAAAATGCCTTCAACAAGTTACTTCAAAATATCATTTAAAATTTCTATATTTTTCAATTCGTCACTCCAAAAAAAAATCTATAAAGGGTCTAAACCTAATAAGGGTGCGTATAATTTTATATGCGGCCCACGGAGCTATGATGCAATTCCAAAGTGGCCTGCCAGATCATTTGGGTTGGCCACCCCTGATCTAGATAGGTCATCTAAATCTTCTTGCATCGTTGAGTGATTAAGGCTATGGCATGATGTTTATTTTGGCTTCTGAGGAAAGCACTCAACTGAGCATGCTTTTGCTACTCTTCTAAATTTTCTGCATTCGGCTATTGATACTGGTCTGATTCCGGCCCGCTATATTTTTGGATGTTTTTATCCAAAAAATGTTGGATATTTTTGGATGTTATATTTTGGAAACTTTTCCAGACAAACCCTATTTGATGTTTGATAGAAAGTAGTAGTGCAATGTGAATAAAACTATAAGAAGCACTTTAGACATGCAACTGCTCAAATTATTTTGTAGTTTCAGGCACCAAGCTCAACTACTTTCTTTAGTATATTTAACAAAATTTTGTCTGGAAAGTAATTGCTTATCCGACGAGACTGCATCAGTGCTCACCATCATGAGCGAATCAATCTTAAGGATCAGATATATAGGGAAGGGGAAAAGAGAGTCCTATAGCCTGTTTCCTCCACCCAAACTAAAAAATGTTTGACGATTTTTATGACTGATACTTTTCATATAAATATTTTTTCTTACTCGAAGTTATATCCCTTTGACCAAACTAAAAATTTATCCACTCCCCCGGCTCCCAAACAAAATAAATCCTCGCATAGGTACATGGACAAGTGTATTGTCAATAAAAGAAACACAAAAAACATGTAGATAGAGAAAATACGCCCATGGCTATTAAAGTGACGAAGTGTTGAAAGCCTTGATTTCAGTAAAACGCAGGGAAGTCCTAACCTCGTTTGACTTATTTTGTACTTGAGAAGAAACATACCGAAGTTAATGTCACGTTTTGATTGAGACACAATCTGCTCTACGCCGCTTTCATCTTCTTCTTTCTGATTCTGACTCATTTCTCCTGTTTTTGAAGGACCACTACACGACCTTTTCGAAGGTTAAACAAAGTAAAGCACAAATTAGTCGCTATGGAACTTTGAAGGGTCCGTGAGTTTTAACGTAACCAGATAAAAAAATCAGGGGAACAGACACTAAAGTTAGCAATTCCCACGTAAAGGGCACACCATTCAATTCAGAAACGGATAAAATTCCAAAGCTGGTAATAAGCCAATGTCCAATCAAAATTATTAGCAAACGAGGACTTGTAATGATGTGAACCAGCATCTCTTTAGGCTCCTAGAATGATAATGTTTTATAATATACATATTCCTATTTACACAAGGCTTCTCTTTAAGCTCCTAGAAGGAGCCTAAAGGCTCATGTGAACCAGCTCTTTAGGCTCATGTTAACCAGCATCTCTTAGGCTCATAGAATAATAATGTTTCATAAATACAACTTTAGGCTCATTTGAACCAGCATCTCTTTAGGCTCCTAGAATAATAACGTTTTAGGCTCTTTAGGCTCATACATCTTCCTATTTACACAATAAGGCTGCTCTTTAGGCTCCTAGAAGGAGCCTAAAGGCTCGTGTGAACCAGCATCTATTTAGACTCCTAGAATGATAACGTTTCATAAAATACATCTTTAGGCTCTTTAGGCTCATGTATCTCTTTAGGCTCCTAGAATAATAATGTTTCATAAAATACATCTTCCTATTTACACAATAAGGCTGTCAATAATCAATACATAGCTATAAAGCGTAATTTCCAAAATTCTGTAATTTCCAAATTTTTTGTATAGTTTTGCTAATTCATTATCTAAAACTTCTATTATATTTCCCTTTCATTATTTTAAGGTCAAAATACAAGCAATTTAATAAATACAAAACTAAACAAGAACTGATATCGATAATGCATGGACGCAATAATCATGGGCAAGGTATTTACCCTCTCTCATCAAATATTCCTGAGGCTGACACAAATATGCACACAAGGCACACGAGGCTGACACAAGGCAAGAACAAATTTTGCATTTTTACTTAAAAAATATAAATGTTTTTACTTTTATAACTTAAATAAATCAAATAATATTAACATTTTGATTACTAAATATTAGTACCCTATGCCTTGGGAAGGCATAGGGGTTTTGTGACCAACTTATGTTAATTTCTGCTCGTTTCGAGTTTGACTCGGTTAATTATTGTAATTTCTGTTCGTTTTAGGTTTCATTTATTTATCGATGCTGATTTGGGATAGTTTCACACTTGGTAGATTGTTTGATTTTATTTTTGCTCATTTTTTGTTTAATGGAGTTCTTTACTTTTCTTTGAAAAACTTATTTTGTGGAAACAGTTTTTTAAATTAATTTCTGTTCGTTTTATATCGACATAGTCTTTTCAGGGAAAAAGAAAATAATATTTTAAATCTTTTCGTTTTTTAAGACTTTATAGTTTGGCCTGCTATTTGTATGCTGGAAAAAAAAATTCAGCAATTTTTAACAACATACACCCTTTTAAAAATCTGGACACAAATAGTACTGTTTAATTTAGTTTCATACCTCCTCTGGTTGACCTGAAATGGAAAACTTGATACCATTCGCAAAAAAATTACTTTCTTTGATAGCTTGGATACCCTTACGCTATTTTGATTTGGTTAAATTTCAAGAGAAGAAATGGGAGGGTTGGCATGGAAGGGTGGGAGTGGAAGGGGGATTAGTTGCCCTAAAATTACTTTCGACTATTATAAAGCGCACCAGCCCTTTCTATTTTCAATCGAATGAGCCCTTGTCGAAAATCCCACGACAACTCCTTCGATACGAAGTGCCCTGGTCTAAACAACAACAACAACAAAAAATAATACATTATACCCACTTCGATCTTTACTATAAAAATATCAAGCCTTCCAATCACTTTCTACTATTAAAAAGGGCACTAGGCCTTTCGATTTCCAATCGAATGAGCCCTTTTGGAAACGACACCGCTTTCTATAAACACCTTATATGCCCCCAGGCCATTAATTAAAACCCTTACCCTAAGGTCTGTTAGAGCGGTTGTCATCCCCTAAAACCGAATTTCCAGAAGTTTCAACTACGTTAAACGACATGGCTATCTCAAAATTTTGATTGGATGTGTTTGGGGAAATGGTGGGCGTGAGAGAGGTGTTAGTCGCCTTCCAATCACTTTTGACTATTAAAAAGGGCACAAGCCACTCCATTTTCCAATTGAATGAGCGCATTTCGAAGTTTCTACGACAACTTCTTCGATAAGAAGTGCACTGCTCTAAAGGAAAAAATTAATAAATAATACATTGTGCTAACATCGTTCTTATATGCCCCCAGGGTATAACTTAAAATCCTTGCCCTGAGGGTTGTGGGGGAATGTCCTCCTCTTCACTTAGTCCCCTTTCTTGTCTCGTTCTCGAGTGTCCCCGTTCTATACTTAGGCAGCAGGATCGTGCTGCCTATGATTTATACAACAACTTTCTATATAAACCTTATATGCCCCCAGGGCATAACTTACAACCCTTGCACTGAGGGCTCTGAGGGAGTTATCATCCTAAAAGACCTGATTTCCAGAACGTGCCACTATGTTGAACAAAATGGATATATAAAAATTTTGATTGGATGTGTTTTGAAAAATGGTGGGCGTGAGAGGGGCGTTAGTCGCTATCCAATCACCTTCAACTATTAAAAAAGGCACTAGGCCTTTCAATTTCCAATCGAATGAGCCCTTTTGAAGTTTCTACGACAACGCTTTCAATAAAAGCTTTATATGCCCCAGGGCATAACTTACAACCCTTGCCCTGAGGGCTTTGGAAAGGGGTTGTCATCCTTAAAGACTTAATTCCCAAACTTTTAACTACGTTGAATGAAATGGCTATCTAAAAATTTTGATTGGATGCGCTTGGGGAAAAGGTGGGCGTTAGAAGGGGTTAGTTGCCCTCAAATCACTTCCAACTATTAAAAAAGGCACTACCCACTTTCAATTTCCAACCAATTGAGCCCTTTTTCAAGTTTCAATAAAAGATTTCAATAAAAACCTTATATGCCCCCAGGGCATAACTTATAATAAGCTAATATATTTACGTATCTGCCGACAAGTTGCCCCGAGAGTTGTGGGGGGGGGTGTCCTCCTCAAAAATATATTTTCTACCTGGATATCAACTACGCTGAACAAAATAGCTATCACAAAATTTTTATTTGATGTGTTTGGGGGAATGATGGGCGTGGGGGGGGGGGCTAGTTGCCCTCCAATCACTTTTGACTGTTAAAAAGGGCACTAGCCCTTCAAATTTCCAATCGAAAGAGCCGGTTTTGAAGTTTCTACGACAACACCTTCTATAAAAACCTTATATGCCCCCAGAGCATAACTTAAAACCCTTGCCCTGAGGGTTGTGGGGGAGTGTCCTCCTCAAAAACATATTTTCTATCTGGAAATCAACTGCGCTGAACAAAATGGCTATCTAAAAATTTTGATTAGATGTGTTTAGGGGAATGATGGGCATGGGGGGGGGGGGGCTAGTTGCCCCAAAATCACTTTTGACTATTAAAAAGGCCACTAGAAATCTCAATTTACAATTGAATGAGCCCCTTTTGAAGTTTCTACGACGACCCCTTCCATGTGGTACCCTGCTCTAAAAAAAAAATATATATATATATATATAGTACATTGTGCCAACATCGTTCTTATATGCCCTCAGGGCATAAATTAAAACCCTTGCCCTGAGGGTTGTGGGGGAGTGTCCTCCTCAAAAACATATTTACTATCTGGAAATCAACCACGCTGAACAAAATGGCTATCTCAAAATTTTGATTGGATGTGTTTTGGGAGAATGATCGGCGTAGGGGGGGGGGGGGGGGGGCTAGTTGCCCTTCAATCACTTTCGACTATTAAAAAAAAAGGGCACGAGCCCTTCGAATTTCCAATCGAATGAGCCTTTTTTGAAGTTTCTACGACAACGGCTTCTATAAAAACCTTATATACCCCCAGGGCATATCTTAAAACCCCTGCCCTGAGGGTTGTGGGGGAGTGTCCTCCTCAAAAACATATTTTCTATCTAGAAATCAACTACGGGAACAAAATGGCTAACTCAAAATTTTGATTGGATGTGTTTGGGGGAATGATAGGCTTGGGGGGGGGGCTAGTTGCCCTCCAATCACTTTCGACTATTAAAAAGGGCACTAGCCCTTTGAATTTGCAATCGAATGAGCCTTTTTTGAATTTTCTGCGACAACGCCTTCTATAAAAAACCTTATATGCCCCCAGGGCATAACTTAAAACCCTTGCCCTGAGGGTTGTGGGGGAGTGTCCTCCTCAAAAACATATTTTCTATCAGGAAATCAACTACGCTGAACACAATGGCTATCTCAAAATTTTGATTGGATCTGTTTGGAGGAATGATGGGGCGTGGGGGGGGGCTATTTGCCCTCCAATCACTTTCGACTATTAAAAAGGGCACTAGCCGTTTGAATTTCCAATCGAATGAGCCTTTCTTGAAGTTTCTACGACAACTCTTTCTATAAAAACCTTATATGCACTCAGGGCATAATTTAAAACCCTTGCCCCGAGGGTGTGGGGGAGTGTCCTCCTCAAAAAACATATTTTCTATCTGGAAATGAACTACGCTGAACAAAATGACTATCTCAAAATTTGATTGGATGTGTTTGGGTAATGATGGGCATGGGGGGGGGGGGGGGCTAGTTGCCCTCCAATCACTTTCGACTATTAAAAAGGTTACTAGCCACTCCAATTTCCAATCGACTGAGCCCTTTTCGAAGTTTCTACGACAACTCCTTCGATACGAAGTGCCTGTCGAAGAAAAGAAAACACATTGTGGCCACATCGTTCTTAAAACTTAGGCAGCGCTAGCGCGCTGCCTATGATTTAAGATTTTTTGAAAATTATGACTATTGTATTTAGGCCTGCCGCCAAATTATGACTATTGTATTTAGGCCTGCCGTATTTAAGTATGGGTACAATAATAGTATTATGTAATAGTAGTTATATTATATCATATATAATAGGAAGTATGGGCATAACAATTGCTCAATCCCTACCTCATATGATCACCCATCTTGCGACTATCGTATCTAAAATGATATTTCAAAATTCTCTACATTGTATGAACACAAAATCTATTTTAAAGTCAATTAAATATCTTCAAAATCCTAGGGATTATGTATTAAAATGCTGAGCAGAAATATGAGGATTTTGAACTTGTCTAAATGACTTTAAACTGGATATTTCAAGTATTCAAAGGTAAGAAAACCTTAGTCTGATTTTCGGCAGATTCGATAATATGCAAGAAGAGCGACATCAGTCTTAAGAATACGTTGAGCTAAACGCTTGAAGATGCTGTTTGCATTCACTGGAAAATAGATAATTAGAGGCGTTATTTTAGTGGATGAAACCATAAAGACTAATAGTGATACCGAACTCTACATTTTTTTTTTTTTTTTTTTTTTGGGGTTTATTGAATTGACTCTCGACAAGAAAACTTCAAAATAAAGGTTTGGCTAATTTTAAATTCAAGAAAAATGTAAACTGAAACAAAATATTTGGTTTGAAGAATATTTGGTTTGAACAAAATGGCTATCTCAAAATTTTTATAGGATGTGTTTGGGGTAATGATGGGCGTGGGGGGGGGATAGTTGCCCTCCAATCACTTTCGACTATTAAAAAGGGCACTAGCCATTAAAAAGAGCACTTGTATTTTTAATTTCATTTTTTTATATTCATTTGTGTTTTGCTGAGAACGGCACTTGGATATAGGGTCGAAATATTCATTTGAGGTTTGAGTTCCACTGTCTTACAAAAAAAATCCCTATTGTTCTGCCTGTTATTTGTGTTTAAAGATTAGCCAAGATAAGCCCACCCTTGTCTGGCACCCATGAACATTGAATAAGACAATGTTATTTGATTTCGAAGGTGAAGAGACAATGTTGGGCACCGAGAAGACCGATAAAGAGGACACCTCCTCTAAGTTGGGTAGTATTAATAGTAAAAGTGGTAGATGCAGTGTCTTGTAGTGTCTGGTTAGGTGCAAGATCTAAAAAGTAGAGCAGCCAAGGCCCATGGTGTTCTCCCACAGTCAAAAGAAATTTGAAAGAAAGGAAGATAAGTCGGCAAACCAAGACTAGGATAAAGGAAGTTAATGGCATGACAGTGGTCAAGCGTGGTTTTGAAGCATGGGCACTTCTCAAGACAGAGGAGGATTTGCTTGATGTTTTCCAGGGGAATTGTCTACGGATAGTTTTGGGTACCCCTCTGACTGACCGTATATTAAACAATAGGCTATACAAAAAAGTGGTTCTGTACAACACTCTAGTGTTATAATGACAGAAAGGCGCAGCTGTGTTGGCCTCAGGCAGTTTGTCGCTGCAGTAAGTTGTCAGTAGTAATAGTAGCAGAGCATTCTACACAACATGATTGAAGAAACTAGCGTTTAAGAAATGACTGATGTACGAAAATAAATAGATACAAAAAGGGTAGAAAATAAAAACAAATACGCATTAAAAGTAATAATGAGAACCTAGTAAATTAAAGGTGATGGATGTGGGACAAATTCGTGACTACGAGGCTGCGGTTTTCACTTACTAGTGTTTGCATGAAGTGTGTCACCGATGTTTTTTAGATTTTTTTTTTCGATAAAATGCGCGATTATTATACAACGAATGCTAATAATCTGGTGACGGAGTGTCGGAGTAGAAGTCAAACTGGATTTCAAATGAAACATCTGGGCTAGGGGGCATGGAATTCCCTCCCAGATAGTGTTAAGGCGGCTGACTGGACACCAGCATTTGTTTAAAAAAGAGTAAAGAATTTTTTAGTTAGGGGAGTGAGGAGCCATAATTCAGAGATTGAACATATATGTTATCATTTATTTTCTTTGTTTTCATTTATTATCTTCTTTTTTCCTTCTTTTTTTTCTGTGTTTTATGAGAATTTTCATTAGTACGTTTTAAAATGAAAATGAAAATTTATTTAGAAATTATTAAGTTATTTTTAAGTAACTTGAAATAGTTTCTGGTAACCACCCAGTACCAGTGCATTTATGTCTTCCCATGGGCGATTACCTACTGATCATATTTAACTAGGTCGTTTTGAAATAAATTAATCTAATCTAGTAATATTTATTTTTGAAACTTATCAATTGATCCAGTAAATATTTCCGAGCCCAACATGAGTTTAAACACCAAAGTAACAGCAATCCACACCCCCCCCCCCAATATCCAGTCTTAGTCTAATGAAGTACGTTGATCCTTCTAATTTAGATCATTCGAATAGCATAGAGATTTTGCTTGTAAAGTCAAACATATAGGTACAAAAACTAGATAAAGTTTCATTAGAGACCAAATACACAATTTTTACCCGGAATTCGCATTCCTAATATTTACTTACCTGGTATGGTCGCGAAGCGAGAAACCATGCTGTAGAAACTACTGCTCCAATTAGCATCAGTACAGGGTATGAATAATCTGCAATTAGATAAGAGAAATAAGAAATTAGATAAGAGACCCTATATGTGATGAGCACAACTTGCAGACTAGTTTGGTTTTTTCCCCCATTTAATCAACATCATCAGACATGACAGATTAAAAATTTATAATCTTTAGCTGAAATTATAAAATAGGGTATAAATAAAGTTGAACTTTTAAATAAAGCTGAAAATTTCATATTCTACACATATAGCTTGTCCTTGATAACATGGATCAACAATAACATTTGCATAAAAAAAGTTGTTCCGAACAGAGTAAGATTAGTTAGTTAGATATTTGTTATATCCACAACTGATAGACTACTCCAAAGAGATTGGGTAACCTGCAAGAGTGGTAAATGGCACTACAGTCTAGAAAAGAGCTACCAACAAAATCTAGCTTTTGGCGTTTCTTGGTGTGTTTTTAGTGTAGTAATATGGCAGAATTAGTACAACTACTGACGTCGAAAATTAGTGTGGTAATGTAAGTACGATTATTACTACACTTCACAACTATACTTAAAAAAAAGGATATTTTCTATATTTTCTTCTAACTATATTTTTCATAACTATATTTTTCTTCATGGTTATGAAGCTTGAAAAAATTCCAAGAAATACCAAACACTAGATGGCGTCTTTTTTCTAGACACTATCACCAGTTTTCCACTTTAATAAGCTGTCCACACTCTTGAACAACTCAACAATCATAAAAATTACCATTAGAAGACAATAAGAATTGTTTTATCTCCAGTGGACACTACTAACATTACTATCTTGATTAACTTCACCCTCAGATGGACTTCTAGAAGTGACCCTAGCGCCTCCGTGACGGGAAGTAAAGAGGAATGAATGCAGTTTAATTCCAAAGAGCAGTAATAAACAATAATATTGTCAATTAGTCTCGTAATATAGCAGGAAACAAGCTAACAATTTTAGTTCAAAACATTATATTATCGATACATCTGCATTTAATTCAAAAAAATTAATAGTGTGGTTGCACCCCAGAAAAAGGTTAGAATTAGTTTTATTTTTAAAGGTAAGGTTTGGACCTTTCCATACTCAATTACGCTAAGGACATCCTGAATTTAAGTAGAACCGTACCGTCTGTTGAGGAGAATTTTTTCTGTGCTTAGTAGGGAGTATGCTGAGATTAGTCTCAGTTCTGATGCTTCGAAGAGCGAGGTCCTTGCTTTCGGCAAATCTGACAGCGATGTTGGATGCGTACAGTTAGGAAATCAGAGTGTTCAGTTATCTGCTTGCATTAAGTATCTTGGTCTCCCAATAGGGCTTAATGTAAAAATGACAAGGGGTCTCCTTATCTCTCATCTAAGTGATAAACTTTGAAAAGCGTTTGGTATGCTAGTTCGCTGTAAAGCTTCCTACAGCAGGCGTATTCTCGCGCCCGTGTCTCCAACGCCTTTGCGATGCCTCATGTCCTCGCATTGACTCCATTTTGGAATATGTTTATGGCTACTGATAAGAAGACTATTAGATCCATATATTTTCGTTTCGCGAAATTTCTCTTGTGTATACCCCTATGAGCTGGAAACAAAAGACTGGAATCAGCCTACGGGTTAACTGAGCAACTAACAGAGGCTGAGCAGCGTCGGACATCGCTATTTTTCTAGGCTTGATAGGACAAACAGCCTCCATGCTGCTATATGTCAGTAGAAATATATGAGTCTATTCTTGGTAGTATAGTCTTCTTTGTGAGTATGTTCTTCTTTCTTTTTTTCCTTTCATCTACTCCTTATTGAATCCTTGTGTGTTTTTTCGGCAATAAAGATATTGTATTGTAATTATAAATTCAAATTCTACAATTTTTATTCTTTATCAGCAGTCAAATTGCGATTTCTTCATAAAACTGATCGGATATATTTTGAAATCGTTTCAGAATTAGAAAAAGTTTGTATTTTTAATGGTAAGATTATAGGCAGATAACGCAAGTGATGACTCATATTTCTAGAATTCAATCAAATTGCGGCATGAATAAAAAAAAAAAAAAAAAAAAAATACGTTTTAAGTTTCGAAAGATCTATCAACATTTGATTTAACATAATCTTCAGCTCAAATATTTTGAAAGGCAATAAGCACATACAAAATTTCAATAACTAATTGGTTGCGTTTTATTGCACTTTATAATAATTTCAAGGAAGAAGAAGTCAAGCTTAGTTTAAAGAGCCAAGGGTGAAAGGGACCGTGGCGGCTCTCACATACACGACAAATTCTATCCATTTTAAGTTCTAATGTCACTACTTAGGCTATCATTCAACACAACTTCTTTTTTGTAAATATACAATATTCGAGTTTTTAACTCAGCTAAAATAGAACTTAAGCTGCACCAAATTTTGACGATCCTTTTTCGCTCAACAGATATAACTTTAAAATTTGCAGGAAAATGTAGGGTAGTGTTTTGATCACATTTTTGGCGCGAAAGACTAGTTAAAACGTAGCTGGAAACTGCACAAACTAAAAAAAAGAAGGAGAGTCTTCGGGAACCCCTACTGTTTACCAATGAATTAAAAATGTAAATTTAGAATGATATGCAGAAGTCTAAACACTAGATGGGAAATGAATAGATTTATCCTAGGGATAAGAGGGAAGCAAAATGCGGAAACCACACATTTTCAGAAAATATTACTAATAACTATACCCCCCCTTATTTTCCTTTTGTATTTACATATTAAATATATTTTTCTACAAAATCGGCGCAGGTGAAAATTATAAGACACAGTGATTGCTTGGCGCACGTGAAATAATCCCTTAAAATGAAACACTTTGTTACATTTTCCAAAATTACAACTACTACTGCTGCTACAACTAACAACTCACTACAGCATCAAGCCAACACATCTACGCGTGCTGTTGGCCTCCGTCCCAATTTTTCAAAAGCGTCCCTCTTTACATCTTCCCAGTAAGTTCTCATTTCCCTTAAATCTTCCCTTATGACATCTTTCCAACCCCATTCGGGGACGACCTGCTTCTATTTTTGATCTAGACGATTGGCCGACGAGAACAATCTTTGGCAATCTGTCGTCTTTCATCCGCAGAAAAATACCCTAGAGCCACCTCAACCGTTCTCTCCTCATTATAGCCCTAGAAAGAGGGATTAAATCACATTTTTTGTAAAGCTTACTATTTGAGATAAGGTCAGTCAGTCGGGTAACCAAAACAATCCGTAGGCAATTTCTCTGGAATACATATAGCAAATCCTCCTCCGTTTTTGGATCACCCCCGCTTCAGAACTATACTTCACCACTGTAGCTTCCAATATTCCAATCTTAGGTCGTAGACTTATCTTCCTATCCTTATTGACTGTTTTCAAGTGTGAAAAAAAACACCCTGGACCTTGGCTATTCTATTTTTAACATCTTCACTGCACCAACCATTTTTACTAATAATTAAATAAAAAAAAAACAAGTTTTTTAAACTGAAAGTAAGGAGCGACATTAAAACTTAAAACGAACAGAAATTATTCCGTATATGAAAGGGGCTGTCCCCTCCTCAACGCTTCGCTCTTTACGCTAAAGTTTTTTATTTTTTTAAAAAATAAAGTCGTGAGACAGAGTCAAACTTTAGCGTAAAGAGCGAGGAGTTGAGGAGGGGACAGCCCCTTTCATATACGGAATAATTTCTGTTCGTTTTTAAGTTTTAATGTCGCTCCTTACTTTCAGTTTAAAAAACTTGTTTTTTTTATTTAATTTCTGATCGTTTTTTTAGTTAATGCAGCTTTTGTTTTGGCTCGCCGTCATTGAATAAGTAAACAAAATTTGCATAAAAATTGTACTTTTCTTTTGCAAAATGGCTGTCTCTAAATTAGGTTCTGACGTAATTTACAAATTAACTTACGTAAGGAACTTCTATATTCGTATATTTTTCGTCTGGCAAAAATACAAAGTTGCAGATTTTTGCAGATATGAGCTTGAAACCTATGTTGTAGGGGTTTTCTGATACGCTGAATCTGACGGTGTGATTTTTATTAAAATTCTTTCACTTTTAGGGGACGTTTCCCCCTCTTTAGAAAATCAGGTAAATTTTCTCAGGCTTGTAGCCTTTGATGAGTAATACTAAACTTAATAAAATTCATATATTTAGAATCAGCATTATAAGCCCATTCTTTTGATACATTTATTGACATCAAAGTTCCGTTTTTAAAAGTTTCGATTACTATTGAGCCGTATCGCTTGTTTTTTTTTATTGTTTTTTTTATTACGTGTATGTTATTACGTATATGATGGGGTTCTCCCCTTATTCAATACCACGCTCTTTACGTTAAAAGTTAACAAAAATTTTAATTCACAAACCCCTGAATCACAAAGGCCGTTTAATTAGAATAGATAGCTCTTTTGAAAGCACTAAAAAAAAAACTGTAGCGTAAAGAGCGAGGTATTGACTTGGGGGAGAACCCCCCTCATATACGTAATAATTTCTGTTCATTTTAAGTTCTAATCTTGCTTCTTACTTTCAGTTGAAAAAATTTGTTTTTTTTTATTTAATTTCTGATCGTTTTTTAATAATGCTTGGAAATACGGCGCACCCTTCATAGAAATGTCCCTTACCCCAAAGAAACATCCTCCACGGAAAGATTCTCCCGAGTAACCCCTCCTCCAGCCCCCCCCCCCACCAGAAAAAAATTCTTCCTGAAAATGTCTGTATACTTCCTAATAACCAATACAATATGTAAGCAATGGGCAAATTTCATAACTTGCAGCCCTTCCCCTGGGAACTGTGGGGGATTAAGTCATCGTAAAAGACATATTTATTAGATTTTCGACAATGCTGAACAAAATGGCTATCTCAAAATTTAATTGGGTGACTTTGAGAAAAACATGAGCGTGGGAGGGGGCCTAATTGTCCCTCCATTTTTTTGTCACTTAAAAAGGGCACTAGAACTTTTAATTTCCGTTCCAATGAGCCCTCTTACGATATTCTAGGACCACTGGGTCAACGATTACCCTGGAAAAAAAAAAAATAAACACGCACCCGTGATCTTTCTTCTGGCAAAAAATGCAAAATTCCACATTTTTGTAGATAGGAGCTTGAAACCTCTACAGTAGGGTTCTCTGATACGCTGAATATAATGGTGTGAATTTCATTAAGGTTCTATAACTTTTAGGGGGTCTTTCCCCCTTTTTTCGAAAATCAGCCAAATTTTCTCAGGCGCGTAACTTTTGATGGGTAAGATTAAACTTGATGAAACGTATATATTTGAAATCAGAATTAAAATCTGATTCTTTTGATGTATCTATTGGTATACAAATTCCGTTTTTTAGGAGTTTCTGTTACCATTGAGCCGGGTCGCTCCTTACTTACAGTTCGTTTACCACGAACTGTTTGATACTACCTAGGTAAGTGAAGCTATGCACTTGATCGATCTTCCGGGTACCCAGCATCACCTCTTCACCTTCACTTATTCCCAGTCTAAGCAACGTAGTCTTCTTAACATTAATTTTCAAGCCTATTCTAGCACCCTGAAGTCGCAAAACCTCTAAAAGTTCATTTATTTTGGTAGCATTTTCATTGAGGATGCTTAAATCATCAGTATAATCTAAGTTCAGGAGAGTTTTAGTTCCCCATTTGATTCCGTGTTCTCCTGTTGCCTTTGCTGTGCTCCTTAGGACAAGTCCATCAAAATGATCCATATAAATGGGGGATAAAAAATCGTAACCTGCTTGACTCCTGATTTAATACAAACCAACAACTAACCTCATTTCCTACTTTAACCGCAGCAATGTTATTCTCGAACATAGCACTAATCCCCTTCAATGTATTTAACTGGTATACCATACAAGAATCAGAACTTCGCTAAAGCTCTTCTATCAACAGAATCGAACGCTTGCTCATAATCAACAAAAGTGATGACTAATGGTGTTCGATGACTCAGGCACTTCTAAACTTTTATCTAAAAGTGAAAATTTGGTCATCACATCCTCTACCCCTCTTAAAACCACATTGTTTCTCCTCTTTAAATTTTATTTACAGCATCTTTAAGTCTAAAAAGTATCATCATACTAAGTAATTTACTTCCTACAGAATCCAAGCTAATGTCTCTATAATTGCCACACTCCCTCATATCACCTGTCTTACAAAAATATTCTTTTCCGTTACTAAAAAAATCATGTGATAAATATTTTGATCCATATCATTCAATCCAAGCTCTTCGGAATTCAAACTTAAAAAAAAATTGTCCCCTTTGACCTCCTTCTTTTAGAGGGATAGACTCATTCTTCAAGAAATCGCTGATTAGGATTTGTGATCTGGTAAGAAATTATTTACCATGAACTATAACGAAAAATACTTACACAAGTAACCAGCAAGAACTGCATAGAAAGCTGCCATGATTGGAAAAAAGTAAAGAGAAGCATAGATCGAATTGGCTGAATCTCTTCTAATCCGAAACATATGCGCCAGCGGAATCCTTATTACTAAAATGGCAAGGATTGACAGACAGATGTAAACAAGGACAATAGAATATCTGGAATAATAGAATTCGTTCTAACGCACTTCAGAGAACCAGACTACCAAGTACTACCACCAAGAAACAGAAATTTGAAAAAAAACTGAAACTTGAAAAAAAACGACAAATTGAAAAGAAATAATCTTGAAACAGAAATTTGTCTTCTTCTTATTGTCTGTCAAAAAAAGAAACAGTTTTTTTTTGAAAATCTGCAATTGAAAATCTGAAACAAAAACTAAAAAAAATACTTTAACCCAAAACTTTTGTTTCTTTTTTCCTGACTTTAAATTTACACAAGTTCAAACCAGGTAAAAAAAAAGGCCTACATAGGATATCTATCCAAGGGCAGGCAGGCCCTATTAGGCTTAGGTCGCTTGTTCACCTATGAGTCCAAGGAAATTCAGTCTTCCATTTCGCATACAAATCCAGTGGACATTCTTTGTCATGAGTCAACCCAAAAACCTCGGTCACTCTCATTGCAATTCCAGTGGGCTTTCCCAGTAGGCAAAGCTCATATAATGTGAACAATCTCAGTTGCCCAATTGCCTGCAAGTCCTGAGAACATGATCAGTCATAAATTTTAGAAACATTTGGAGTCTTCAATTGCCTTCAAATGGCTCATTGAACTAATAGACTATTTGAACTATCCTTACTCGATGCCTATCAACCTTAGTTCTGCCCTAAGATGCATGATAGACTATCTATCAACAAGTCAAATGACATTATTTTTATACAATTCTGAAAAAGACTTATGCCTGCTTTGCCTCTCACTCAGACTATTTGTCTTGGCTTTTTTTTTTTTTTCAAATTAGCCATGGCTTTCAACGTATATGGCTTATCAAAATACGTCACAGACGAAAGCCGTCGCAGACTAAAATTAAAATACTCTTTTTACAATATAATAATAGGAAAGTAATTTCTCTTGTACTACCATTCTCAGGCCTAAAAACCATAGGAAAATAAGAAAGAATAGTTCGGAATATTTATTTTATATTATTTCCGTTTCAATTCAAGTTTGACTAATTAAATAATTGTGTTCTTTAGGAAGAAAGTTAATGTGTTGGAACCAGCCAGTCAGAAGGGCCAGAGAAATAAGAATCCTTTGAAACCCTGATAAAATGTTTTTAAAACGACGGAAGCTGACAATACGAAAGTTAAAAATTCATATCAGTCTTGTATAATAAGAGAGAAATAAAAAAAGACTGTAAAATAGGTAGAAATAAGAGTAGCAATAGGTAAAATGTAAAAATAAGAGATAAATACACAACTCCAATTTCACATTAAATACTAAATTAAAGTACAAAGGACAGTAAAAATAAAATAAGATACTTTAAATTGGTTAAGTGGAAATTTACACAATCATATACGGCTTAAAAATTAGGAAACCCGGAACTCAAGTTTTTATGAAAAAGACGCGCCAAGTTTGAAAATAACTTTATTGCTGTAGCAAAAGACAACACAGCCATATATCAGCAGTGAACTGGATAAAAAATCAGTAATTGAATGAATAAACTTATGTAAAATATAATGCTAACATCTTGTAACCAAGCGGGAATTGCAAAGAAATGTATATATTATTGAATAGTTAAAAATCTAAGCTATGGATTTTTTTAAAAATCATTTTTATTTTTTTTTTTATTTTTAAAATCATTCAAGATTAAACACATCAAATTATTAGTTAATTGACTTAACAACAAAAACATCCATTCGGGAAGATCAACTATCCTATTTTGTTATATTCATCACTCTACCATTTTTACCTTATTCACATATCAATAGAATCCTTATTTTCTTTTGATTCCGAAAATATGACTTTTATTCCTTAGTTTTTTTTTATCAGGTAAAAGCGCAAAAATTAAACTAATTTTTTTGCTTCAGACGCAAAGATAAAAATCTCCCAAACATGATGCATTCAAATATCATAAAACCATTGATGGATCAGGATCACCTGATTGTTTTATGGCTAAACAAACTAGTGTAAAACAGGAAAGCCATAATTAACGAATTAGTTTCCGCTTATTTTTTTTTCACAGTTTAGCGTGGAAGCAATAGTGAAACTTTATGCTTATTAAGTTTCATAAAAAGAAAAAATAATAGAAAAATCCCGGTTTTCAGGTACGAATAACCCTAAGATGGAGCCAGAGGACAAACAATATTTCATTTTGATGTATTTGATACTTTGAGATAGCTCCAAAGTGAGTAGTTTACGGGTATATAGTATTATTAGCAAAACGAGACCCTAAGAGAATACCTGCCAAACAGAATAAAAGTAAATACACTTTATGTTTGAATTCCAAGAGTGCCGGTTTTTTTCTGGGGGGAGGGGAGAGGGTAGAGGGTACTGTTTAGGGTACTCCTGTAATATAAGCACTGCGTGGTGATACCGCTCCTTTTTGTTGCGGTTAATCTTTTTCAGTGTAACATAAAATATTGATACCTTCAGGGTGATAGCATCCCTCTTATACAGACAACCTTTTATCTAAACAGAGCTAACTGCCCAGAATTTTGCTTTCTAAGATTTAAAAAGGAACGTTTCTGATGTTCCAACTTATACACGTTGTCGAATGTATTCTTGCCCCCGGTGTGCATCGCCCTCTGGCTCTCTTGCCGGCCTCCATGGGGAACTTCGGTAAAAAAAAAAAAAGAAAAAAGATTTGTTCGAAGAACACACCTTAGAAGCAGTGGAAATAGTGACCCTGTAATTAATTATTGATACTTAAAGCCTAATTTTTAAAGATAATTAAATATAAAAAAAATAAGTTGTTTTAACTGAAAGTAAGGAGCGACGTTAAAACTTAAAACGAACCGAAATTATACCGTATATGAAAGAGGATGTCACCATCTCACGCCTCGCTCTTTACGCTAAAGTTTTTTATTGTTTAAAAAAATAATTTGTGAGACCGAGTCAAACTTAAGCATAAAGAGCGAGGCGTTGAGGAGGGGACAGCCCCTTCATAGCAATGTCCCTTCATAGCAATGGCGCCCGACCTTCATAGCAATCCAGCGCCCCCTTCATAGCAATGTCCCTTCTCCCATGAAAACTTCCTCCGTGGAACGATCCTCCCACGTAACCCCCCCCCCAGCTATCTTAGGCAGCGCGATAGCGGGGCCTAAGTAATGAACGATGTGGGCACAATTTATTAATTTTTTTTCTCCATACCCGGGCACTTTGTATCGAAGGAGTTGTAGTAGAAACTTTGAAAAGGGCTCATTCGATTGGAAATTGGAGTGGCTAGTGCCCTTGTTAACAACAGAAAGTGATTGAAGGGCAACTACCCCCCCCCCCCACGCCCATCATTCCCCCAAAACACATCCAATCAAAATTTTTGAGATAGCCATTTTGTTCAGAGTAGTTGATATCCAGATAGAAAATATGTTTTTGAGGAGGAAACTGCCCCACAACCATCGGGGGCAAGGGTTTTAAGTTATGCCCTGAGGGCACATAAGAACGATGTTGGCACAATGTACTATTTATTATTTTTTTTCCTTTAGAGCAGGGCACATCGTATCGAAGAACATGTCGTAGAAACTTCGAAAAGGGCTCATTCAATCGGAAATTGGAGTGGCTTGTGCCCTTTTTAATAGTCGAAAGTGATTGTAAGGCAACTAACATCCCTTCCACGTTCACCATTTCCCAAAACACATCCAAATCAAAATTTTGAGATAGCCACTTTGTTCAGCGTAGATGATTTTCAGATAGAAATTATGTTTTTAAGGAGGACACTCTCCCACAGCCTTCAGGGCAAGGGTTGTAAGTTATGCCCTGGAAGCATATAAGGTTTTTATAGATGGCGTTGTCGTAGAAACTTCAAAAAAGCTCATTCGATTGGAAGTTCAAAGGGCTAGTACTCTTTTTAATAGTCGAAAGTGATTGGAGGGCAACTAACCCCCCTCTCACGCCCACCTTTTCCCCAAACACATCCAATCAAACTTTTGAGATAGCCATTTTATTCAACGTAGTTTTAAGTTCTGTAGATTAGGTCTTTGAGGATGACAACCCCCCCTCACAGCCCACAGGGCAAGGGTTGTAAGTTATGCCATGGGGGCATATGAGGTTTTTATAGAACACGTTGTCGCAGAAACTTCAAAAAGGGCTCATTCGATTAGAAATTGAAATGGCTATTGCCCTTTTTAATAGTTGAAAGTAATTGGAAGGCCACCGCCACCCCTTCCACGCCCACCATTTCCCATAACACATCCAATAAAAATTTTGAGATAGCCATTTTGGTCCACGCAGTGTAAAGTTCAGGAAATTATACCTTTGAGCAGGACTATCCCCCCACAGTCTTCAGGGCAAGGGTTATAATTTATGCCCTGGGGGCATATAAGTTTTTATTTAAATCTTTATCGTAGAGCCTTGAAAAAGGGCTCATTCGATTGGAAATTCAAAGGTCTAGTGCCCTTTTTAATAGTCGAAACTAATTTGAGGGCAACTACCCCCCTCTCTCGCCCCCCTTTTCCCCCAAAACACATCCAATCAAAATTTTTAGATAGCCATTTTGTTCAGCGTTGTTGTTGATTTCCAGATAGAAAATATGTTTTTGAGGAGGACACTCCTCCACAGCCCTCAGGGCAAGGGTTGTAATTTATGCCCTGGGGGCATATAAGGTTTTTTATAGAACGCATTGTCGTAGAAAAATCAAAAAAGGGCTCATTCCATTGGAAATTGAAATGGCTAGTGCCCTTTTTAATAGTCGAAAGTGATTGAAGGGCAACTACCCCACCTCTCACGCCCACATTTCCCCAAACACATCCAATCAAATTTTGAGATATCCAGTTTGTTCAACGTAGTCGAAAAA
Organism: Artemia sinica; assembly: GCA_027921565.1. Classification (NCBI taxonomy): domain Eukaryota; kingdom Metazoa; phylum Arthropoda; class Branchiopoda; order Anostraca; family Artemiidae; genus Artemia; species Artemia sinica. Next base: position 61,867,591 of record CM051262.1, read on the forward strand.
TCTGGAAATTAGGTCTTTTAGGATAATAACCCCATCAGAGCCCTCAGTGCAAGGGTTGTAAGTTATGCCCTGGGGGGGCATATAAGGTTTATATAGAAAGTTGATGTAGAAATTTCAAAAAGGGCTCATTTGATTGGAAATTGAAATTGCCCTTTTTAATAGTCGAAAGTGAGTGGAGAGTATTAAACCCCCCTCTCACGCCCACCATTTCCCTAAACACATTCAATCATAGTTTAGAGATAGCCATTTTGTTCTACGTAGTTGAAAGTTCTGGAAATTATCTATTTAAGGATAATAAACTCCCCGAGCCCCAGGAAAAGGATTGTAAGTTATGCCCTGGGGGCATATAAGGTTTTTATAGATAGAGTTGTCGTAAAAACTTCAAAAGGGGTGCTCATTCAATTGGAAATTGTCTTAATAGTTGGAAGTGATTGGAGGGTAACTAACCCCCCCATCTCACACCCACCCTTCCCCCAAACATATCCAATCAAAATGGTCAAATGGCCAATTTGTTCAACGCTAGAAAAAGTTCTGGAAATTAGGTCTTTGAGGATGACACCCCCCCCCCCCCCAGCTCTCAGGGCAAGGGTTGTAAGTTATGCCCTGAAAGTAGCCATCTAAGGATTTTATTGAAAGTGTTGTCGCAGAAACTGCAAAAAGGCTCATTTGATTGGAAATTGAAAGGGGTAGTGCCTTTTTTAATAGTTGGAAGTGATTGGAGAGCGACTAACACCACTCTCACGCCCACCATTTTCCCAGACACATTCAATCAAAATTTTGAGATAACCATTTTATTTAACGTAGTTGAAAGTTCTGGAAAATAGGTCTTAGAGGATGACAACTACCCTCACAGCCCTTAGGGTAAGGGTTGTAATTTATGCCCTGGGGGCATATAAGGTGTTTATAAAAAGCGTCGTCATAGAAACTCAAAAAGGGCTCATTCGATTGGAAATCGAAAGGCCTTGTGCCCTTTTTAACAGTCGAAAGTTATTGGAAGGCTTGACATTTAATAGTAAAGATCGATGTGGTATAAATTTTATCGTATTATTTTTTTGTTGTTGTTGTTGTTTAGACCAGGGCACTTCGTATCGAAGAAGTTGTTGTAGGAACTTCGAAAAGGGCTCATTCCATTGAAAACAGAAAGGGCTGATGCCCTTTTTGATAGTCGAAAGTGATTGGAGGGAAACTAATCCCAGTCCCACGACCGACCTCCCATTTGTCTTTATGTTTAAAAACTAAATGTTGCCTTAAGATTAAATCAAAATGCACTGTGTTAATGCTAATTCCCAATAAAGGCATCTCAGCAGTATCCCAAGAACGACTGAGGATATTATATTCAAACTTTCGGGGCTACTTCTGCTCTTAAAATTTAACCAAATCAAAATAGCGTAAGTGTATCCAAGCTATCAAAGAAAGTAAACAGATTTTTTTGCGAATGGTATCAAGTTTTCTGTTTCAGGGCAAACTAGAGGAGGTATGACACAAAATTAAACAGTACTATTTGTGTCCAGATTTTTAAAAGGGTGTATGTTGTTAAAAATTGCTGAAAATTTTTCTCCAGCATAAAAATAGCAGGCCAGACTATAAGTTCTAAAAAAAAACGAAAAGATTTAAAGTATTATTTTCTTTTTTTCCCTGAAAAGACTATGTCAATATAAAACGAACAGAAATTAATAAAAAAACCTTTTTCACAAAATAAGTTTTTCAAAGAAAGGTAAAGAACTCCATTAAACAAAATATGAACAAAAATAAAATCAAATAGTCTACTAAGCGTGAAACTACCACAAATCAGCATCGATAAATAAATGAAACATTTTGAAAAATTTGAAAAATGAAATAAATGATTTGAATTTTTAAAAATGAAAAATTTTTAGATAGCCATTTTGTTCAGCGTAGTTGATTTCCAGATAGAAAATATGTTATTGAGGAGGACACTCCCCCACAACCCTCAGGGCAAGGGTTTTAAGTTATGCCCAGGGGGCATATAAGGTTTTTATAGAAGGCGTTGTCATAAAAACTTCAAAACAGGTTCATTCGATCGGAAATTCAAAGGACTAGAGCCCTTTTTAATAGTCAAAAGTGATATAAAGACAACTGACCCCCTCCCACCACCACCACCCCACGCCCATCATTCCCCAAACACATCCAATCAAAATTTTGAGATAACCATTTTGTTCAGCGTAGTTGATTTCCAGATAGGAAACATGTTTTTGAGGAGGACACTCCCCACAACCCTCAGGGCAAGGGTTTTAAGTTATGCCCTACGGGCATATAAGGTTTTTATAGAACTCATTGTCGTAAAAACTTCAAAAAAGGCTCATTCGATTGGAAATTGAAAGGGCTAGTGCCCTTTTTACAGTCGAAAGTGATTGGAGGGCAAGTAACAATCCTCTGACGCCCACCATTTCCCCAAACACATCCAATTAAAATTTTGAGATAGCCATTTTATTCAGCGTAGTTTGATTTCCAAATAGAAAATATGTTTTTGAGGAGAATACTCCCCCACAGCGCCCAGGGCAAGGGTTTTTTTTAAGTTATGCCCTGGGGGCATATAAGGTTTTTATAGAAGGTGTTGTCGTGGAATCTTCAAAAAAAAAGCTCATTCGATTGGAAATTCAACGGACTAGCGCCCTTTTTAATAGTCGTAAGTGATGAAAATATGTTTTGAGAAGGACACCTCCCCCACAACACTCAGGGCAAGGGTTATAAGTTATGCCCTAGGGGTATATAAGATTTTTTAAAATCTTTGTCATAGAAACTTGAAAAAGAGCTCATTCCATTTGAACTTCAAAGGGCTAGTACCCTTTTTATAGTCAAAAGTGATTATGATGATATTTCTTGTTGTTGTTGTTGTTGTTTAGACAAATGCACTGTGATAATGCTAATTGCCAATAAGGCATTTCAGCAGTATCCCAAGAACGACTTGAGGATATTATGTTCAAACTTTTGGGGCTACTTCTGCTCTTAAAATTTAACCAAATCAAAATAGCGTAAGTGTATCCAAGCTATCAAAGAAAGTAATCAGATTTTTTTGCGAATGGTATCAAGTTTTCTATTTCAGGTTAACTAGAGGAAGTATGAAAACTGAATTAAACAGTACTATTTGTGTCCGGATTTTTAAAAGGGTGTATGTTGTTAAAAAAATTTGAAAATTCTTCTCCAGCATACAAATAGCAAGCCAAACTATAAAGTCTTAAAACACGAAAAAGATTTAAATTATTATATTCTTTTTCCCTGAAAAGACTATGTCAATATAAAACGAACAGAAATTAATTAAAAAAAAATTTTCCACAAAATAAGTTTTTCAAAGAAAAACTTAAAGAGAAAAGTAAAGAACTCCATTAAACAAAAAATGAGCAAAAATAAAATCAAATAATCTACCAAGTTGTGAAACTATCCACAAATCAGCATCGATAAATAAATGAAACCCAAAACGAACAGAAATTACAATAATTAACCGAGTCAAACTCGAAACGAGCAGAAATTAACATAAGTTGGTCACAAAACCCCTATGCCTTCCCAAGGCCAGAACAAAATTTGCACTTTACTGAAAAAATATAAATGTTTTTACTTTTATAACTTTAATAAATCCAACAATATTAACATTTTGATTACTAAATATCAGTATATGTATATTAAACTGAATATGCACATTCATTTGCATTTTTTCAGTAAAGTACAAATTTTTGTTCTGGCTTTGGGAAGGCATAGGGTTTTTGCGCCCAACTTGTGCTAGTTTCTGCTCGTTTTGAGTTTGACTCGGTTATCTATTGTAATTTCTGTCCGTTTTGGGTTTCGTTTATTTATCGATGCTGATTAGTAGTAGTTTCACGCATGGTAGATTATTTGATTTTATTTTTGTTCATTTTTGTTTAATGGAGTTCTTTACTTTCTTTGAAAAACTTATTTTGTGGAAAAAAGTTTTTTTTAATTCATACAAGTAAAGAGCGACCCTTATGAATAGCAACTGAAGCTCTAAAAAAACAAGTATTGATTACAATATATGTAAGAACAATTTCTATTATTAATTCCGACTTTAACATACAAGATATATTAATTCCTAAATTGCCAACCATTGCTCATTTTGCATAATATTAGAAACAATAATTAAACTCAAAAAAAGGTGAGATCTTGGTGGAAATTATGCAATGAAATTCAACATGTATGAGAGCCCTAAATTCTTCAGTTTTATTCTTATGAAATGAATGAATATTGACATGGTTACGGATTTAATCTAGGTATCCCTTCTTAAGGAAGAGTATATACATAAAATAAAAGTAAACAGCGACACTAAAACTCAAAACAAGGGTTAAATTATTTGGCACATGAGGGAGACTGAACCATCGTCAATCTCCATTTGTTTAGGTTAAAGCTTTACTTTTTGTCCCAAAAACAGGAATTAGAAGTATTTTTAAAGTACTATACAATTTTAGTGTAAATTACAGGGGATTGAGGAGGGGGCAGCCACCCTCAAATACGGGATGATTTATGTTCCTTTTAGTTTAGTACCACTCCTAACTTTCATTTGAAAAAAACAGTTTTAAATTTTATTGAATTTCAAGGGGGAAAAGGAAGAGACATTTAAAAACACAGCTTTTTTTTACTGATTTTAATGCTACAGGATTTTATTAAAAGAAGATACTCGTATATATAGCAAAAAATATAGGAATGAAACTGGTGCTATGTCCACATGAACTGAGTGTAGGTATAGAAACCAGCTCGAGTACGGCCAACTTTTGTTGGCCGAAAACACTAGGAATTTCAGCTACAGTTATACATTAATACACTTAGAATCTCAATTCACAGATATCCAAAGAAAGACAATTTCACATTGTGATCAAAGCCGAGTTTTTCTCAGCACAATACAGCTTAAAATATATAGAAAAATAAAGGACAACTCAACAAAGACAATTAAAAAGATTTGGCCAAACCAGGACGAACTGTTTGGTATAAAATAGTTTTTTTTCAAGCTAAATTTTTAATGTTAAGAATACGATATTATGGCCTTTTTTGTCACAAGCAGAATAAAATATCCTAGTTTGGCCATCATCAATTAAAATTTCATTTTTTTTTTTTTTTTTTCACGTTGTCTTGCTTCATTATTGAAGCCCGGATTATTGTTTTTTAGACTAATTAATCATTTAGTGACTCAGTATTTATTCGATCTTTCAAAGTGTAAAATAGGCTAACCGAAACATGAAGCTGTTTATGGTTTTAAATGTAATTCCCTACATTTTTTCAAATAATTTCCTTGTTTGAAATCCATTATTCTAGTAAAAGCAAATTTATTTGAAAAAAATTCTGGCCGCAAAGCTGATGACCACGATGCTTCGTTCCCAGTTGCAGCATTCCCTCCACAATCATCGAAGAAAAAATTGTCCTATATAATCCACATAAAAGGTGAATTTTTGCAAGTTTAAGATTTTTGATGAACTATAAGGTTTTCACGGATCTAAATTATCATAAGGATCCAAAGAAACTTTATTTATCTTCAGATTCACAGTTCGCAAAAAAAAAACTTCACCTGCAAAAACAATTATATAAAAAAGTAGGTATAGATTCCTAAATTGGAATTGATGGCTGCTGATAATAATAATATTGAACATTTGGGTGGTCTCTAAATGGACATGCATTTCCCACCCTATTACGATATACAGAAGTTGCTTATTCCACTATTCTCAATCTGACAGAAGGGATAAAATAACAATAAGAAATACTAGGAATCATAACATGTTAAACACATGCTTTTAGAACCATTTCTGTGCAAATCTTATCTTCACTTACGTCAGTGGTAAAGTTGAAATATGTAGTTAAAGTTTCCTTGAAAATGAAGTTTCGGAACACTAATTATTGCTCAGAAGACCTCGTATTTTTAAAAAAAAGCAAGAAAACTAAAAATTGGCTGCAATCAGCCTTATGTCTCGGAAGGAAACCGTTATTGTGATAAAACAATGGATCCGAAAAAAGAAACTTTAAGAAATACAAATACAAAAAAAAAAACACGTAGCTTTTTTGGTCCAAAGAGACGAACACAGCGAATTGATTCTCAAGCAGTGAAAAGCTTAC